>NTHP01000092.1:625717-661488 GCA_003416845.1 Oplegnathus fasciatus | reverse complement strand
GCAAGATAACACAAACACAGTGAGATTTCCTACCATGGAGCCTCTGAACTGCTCCGGCAGTTTCCAGTAGTAGGGTTCAGAGAGAGTTGAGGTGACCAGCTCTGCATGAGCGAGGATCTCAGGGTGCTGGAAGCTCACTCCTCTCCTCGTCTCCACAGCGGTGGATTTATCCACCAGGGGGAGCACCGTCTGCTCTGGCTTCAGCGTTAACTGGGACACACAACAGTGATGACAGTATTAATGTGATGCTGTGTTGATGCTTCTCCAAGAACTGAATACTTTTTGTTGAAGAGAATAGTAGGATTCCCTGGAATCTGTTCATACCGTATTTCCTGCTGCCTATAAAATTGAACTGGGTGTACATACTGTATGTACTGAGCTCATGGATGGACACCAAAGACATCGATTTTGCTGTACAAGTACTATTATTAGTTTAAATGGCGTTAAATGGCTACCAATCATGGATGTTCAGTTCAACGTAAAAAAAGCACAAACTTTTTTAACTAGCCTTGCAGAGTTGGGGATTGAGTAATTCACTCAGAAATGATAGATTTTGGAGAGGTACATGTTAAGCAGCAATATTCCACCATGTAGTACTTGACACCAAGTGAGCCAGATACAGGATATGTGCATACATGGGTGGGTATAATGGGGTAATAATAAATTAAACCACATACCGTAACACAGGCCTGTAAATCAGGTGTACATGAGTCCAGTAGTCATGTGTGTAGTGTCAATGTCTGTCTTTTCTCCTTGACTCACATATTCTCCACTTTTCCTCACCTCCTAATGACGCTGATTCAAACATGCTCCACCCTCTGCGTTCTTTAACTTTGGCAGACATCGATTTTAAATGGTTTTTGCCTGAGACTCCTATCTTGTTATAGAAAATCTCAGTATCTTTGGTTTCTTTCCATGGTGACTTGTTTCATCTGTGGGCACAGAAGATTGTGGAATATCTCAACTAATGAGGATGGGTCTATGCAGGTCTCAAAACTGGCCAAATGAAGGCACCTTTTGTGGAAATACTTGATTGGAACATGACTAGATGCCCTCTTGTCTCCAAATACTGTGAGACCGCATGTTTTGCAAACACATCTGTGCACCCTTTTTTCGTGAAAAGTCAAGGTAGGTATATGAATTTTAGTCACTTAAGTCTGAGGATAATTATCCGTTATCTAACAGACAACGATCTTTACTCTTCCACTGAATCTGATGGCATTTGGTCGCAATCATGTTGCTGGAGTCACAGTAACCATCCTTCCCTCAGCTTTAGTCAAGCCACACCTGAACAGTTTGTATGTATGATTATGCATTGTATGTACCCCCACAAATGTGGGACATATTAAAGGCACGGACAAAAGGCTTTATTTCTATTCTGTACACTGGTTTCAGTGCAACAAAAAGTGATTTTCAGGCAATGATTTTTTTGGTGATGAGACGAGCATCTTCTGAAATAGTGCATTCTTCCAATAAGAAGACCCTGACCCAGTATTTCACACTTGTCTTACTGTTAATGACAATCACCAAGTCAGTATTTTTTCAAGTTGATTGTGTTGTGATTTTTCTTTCCCAATAATGGATAAAGCCAAATTTTGTTGCTTTTTTCAGTTAGTGTGAGGATTACTATTTAGTTGCTTTCCATATTAGTGGTCAAAGTCAGTTAATGCAAATGTCTTCTGAATATAACTTGAAACTGATGGTGTCACTCTGTCAGTAATAACTCAAAATATGATTCACATACCAGAGAGCAAGAGACAGCCTGGAGAAAATCTAGCCCTTTCTTTCTCATTCTCTCTGTCTCCCTTATGTGTTGATATTTCAATATTGCTTGAATAATATCAGGGTTTATTATTGACTGTGGGTTGTGGTTGAGTGGACCAATTTAAAAATAGATTCATCTGCTCGAGCCCGGATCTCCCTCTCTCTGTCGCTGTAGTCCAGCAGCGTTGATATGTGGATATTGTGTGAATAATATCTGAGGCATTATGGAAGAGTGCTCCTTGGTTGAGTGGACAGAATCTGAAATCTATGAAGTTACCATAACTTGGACGCACTGGCAATACTGGCTGCATAATAGAGAGGCAGTCACACATAGAAAGGGAAATTTCTAATTTCTGTCTCAAGTATTATTTAAAATGAATTCAATTCCAAACATTTACATAGTGTAGCTACTGTATCTGTTTTATTATTTGCAATTTGCTTGATACAACTATGAAATCAAATAAGAAACAGAAACAAAAGTGACAACAAAGTTTAGTACGTCCTAAAATCCAAATTTGAGCTGTTTCAGTAGAAATACTGATTAAGAGACCATATACAACTTGGACATTACTTCTAACTTATGGAAGTAGGTTATGGGGATATTTTCACTCCCAAATAGGGCAAAAAGTGAGACTGGAATGTTTCAATTAGTAGTTTGTAAATCTTAATCAAGTTAATGTCTACATGTTACCGACAGAGTCTTTCTGATATAATAGCAAATTAGTAACCATGCATTTCTGGTTTCATCTAAATGGACACTGTCAAAATGACTGATAATGAAAGACAGCTGTAATAGATCAAATCCTAACTTAATCTTCATGAACTTCATGAATGAGACTAAACATGTTTAAACTGTGCACAGTGTTAGCCCTTTGTTTGAATGTCCTAACTGTGGAAATAAACACTATTAATAATCTGATTTTGAAAAGTTATTTTACAAACTAGTCTGGTGTACCTACAGAAGAAGAAAACCCTGTTCAGGTGGCACCAAAGTTTGGCTTAGTGTGTACAGACTGTTCATTCTCTTATACTGTATATATACATTCAGTGGATCTTTATCATTCTTATGTACTACTTTATAATACCTTTTCTTTATGTATGTATAGCAATCCATCGGTACTAAAATTGAATTCAAAAACCTCTCTTTATGAGGAGCGTCCTCTGGAAAGTATTTTTCTTTGTTTTTTTTACCTTATCAGTCATTTTACTGTATTATATTAGTGCGGATCTTCACAGCAGTATTTAACAACCAGTAAATAGTCGTCCAATCACACACACAGCTCTCCCATCAGAGATAAATACCACAAAAAGGCTGTGTATGTAAGGCAGAATGTGTGTGTGTTTGTGTGTTTGTGTGTCTGCGCGTGGTCTTTTCCCCAACCTCCATTTAATCCCATGTAGTGTGAGTTTGTGTATGTATGTTTGTGTATGTGAATGTGTGTATAGTGTATGTGTATGGTGTCTAGATATGGTCTGTGTGTCTGTGTGTGTGCATGTCCCACTCCACTCAGTGTAATCTCACGATTCAGTGGTTCAGAGAAAATCTCCCTCTTTCCAATAAACTCTCCATTTTTTTCTGTCGTTCTCTCTTTCTGTCCAGCTCTCTTCCTCTCTCTCTCTGTCAACAATAAACGGAGTGAATGTTTGTCGTTCAAATGAAGCCTCTCGCCACACTCCATCAGAAAAACTCTACGGTTACCACGGAAACGCCAGTTTATCGCAGATGGCAACCGTTTCTGCGATGAAGGGCCTTTATTAAAAACAAGCCACCACTCAACAATGGACCGCTAACTTGCTGGCTGACTGTCTGATGGTGTCTGATACACTTAAATACCTCTGTTTTTGACTACAGCTGGTATCTGTAATGTCCACACTCATGTTTGTATTTTGATGTACAGTAGCCAGCCGATACCTAAGCCAGGCTAGCTGGGGCATTTTTTACAATGGGCGAATTAGCAAATGCTAGCATGCTAACAGGCTACACTAAAGCCTCATTCAGACTCGATATATTGAGGAGGAATTTAAATCCCGTCCAGAGTGACGTCCTATGACGGATTTATGACTTTTTTCCGAAAGAAGGGCTGCTTATCCTTCTGATTCTTTTTTCTTTTTTTTTTATCAGTTCAGTGTGAAATTTGAATTTTGTATGAAAAAATAAGTCAAAATGTTTTTGCTAATGCTGTTGTAATGTCAGCTACAGGCACTGGCATTCTCTTTTGAGCCCCATTTATTGGCCTATTAAAAGTAAGCCGCATTAGCTATTAGCAGTTCCTGCAATGTACCCATGGATGTACAAACAACTATCATTGGATTACTTTGATACTGAAGAAAACATGATAATTCTCAGGCAAGTTCTGAAGTGTCTGTTTTCTATCATTTCTAAGCGGATGATGGACGTTTCGTGATGGACATCGGAAATAATGACATCCTCGTGCAAGTCACACTGAATGACAAACATATCTGTGTATGATTTGATGGAGTTGTGACTCTGAGAGGAAGTACAATTTTGGACTTATGTCTCTCCCTCTGCGCCTCCCCTCCAACTTTTTCACGCTCCCCTGAGGAGGCTTTTGACTCTCTTTTGGCTAGTCCTGCTGAATGTTCATGTATATTGCAGACCATATCCTGTAATTTCTTGATGGTTAAAATGGATAGAAACCACCACAAAATGCAGCCAATACAATTGCCTGTTTGAACATTCAAACCATGAGTAGTTCCAGCCTTGAGCTGTGATTGTGTTCTTGTTGTTGTATTGTAAATATCATCAGTATATTTTTGTATTTGTAACCTGTCGACAGCCACCAGGCAGGCTGCAAAAAAAATAACTGGCATCACTGACTTTCTGCTGGGCAAAAATCAAGTAAAATTAGATCTATTAACTTTAAATACTTGAACAAGCCTCTGATTATCCATAGATAATGATTAATGAAGAACATGAAGCTTATAACATTGGCATAATGCAAAGTCAGTTGTAGGCAGCCAGCTGTCAAATGTGTTGTCTCAGCAAGGAAGCTGGCACGGACAGTGTGTGCAGAAAGTACAGCTTAGAGGCAACTACACTGGTTAGATCCACGAATAACACATTAGAGGAAAGAGATCCTCAGTGAATGTGGATACAGACCAGAAACCAGAAGTATTTGTGGAGTCTAAATGAAGTTTCCCAATAGTTGTTTTGCAGCACTCTCTCACTCTTAGTTCCTTAATTTCTTATAGTGCACAACAGTAACCAAAATCCCTAAATTGTCTCCTAGTTTAAAATTCAGCTGTGAAATGTACTGAGGTTCAAAATATGATTGAACTTATTTCAAATCATGAATGGTTTGACAGATTCATTTTCATTGAAACCAATGTTGAGACCATTTTAAACCTACTTCTGTTAAACTGTGACTGGAAAGAGGTAAAACAATTAAGATATGTCTACTCACCCACATTCTGATGAGTCCTTGTGCCTCTGTGCAGGACCGAGTCAGTCCGTAACAGTAACAATTGCTGCAGCCAAGCGGGTTTCGTACCGACAGCCCAAACGTGTCTGGCTTACAGCGGTCACAGTTGTCTCCTTCCACATTTACCTTAAATAACAAACACAGGTAAACACACACACAGGTGAGGTAAGCTTTCATGATTCTTTACAAACATTATTTTACATGTTTTAGTGGACAGCGTGGGGTGGAGAACTAAATCACCCATCTGATGAATATGTAGAATTTTGCCAATGTGGAACTTGAGGCTGCAAACTCTGTCTGAAAACAGTACAATGCTAATCCTTTTTTTTTTTTTTTAACCAACCTCTATACAATTCATAACAATGTGATACTTGCTTATACTTTGTTAACGTGGACTGTGTCCCCATATTTTAGCTACAGTATTAAAATACACCCAACCTATAGTACACAGAAAATGCATTTAATGCTTTGGTTGCATCGGGGTAGAAATAAGAATCTCACTGCGTTGAATTGTTTACATTTTGAGTAAATAAGCTGAGAGCTGACTGGTCTAAAATGGGATTGTGGACAGGGCTGTGTATTAAGCCTTCTCTCTGCTAAGAAAAGGCTCACAGTGCTGTCAACGAGACATCATGCAATTAATGTTGAGTTCTGTCAAAAAGTCCTGCAGGTTAGTGAGTAAGGACAGAGAACAACAGAAGAATGTGAAGGTATAGTGAAGGAACCTAGAAAGTCAACTTTAGCACTCTACATTATTAGCATTGTTTACATCAATACGAGGTCAATATGTTACTAATGGCAACTAATGATCATCAATTTAATCATGAAATATTTTTTCAATTAATTGATTTTTTGTTTAGTCTATAAAGTCTCACAAAATACTAAAAAAAAATGCCCATCAACCAGGGCCCACATACTGTAGAGTGCAGTTTTAAAATCCCTTGTTTTGTCCAACAACAGTCCACAACCCAAAGTTTTTCAATTTATAATCACATAAAATAAAGAAAGGCTGGAGTTAGTTAATTTTAAGAATGTTTGCTTGATAAATGACAATTACTCGATTATCATAATTGTTAAGTTGACCAACATTGCAGGACAAATTATTATATTATATATGATCCTTCCATGTTAAGAAGACCTAAAACACTGGGGCCACATTTCGCTCTGGCATTTTCAAATGTGGCTTTTTTAATGTTAGAGATATCTGATGGTACTAAAGCCACAAGGAAATGCAGGTACATCGCATACTTCCATAGATAGAGAGGTACAGACAGACAGACAGACAGACAGGTAACCAGCATAACACGTCACAGGCAGCAGAAATAACAGATGAACAGAGAGACAGGTGACAGATCGAATGACTGTTTGAGTGACAGGCAGTCAACCTCCTACCCGCTCAGAGTGAAGATGACACCCAATGATCTGAAGCCTCATTACAGGCCATGAATCAGGTGTGTGCATGCATACGTGCACGTTTGCACGCAAAATTTAGTTTAAGCATTTGTCGCTGTCTATGTGGGATAATGTGATCAGCAAGTGACAGCAGAGATGAAAGGCGTCTCCAGTCTGTTTGTGCCATATATTGAATATGTGCATGTATTTATGTGTGTTTGTGTGCGTGAGTGCGAGCTGTGACAGCAAGCTATTGATGAGAGGTGTGCATGTGTGATCAGTTTGTCATAGTGCGGATGAGAAGTGTGAAATATATGCTTTATATGTGTGTATATAGGTGAGTGTGTGCATGTCAATGTATCATATTTACACCTAAAAAAATCTGGCAATGACGCAACTTATTTATAGACAGAAGAAAAAACAGTATGTATATATACATACATACATATATAAATGTATATCGTATGTATGTGTGTGTGTGTGTGTGTGTGTGAGAGCGCTCTTTTGTGTGTGCCAGCATATGGAGGCCGCCACGCAGAGATGCCTGTCTCACTCAGTTCTGTGACATTTACTGAAATAATTACACACCAACACACATGCACATGTATACTGTGAAACACAAAACACACACATGCATAGGCTCTCAACATACACAGATAAAGGACAGAGACACCATGAGCAGGAGGAGGTTTTAAATCTGCATTGACATTTAAAATCTAAACTATCATCTAGGAGTATTCAAAACCATAAATAGCACTGTTTTTCTCAGTTTCTCACATTCACTCACTCAGACTTTAAGCTGACTTTCTGAAAAGTAAACGTCCTGTTGCTTGGCAGAATGTCTGTGGTCGTTGTACTGCTGTCATTGGATGGCTGAACTGACATAGCCTTACAGACCACATTTCACAGTTTCAATCACAAGATTTACAGTAAATTGGCAATTGACAGTGACAATTGACAATGATTCATTGACAATCGACTAAGCAAGATCATCAGATTTTGTATGTGTTGGACCAATCAGCAAATAATGTGGAGTGTTTAGATGACGATGTGACTATCTAAAATAGCTGTTAGGCACCGTATGATTCTACAACAGCATGGCCTGATTTTGGCGGATAGTTCTACAGACATTTAAAAATGTTTCCAGCACAGCTACATTGGTTTTCTAGATGGAAACAAAGACTGATGACAGCCCAGAGTTTATTCAGTCACGTTGTAAGAATGGGTCATGTCAAAGGAGAAACCTTAATCTACTTAAATGACACTTGCTTTAAGAAAATTCTTACATGGTCTTTCCAGGCATCAAGTGAATTAAAATTGTGGGTTGGCACGGACAGGTTAAAACAGATCTTTTTTACTAAAGGATTTCTTTATTTATTTTCACTTAGCTCAGTGATTCTCAGTTTGACACAAAAATTAATTTGAAACACACATATTTGGCAATGATCCATAAAATGCGATCATTTTTGACGTGATTAAACTTCCCATATGTGGCTTTATTAATGAAGCATCCAAGCTCTTTATAATTAGTGTTGTTTCTTCTCAAGTGTTGTAGGATGTGCTTGTTTCTATCAGTTTGACAATCATGCACATTTTTTTGTGTTAAATTTTTTTCTTTGTAATAAAGCTCAACTTACCATTGAAAAGAAAGGTGAAAAAATAAAAGCCAAAATTCTTCTTTAACATCATGTGGGAAGGTGACCAAGTAAAAGTGTGTGTATCTTTGTGAGTGTTTGCTGTACCTTGCAGCTACACTTTCCCGTCCGATCTGCACAGGCGCACACTTGTCTCTCCAGGTCGCAGGTCTGACTGTCTGATCCGGAGATGCTACACTCGCACTGGGTGCACTGTGGGAAACGTGGATGCAGACAACGGCAAGCTTCTGTTATGAACAACATAACAGACTTTGCGGTGCCTCCTCTATTATCTCAATAACAATAAAAGCACACTTTATGATAAAAATAGTAATAGTAGCAGTGTCGATGTGGATCACTCACCTGAGGAAAGTCTCGGTATCCAATTTGACATTCATTGCACTTCTCCCCTCTGAAGGAGTCGCGACAGAAGCAGCAGCCTGTGTTGACGTTGCACTGCTGGGTCACTGAGCCGATCACACTGCAACCACAGTCCTACATACACAAACACAGAGATTATTTTTGTCGCTCTTATTGGTCTTAAGGTGCAAAAATGAACTTTATCAAAACATTAAAGCATTAAACATCAAGCAGAAACCTAGAGAGTTTCCGGGACGCACAAGTGTAGAGTTTTATTTGACTTTGATGAGGTAAAAGATCAGATTTGCATGTCTGAAGTTCAAAAATCATAAATGAGTTTTGAATCAAGAGAGCTGTGTCCAAAAATTGAACACGGGAAGCTTCATGTACAGTATGCGTGACTGGAGTGGGTGACATCACTTTAAAAGCTGCAGCTGTTAACACCAAAGTGCAGTGGTAACATAACTTCCTTGTTAAAAGCAGTCACTGAACAGCATTGGATGTCATTACAATTGACAAATGTCTCAATTAAAGATGAAAAGGACCATAAAAATAGATGATTGTTATGAGAAGCTGAAAATGCCTTTCTGGTGAAATGAGAACAACTGTGGTTGAATCAAGATCTTCAGTGTTGAACGAACTCCGCTTATAGTCTTTTATAAACACTGAACAAAGAGTTGTGTTGATGTTTGTTCATACTTGGAGCTAATGTGGCTTTTTGTCAAACATAATCTTCATTGAAATTAAATGTTTCACTTTAAAAAAGAATGTGCTGTATCTATTTTGCTCAGCTCTAGTTTGTTATTCCTTTTGTTGCACTTCACTGACTGTTCTGTCCTGTGTTGTACCATTCCGCTTTTCTCTTTTTTACTTTGTTCTGTTGTCTCTGGTACCTTTTTATGTTTGTTTGGTACTACTAAGATCTGTTGCATCCCTCTTTGTTGTCCTGATGTACTCTTCTGGATCAATCTGTTGTTAAACTGAGACTTACAGTACTTTCATGTTCAAGCCTCTAATTGCTAATAGTCTGCTGCTACTTCTAATAGTTTACTGTTATTGCTGCCTCGCGGCCCTTTGGTGAGATAGTTTCAGCGCAGAACAATTACTTTTTAAACGCTTTGAACAAAGTCGTGTTAAAAGACAGAGAGGTAGAGGAAATGGGAGTGATAGAGTCACAGAAAGAAAGGGGATAAAGAGGAGGGGACACAGAGGAAAGGCTGTGTAAACAAGCTCTGTGCTAATAAGAGAACAGAGTGTGGGAGGAAAGAGTGGAGGAAGGGAAATAAGAAAGGGAGAGCAGGTGAAATGAGGATAAAAAGGAGAGGACGATGGAGAAAGGCATTGGGAAGTAAAAGCAAAGATGGTTACCTTTACTATGCACTTATTGGGGTTATGGTAGTAAGAAAATTGTGTTTATGAGGTCATTATTTAGATGAATATATTATGCACAAACACAGCCTATGATGATTAATATATAGAGTAGACTATTTTGCTACTAGCATTATATTAAAAATTAGAAATAAGGATTTATTCATCATAACTGACAGGTTTCAAATAATTTCTCAACACTGGGAAGTAAAATTACTCAGAAAGGTACAGTAAGCTTTTGTTTTTCACTGTCTTCAAAACAAAACATTTGTTAAAATGACAAGTGGACCCATCATTAATCTCATATACAGCACTTGCCTAATTTTTGTGCCATTCCTCCAGAGTGTTCGCTAAGCCCCTCCACGTGTTGCTACAAGCACTGTAGGTTATACTGTTATGTATGTTAAAAAACTGCTCTTTGCAAATACAGATTCAGCCTACCTTGCATCCAGTTGTGATGTCATGGCCCCAGTGATTGGGAGCACAGCGGTCGCACCTCTCACCAATAGTGTTTGGAGGACAGATACACTGTCCTGTGTTAGCGTCACAGTTATTCCCCACATGACTGCACTGACAGGCTGGAGGAGAGGAGAAAGGACATTTTGATGGTTTCAAATAAATAAACTCTGAAGACAAATCAGTGGTGTGCCTGCAAAAATATCACTTATAAGCTCCTTTTCAGCAACTTCTAGTTCCCACCAATGACACAGTTTTCTTTCTCACAACATGACATGCTGGCTAGCAGATTTCAAATTGAAACAAAAACATGTGTGGGATTGAGAACAGGAAAGTGAGCTTGTCGCAGTTTGTTGGACACTTAAATCGCGGGGGAAACATTTTGGTAACCGTGGGTGTATAGTGGGACTGTTGTGAAACATTGTCTTTATCTAACTGTTATTTGACACCTTCCACAAAAGAAAAAGTGAAAGAGAAGGAAAAACGGGCTTTCTGGCTAACTTATCACTGTTCTTCTTGGCTGTCAATAGTGGTTAGCGTCAATAATATATTGCATAAGGAGATATGTGGGAAAAGCTATTCATAGTCGTACTTGGGGTGCGTGGATGCTTAATCCATGTTTTGGGCAGGACAAGTTTGCTGCACCTGCTGCCTGGGTTGCCAAGTTTTTAGGGCATATGATTTCATAATTTGAACACATTCCCTTATAAAAGAGACTCTAGTCATTTTTTAAATGTCTGTTCCAGACCAAAGTATTTTCAGATGACGTAACACAACCTCAGGCAATGATCTCAGCTCTTGCAACAAACAGCTAATAACAGCTAACTGCTTTCAGATGTATCATTTTTGATCAGTTCACCACTAATACATTTGATCAATAGTGTTCAAATGTACAGCTACTACTCTGAAATGATAATCCCATCTGGTTTGTAGACTACAGTACAGTACTATCTGTTACAAGCTAGCATTAGTCTGAGCTAGGAGTTGTATATTAAAGTCCTGAAGTCAGGAAACTGTTTCAGTAAAGTCAGATACACAGTACCTATCTATATCTATCTAAAGTCTGCTAACATTAGCAACCATACGCTACTGCTCATACCTGGGCATGACGCACTGTAGCAGCAAAATCCTTGAGTGTATTGAACAAAGGGTGTGTTTTATTGCTTATGAATGCCACTTTTCATTTGTAAGAGAAAGAATGTGCCACTTATGCTTTCAAAAGTTACATAATCTTGCTATAAAAAGGAATATGCCACTGTTTCTTAATTGTATCCCCTTATTTTTAATGATAGGAGTACTGTACAATATTTGGTGCGAAGTATATTAACAGGCAATTCAAAGTGACTCAGACTGTCCACACAGTGACACGTGAGCATCAATAATTCTTCCCTTTACCATCAGCAGATTTAGCTGAGATTTGAATGAAAATTAAATAAACAAAATATAAATGCGCTCTACAGCCTATTACTGCGTTTCACAGAAACTTTTTTTTTTTTTGTTCACACATTTGCTACATGTATAAGAAAAATTTCATCTCCTCTTCCAAGTTTGAGTCAGTGACACGCTGTACAATTTGGACAAACCTTGACCTTTAGTTTGAGGTGTCAATACAGACATCCCTCCTGATTTAACTTTGATCACCGCTACTGGGAGAGGGGTTTTCAGAAAAACTGTGGAAATTGAATTAGCTGGATCGTTCGGAGTTCTATGTATAGCGCTGATCATGATAACACGATGAGCATTTTAGAAAGAAAGTGTTACATAACATAATGTCAATAATTAGAAATCTAAAAACAAAATGAGCAATGCCCTGCTGTAAACTGAAGATTATCTGTCTAATTTGCATGAATGCAAACAGGTAGTCAGACCCAAAAACATACACACATGCTGTTTTGTACAGGTATCTCAGGTCCCTCATTTTTCCAAGCATTATTGATGAGTCTCATGTTTGCTGAAAGGGATTTCCCTGTAAAAATGACTAAATTTGATTTGATTCATTTAAATGATCTATTCCTTAAACTTTCTTCACGTACAATCTAATCATTATCAGCTGTTTTGCTTGTTCACCAGCCAATATGAATAAGCAATATTTTAGCTCCATAATTTATTGGTCATGTCATTATTATTCTGTGTGT
Source organism: Oplegnathus fasciatus (assembly GCA_003416845.1). Classification (NCBI taxonomy): domain Eukaryota; kingdom Metazoa; phylum Chordata; class Actinopteri; order Centrarchiformes; family Oplegnathidae; genus Oplegnathus; species Oplegnathus fasciatus. Next base: position 648,936 of record NTHP01000092.1, on the reverse strand, counting down.
TCACCCTTCAAAGATGTTCATATCAATCAGCAGCTAGTTTCTCTTGGCAACATTTCATCTTTCCACTGTCTTGTAGACACAGTACTTGGTCTTGATTCTCTAATTTGACCGTTCTTTATTCCTTCCCTCCTTCCTTCAGGCTTTTATTTGTTCCTTCCATCATCTAAATACAAATGCATATATGGATGGGTGCTTGGTTTGATGTAGCTGTAGCTTTTGCCAAGATGCATGTTTCATAACCCTGGGGAAAATTGCAGGACTATTTATAAATTATAGTGTAACATCAAAAAAACATGATCATCAATGGCAAAGAAATTATAAGTTCTTCATAATTTCTGCAAGTCTGACTTTTATAAGATATGAAGTTTGTGATTTCTGAAGGAAACTGATGATGCTGTGGAGTTACAGTATAGATGCAAACTGTATTATGTCCGTGTGAAACTTGAACACAGAGAAATGCCTACACTGACAAAGTACTGTATTTTTGAATACAAAGCAGCACTCATTTAACTAAAGCCAGCGGCTCACATTCATAACATTTTTTTTGCCACGTTTTGCTCTGATGATGTTTAGCTTTGTCCTGCATGTGAGCGAAAAAGAGTTTGCTTTGCAATAATTATAAAACTGGAACCATGATGTGAAGGAATGCATTTTTTAAATGACACAGTAACTTTTTTAAATGGAATTTCTCTGCAGACAATTTGTGTAAACTTTAAATTAAAAAGAAAGAAGAACAGAGCAGCACTTTAATGAGGAAAGTGTTCTGCAATTGCTGACATTACTTTCATTATAAATTATTATGTAAATACAGGACAAATCTACATTCTTTGATTTTGTCAGGATTTCCAGTGGATTGAGCTAAAACTTTTGTTCTGTTGGGTGATATCAGTCCACTTTTTAAAGAAACGCCCCCTTTTCTACCCCACTATCTCTGCTTACGTGTGCAGCCGCCCTCCTGGAAGTTGAAGAATCCTCGTGAGCACCGGTCACATTTGGGTCCGGAGACGCCCGGCTGACACCGACACTGACCGGTTTCATCACAGTCAAACGACTTGGAACCAAACGAGTTACAGTGACACGGGACACACACTCCACCTGTGGTAATGCCGTGAGTCTGAGGCTGGAGAAACACAGTCACAGACAAGGCCAAAGGGGCTGTAAATTGATTTGAGAAACGGTAGAGTAACAAGGGTAAGACAAGTTGCAGACACACTCAAGCAACTTAGAAACAAGGAGGTTATAACGACATGAGATGAAAGACTTGTTTCTAAAGACTGAATGAAATAGAAGAGGGAACAAGTGAAGGAGTAATAATTCTGTATTGTATTGTATCTTTTCAAGGTATGATTCTGGGATTAGGGCTTTGAAAGTTGTTTGACAGTCTGAATATGCCTCCCTGCTAAGAAAAATAAAACACAAAGCCACGGCATGTCGGTTCATCAAGCTGGACCCAGACAGCCCCTTAAGCTACAGTATGCCAGCCAAGACAATTTGAACAAATCATTTGAAATGTTGCCAGATAAGAAAATTCAAATTAGGTGCAGTTCAGCTAAAAATGAACAACAATAAATATACTTCCTGAATACAGAATTTAGCTACCTCAGAAAAAAACATGAACATGTTTCGCCTAAAAATGATGACATTTACAAGCAAGCAACTGAGTTACAGTACATAAAGAGGTGACAGTTTTGATGATGTCTCATTGGCATGATGGTGAGATTGCTCATTATGTGCATATTTCCCTTGCATTAGTGCTTACACTCAGCAGTATCTTCAAATGTCTTGCACAGAAAAGCACAGACACAGCCATGCTAGTAAAACTCTTAGATGAAACACATGTGATACACACCTCCCTGTCCATGCAATGTTTTAAAAATTCGGGCCTCAAACCATCACATCCACAAACACAAACAGTGTGATGCTTGATGCACATGTAAAATGTGTTTTAAACCTGTTTCACAGCAACACGAATGTCTGTACATCGATAACATTTTCACATACCAAGTAAACACACCCATGCTACTTAAAACACCACTGTCATCCACATGCAGTGTGTTACCCCTGTCTTAGGCCTGTACGCCCCCCTGGGACAACCCCCCGTGCGGGACGACCCCCCCCATCTCTGCTGCGCGGCTTCCATGGGAATGCGCTCCAACGGCCTCCGTGTCTCCCGCCTCTCGTAACCCTGGCGACGCAAGTCACAACTTCGGCCAACAAAACCGGGGCGACAGATGCAGCGGCCCTCGACATCACAACGCTGAGAAATAGAGCCGTGAGGGCTGCAGCGACAAGGCTGACACTCCTGACGCTCAGCATCCCACCAGCAGTTAGGCTGGACCAATCACACCGCAGAGTGGTGGAGGGGGTACAGACAGGGGACCAATGAGAATGAGTGAGCAGGATAAATAAAAACAACAAACTGATAGTACAAGAAGTAAAAAAGTAAAAAAAAGAAAAAAGAAAAACATCAACATGTGGAGATTAAAATCACATTGGATGTAAAGTGATAAGAAAAATAAAGTGTAATACAAATAAGAGCATCATCACTATAGATGTAATTGAGATTGAAACACTCAGGTAGTCCATTACACACATACTGTATGATACTGTAAGATTTCAACAAGAAAACGGAATAAAATTGGTGCCACCAATGGCAAAGTAGAAGTAGGAGAATAAATGAATAAAAAGTCTACACAGGAATGGTGCCAACACATATAGGCAATATCTGTAAAGATTACTGGCATCTGTCAAAATACTTACCATGCAGTCGGACCAGTCTAGCCCGGTCAAACAAGCACGAACTGATGAAGCCTCTTGGATGAGAGGTGAAACGTCTTCACAGACAAAACCAAAAATCCAGTTGTGTTCGATTCAATTTCCTTGAGATACTTACCATGCACTCATCACACTGTCGTCCAACCACATTTCTTCTGCACTGGCACTGTCCAGTCTCCTTATTGCAGACGTCAGATACAGAGCCATTAGTATGGCACTGACAGGCTGCAAGAAAGGAGAGGAGAGAAGAGGAGAAGAGGAGAGGAGAGGATGGAAAACAGCATGTTTTAGATCAATTATCTTTTACTAATGGCAGAATTTCTACATGAGTACATATGATAACACATATTGGTTTAACAATAACACAAGTTGGTGAGTGTGTTTACTTCACACTACAGTAGGCTGGATAAGAGCTCAGATCCAGCTTAAGGTCTTCTTCAGGATTAGCTGTCGATATGCACTTTAATATCCTGCTGACTGCACTTTAGAGAAAATCTTCTCTTCCCCAAATAGATTCCTCAGTCTAGTGGGCTGACTTAGTTTTGCCAGATTGTATTTTGTATATGAAAAAAAAACAGCTTAAGTATGTGCCTAAATGACAAAGCAAGGCTGCAACAGAGGGCAACACCACATTTTCATTAATTTGAGAATGCAGATTTGTCTTGTTCGCTCTGATGAAAATCTGGAGTTGAGTGTGCACACCTGCGCACAGGAAAAGCAAAAAAGTAAAAACAAAAAGCAGCTAGTGAGTCCTTCCGTCCAGACAAAGCTGCAATCACCAAGAATGACTGAACCTCTTTCACAACCTTCAATAAAACCAACCACTGACAACAAGATATTCAGGTCTTTAATGTTCACGGATGTATATATATCCACACTTTTGGTTTAAGATAGAACAGTTTAGGGCCCAGAGAGAGCAAACGCGGAGATGCAATACAATAGAATGGAGGAAGTACTACTGGAATCTGGCTAATTAAACACAAAGCAGGTGCTCCTGATGCATGGGTAGGCTAAATACTGTCAACAAGAAGGGGAACAGTTTCAACGGTGAACTGTGATGAGTAATTTAAAAAATGTACCATGTTTGGAGGCATCCCCGTAGCTTAGGGGACACTGACCATGAATCACAATGTCCCCAGTTCGAGTCAAGCTGGGGACATTTGCATCTTTCTCTCCCTCATTACTGTCAATAATTAAGGCTAAAAACAACGCCCCCATAATACCCCAAAATGTACCCTGTTTTCTCTGTTTAAAATCTGGTGTTCAGTACCAATATTGGCAAGATTTTTTTCCTGGGCACAGAAAAAACCCACTAATAAACAGCTTGTGAAATTAAAAACAATGAAGGAAGCGCTACTTGAATCTGACAGTGATGAAACGCAAAGAAGGTGCTCCTGATGCACAGGGCAGCTAAAAGCTGTCCACAGAAAAGAAAAATTCCCCAAAAAAGTCAAGGTACACTCCTTTGTAAAAACAAGAGTTATTGAACTAGTCAAGGTCAAAGCAAAGCAGTTTGCCTTTAATTTTGGGGGGAGTTCTGTCCCTTTCGTAATGGCAGAACATTCATTGAAACCTGATTGTTATCTCTGCTTTGAGCCTCTTTTCTTCGGCATTGAAAATGACTGCATAGCATTCAGTTCATGGCCTTTGTCGTGTCTGTGCAGTTTTTATGCCTTCTGAATGGATTAGTTTAAGAAATATCAAAATATATTTCTACATGTGACCTTTCAAATCTCTCTCGCTCTCTCTATCTGAGATACTTTGTATGACTTCAACTTTATTTAACTTTATTTAACTTTGTGTGTTTAAATCCTACTAGGAGAAAAAAAAAGACACACCCACACACGCCAATCAACCCATTAGATATACAATTAAAAGCTTGAACATCACAGCTCCCATCTGGTGGATGGGCTGTCAGAAGCACACACGCGTACACACAAATATACACACAAAAACACATACACCTTCTCAAGAAATTAGTAGCACACATCACACGGACACACATGCGTACTCGTAGCCGGTTTTACCTCCTGCCATTCGCTACTGTTAGATGCAAAAGAGACAGAAGGACAGACCTGAGTGTGGGATGGGAAAGTGAGAGAGAGAGGGGTACAACAGATGTCCACACACACACAGAAATATGCAGAAACACACGTACGGTACACAACATACATTCATATTTGCTTCACACACAGACGCAGAGAGGCACGCATGCCCTCCCCCCACACGTACTCAACCACACACATGCAGATGTACACACACACACACACACACACACACACACGCCTGATTTAACATACAAGAAAACATGCACGTATACGTCCGTCTCGGTTTCACACAAACTCTCTCTCACACACAGTCTCTCACCCCCCTAGCTTCACCCTTCGGGGACCATCTGGACTCCGTTCTGTCAGTCGCTACAATGCAAGCCTTGTTGTGGGATAAAATGTTGCTTTTTGTTGTGTTTTTTTTTATTTTCAGTTCTGGCCTTGATGGTGAAAATAACAATTTTTTGCAACTTGAAATACATTATGTTCTTTTACCAAGCAATCAGCAATCTGTCATATGAACTGCAGGAGCAGCTATTGTGCATCTATTCTATATTATTAGCATGATAATGGTGCATTGATGAGATGTCCAGGCATTATACAATCTATTAAGTATACATATACTGTTTTTGTTTGTTTGTTTGTTGGTTTTGTTTTTCTTTTTGTTTTGTTTGTTTATCTCACTTATTGCTATTATTGCTATTTGTTACTTATTGTTATTGTTTATTTTCATCTGATCTTGTTTGGTTAAGCACTTTGGGCTGCATCTCTGCATGATTGGTGCTGTACAAATAAAGTTATTATTATTATCATCATCATTATACAGTACATACCAATTGCATATCGAGTCCACACTTCAGGTAAACAAGTGGACATAGAAGTTGATGAATTGATGAGATACAGTTTGGTGTTCAAAGGCCTTGAGGGAAAATGACAAGAGAGCCGGAACGTTTTGTGATAAATGCAATAAAACGTCAATTACATGCGTGATATAAGTTTCCTGTTTGGCCACTGTGGCACAAAATAGCTTTGTGTAATGTAATAAGTAATGTATTAGGACTTTCTGCTGTGTGAGTTGTGTCAGATGCTCTTATGTTTTTGGTTTTGGAAAGTGTAAAAATCAGCATGTGGAGAAATCCAAAGTTTAACACGCTTCCTGTGCCTAGTTACGGTTGCTAAGCTATGACGGGACAGTCGCTGTTCGGGGGATGGATTTAAAAAACAATTTTTCAATTCAATTCCTCCAGGTTGGGTTTTCATCAGTGTTTTGTCCCTAAATCAGACCATGTAAAACACTGTGTAGTGTTAAAAAAGTGTCATCTGGCCCCATGTAGGACACGAAGAGGGTTGTCAACTTGCTCTACCTACGTTAAAATATCAAGAAATGTACATCACGAAAATTTTACTTTGCCTTCACATAAAGTTAAGTGCAAGGAAACAAAGAAATTTCATGAAAAGTGGATGTTTTTTTAAACACTGAGTGCAACATTCATCAGGTATGATCATAAAAAGATGAGCAGTTTGTACTGTAAATGACACTTGTTCAAATTCAGGTTGTAATTGTTTATGACTCATTCAATGCTGCATTGATTTCGGCTCAGGTTAAACTGTGTAATAGTTTGTTCAGACTTTTTACTTTTCTTTTTAGGCGTTTAATTTGGCTTTACTACTTCTTGGGGGCCTGTCAGCCCCATAAAAAAGTCAGAGCCTCAGCACAGAGGACTGAACCAGACAGTCCATTAAGAGTGGTGAAATTAGAATTGTGAGGTGTCCCAACGATCCCCAAAGAGTTTATTGATCTACTGTATGAAGTACCTATGAAACATTCATTAAGTGTCAGACACACAGGAACATAATTACATTATTGAATTACTCCACATCCACTTTGTTCCAGTGATTGGACAAATGTGTGACAGTGCAATTCACACATCTTTTCAACAACTTGCAAACGACTTTTCCCCATGTGAGAAATGGTCGGAGGAGTTAATGTTCTTGAATTTATTCCTCAAACAAATTGCTTTGTGGTCAAGTTTGCTTGCAAAATCAAACCATTTTCCATCTCCCGACCGAATTAAACTGAACCACTATTAGGGGGAGACACAAAATGGCTGCAGCAAAAATGGCCGCAGATTGGAACTCTGACATCAACAGAGAAAGTAAAGGATTTTTACAGTCTAATAGTGCATAAATGGACTTGGCCTGAACTCTCCTGCTCCACTCAATAAAATTCATTAAGACTGGGAGAGACTGGGAGAGGGAGTCAGACAAAGAGACTGACAGAGGCAGAGAGAGAGAGAGAGTTGTTGTGTTTTAATAATTCTTGGTGGTCATTCGTACAGGATCAATAACAACCCTCCAACTTCCAGACACGAGCAGCCGATCAGCACTGTAGGAGTGCAATAGATCAGGCTGATTAATCAATAACCATTTAGCTGGGTGGAGAGGGGAAACAACTACAGAACAATGAACTATCAAATACACATTAATACCCCCTGTCAGCATGTCTACCTGCTTCTGTGCTTGTCTGATGGTTTTATCTGTCTATTTATTGGCCTTGCCCATCTACCGCTCTTAGTGAGGTGTCTATCTGTTAATCTGTCTTTCTGCCTGCCTCGCTGCCAGTGCCACTGTTTTTGTCAACAGCACAGGTTTTAATGAAGATTTTCACAAACAAGCGCCATCTGTACGTCTGTATTCGCTGCCATCTCTCCCTCCCCCACCCCACCCCCACCCCCGTCCACCCGCCCCCTCTTCTTTACAGGTATAGCTTTTTATTCTCACTCTTAAACACAGCTGGCAGTCAGTAGGCCGCTCCGACATCACACCTCCTACAAGCACAGCTGCTCGCCGATGCACAGTCACACACACACACAAACGCCACACACTCCAGATGGTGTACTATCTACTCAATGTTTTAGTGAAAGGATTAAAGGTATCATTTAGCTGAAATTGAGTTTCACAGAGGAAATACAACTCTTCAGTGTAACGCCCCTGCTGAGACACCGAAGCTGCAACATTGGCTTTTTTATAATGACTTTTTTGAAAAGTGGATGATGTCTTCCCTCTTAAAGGCCCTATGTGTGGAACTGTTTTTAATCTGATTACAGCGCAATAAAAGTCATTCTGATGGCATACTGTTTATGGACAATATCAAGACAAACTGGTTCAATCAATATGTTGCTTTTACACAATTTATTCTCAGTGTCTGTCTGTGGAGGGGGGTCTTTTTTGACACTACCACTACGAGTCGCCAAAGTTATACATGTTGAAATCTTACAAATAGGGGCTTTAAAGTCAGGATGCTGACACGATGTCCGATATGTCAGACTCTTAAATAACATTATGACAATGATACCAAAACCTCATATAGTAAAAATCGGTACCAGTACCACCATACTGGACTTGAAAGTGAACCTATGTAACTTCTGCTGAACAGCGGCCACTGTGGCTTTTTACAGAATTACAGAATTATGCAAAATACAGTGTAACAATAGCACAAGAAGCAAGGAGTAATGAAGTCAACAAACTAACTAAGTAATGTCAAGTTACACGGCAATATGTATCAAAAGCTTACTATCATCAGCTACCATTAACCACCACAAGCTACTGGTCATACCAGACCAAGTAAGGCTGTAGCAGCAAAATCGCGGAATGTATTGAAATGAGTGTTTCATTGCTTATTGAATTTGTAAAAGAATGAATGTGCTATTTCTTTTGTTAGTTACATCGTGACACTTTAAAGTAAGTACACTATAATATATGGGCATAGAATTTACTGTAGAACTAATATTAATATTAATTAAAGTATCTTTTTACTCACATTTTCATTTTTGGATTTATTACTTCCAAGATTATTCTTTTTTTAGTTTTACGGACCAACTGTAGCTTTCAACAGGGACTCTAACATATTTGTTTCTTTCTTAATTTTTGATGCTTGTTGTTAGTAAGTTTACTTACATTGGCAGTTTTTAGCTGTGATGGCGTCTCCGTAGTAACCTTCAGCGCAACTATCGCATGCCACGCCGCCATAACCTTGGCGACAGCGCAGACACTGGCCTGTGATTGGATTACAGCTGCCAGGTATTGATAGATCCAGGTTGCCATGGCAATCACAGGGCTGGCAGGAACCCCCTGGCACAGTGGGCTGGCCGTAGTATCCATTGGAACATCTAGGGGGCAGCAGAGAGACACAGAAACCGTGTGATGATGCTGATTCATATTGGATGTCAACATGATCTGCTGCCTGGGAAAAAGTGTTACAACAGTGTATAAAAATAGGATATGTTGGAATATTTTGAAGGAAGCAAACGTGCTAGCGAATCCTACAAAGATTCTGCAACATGAAGGTGTGTACAGGTTTTTCCCTTGGATTTTTCAAATTTCTGACTTTGGTGACTCCTAGTGGTAGAATAAAAAAAACACAAATCTGCCCCATTGAGAATAACTGGGCTGAAATTGTCTGCAACAACTTTCTTCCAAGTGTCTTTTTTTTTTTACAAACAAAAACTTGTGCCATCAGTATAATCTGAAAGTTGTTATTATCGCATAATTCTACACATAAGGGCTTTAAAGTACTTCAACGGCTGATGCTTTCAAGTTGTGGCAACAAGATGTCATCCTGTTATTCTTGTTCTCAGGATACAATTTTAGTTTGGGATACTACTGCATCACGTCTTATTAAGAGAGCAGGTAGTGCAATAATGCCCCTTGAAAATAAAGTTTTGCTCTGCTTTCATGTAGCAAATGAAAGCAGAAAATGCTTTTCTTAGCTTTCAGGTCTGCAAGAAAATACGTAGTAGCTCAACTCGTCTTCTTTCTTTTATGTCTAACAACAACAGAGAACAACTCTCAGATTTCAGCAGGAAAATATTATCAAAAATATAGTTTACCTTAGCTTCTAGCTTGTATGACAAGAACATACTGATCTCCAAATACAAGGGTACATGGGGGATACAAAAACCAATATCCAATTACAAAATAAACAAGCAATGAAGCTCATCTAGCGGAGACCATGGGAATTATCAGCATTGTTAGGGGGTGTGTCTTTGACCAGTGAGACTGCTTGGCTGAAGGTACCTGTTGTATAATTCATACACGCACTCACATCATATACACACAGACAGACAGACATTAACTCATAGATATACACACAAAGAGCTAGAGGGCAACAGAGCCAAACCAAACATCAGCAGATATGAAATGAAGGTTTATAAAAATAAGCTTTAACAGAGATTTTTAAAAAAAATGGAGATTTAATGTCTTCTGGCGGTTAGTTCCAAAACAGGTTATTTACAGCAGACTGTCCCAGTTTTACTCATAAAAATATTCATATAACTGAACTACTGTTACAAACCTGAAGCAAGAAATATTTACTCCTGCTAATAACAATAATACAAAATCAATGTGATGCACTAAGAAATGTCTTTTAGTGGATATTTTATCTGTTCAAACATTTTATATGTAGAGACGTATGATTGATGTCTTTGCAGTGTCCTTGGAAGGCAAATGTTTTAACTGAACATAATTTGGATACTTTTTGGGATTAGGATATTTTTTATCTGCAAATAAAAAAAAATCTATAATTGTTTTGATTCTTTTATGTCGTCGAGTTCTTTGTGTGAAATGGAAAAATAAGTGAAAGGAGATGGCAACAATAACAATGACAAAAGACATCCTCTTGATTGGTATCATTCATGGAAACAATAATTAAAAATGGTTGTTAGCATCCTTGAGCAAGGACAAGGACACACAAATGTGCGAACTGTCTCACCATTCCAGGATTCTGATTTTTGCTTTTCAGCCTCTCTGGTTCGATTAATAATAAGAGGAAGTCCAGATGCTGCAAAATATATTAACCTGAGACTGCTGCGCCGTGTCAAGAGCCACTGAAACCAAATAAAACAGGCCTAAGCTGAAATAAAGCTCCACAGGCTGAAACGGGAATTGAGATGAGAGGAGAGGAAGAGAGAGAGAGAGAGAGAGAGAGAGCGAAGGGAGGAGGGAGAGTGGGAGAGGCAGAATAGAGGAGAGGAGNAGAGAGATGGAGGGGGGGGGGTCTTCACATTGAAAAGAGAATTGAATTTAGAGAAGAGGGAAAAGAAAGGACAGAGAGAGGGAAAGAGTCAAGAGCAGCCAGCCATTATTACCACTGACCCTCCTTGGTACTCAATAGAACAGGTTTATTAGCTTCTCTGTGTGTGCATGTTGCTCAAGTGTATGTGTGTGTGTGTTTCTGTTGTGTGTGTGAAGTACGAGTACATTCTTCTAGTCAAGTGGAGAATCGCACTGGCAGCAATCTCACTTCTTGATAAGGGAGAAGAGGAGCATTTTTGTTTGTATTTAGCTTTATTTGCAAGATGAAGTCACACTTTGAGACATCTATTCTGTTCTACTATATTTTGTTACATACTGTCAGCGTGCGTGTGTGTGTGTGTGTGGTTACTTGGGCCTCAAGAGGAAGAGAAGGTATTTATAGTGGAGAGTCCAGAGTGTTTGAAGGAGATATATTAAGGGGGTCAGACACCTGGCCAAAGCCTTCAGAGTGTACAGGAAGCGGACAGTGAGCACAACTGGTTAGAGTTACAGAAGGAAAGAGAGGCGTTGGGATCCTAAAAGTTATGTTCTTTTATTTTTAGTGTCATAAATGGGGAGTCGGCGCCAGGGGAAGACAGACTCTGCTCCTCCCTCATACATTTTTTCCATAACTTTTAAAGCATTTTGAGATCAACTTGTTCTCTCTGAGTGCTACTGTATATTTCCTGTTAAAAGTGGAAGTTGGGGCAGGTTGTTTTTAGGACGTAAAATGGGACTTTCATATAAATAAACATCTTTTACACTCTTTTATACTTTTAAATTTCTGTGTAATACGGTGGGGAAATAAGATCAAATACAGTCTTTTTTTGTTTCAATATGACAAATTTTTACGATTTCTAAGCGTCAACCTTGGTGCCACTTGAGGGTGCAAAAACACAAAGTTCTTTCGTGCAGTTTTAAATGATTTGATTTGATGATTAAAAAACACATAATACTGCACTGTAGGCATTACTTGCATCACCAAATCATCGAGGATAAAAACACAATAAAGCCCAAAGGCTTATTTTCATTGTGGTCCTCCTCAATACATTCAAAGAACAATTGTGATTTGCTGCACGGAGTGTGAGTGGAGCTATGGAAGTATCAGCACTTTTCCCATAATCCAGCCATTTCAAATTTCTGTCTCTCCATCTCTCTCTATATTGAGGTCCTTGACTTTCAAGGTTGCCAACATGTAAAAACATACAGTTATAATTATATAGCTTTAATTATCCTGAAACCTACAGTATTTCATCATATCATCATCTAACTACTGTATGAGCAATGAACACAAAATGTTCTGCCTTTGAGTTTGAACACAGTTATAAAACTTAAGGATGTTTTTTTTTTTAATTCAATTGTTTACTCATGGATATTTAATTTTATATAGAGATACGTACGTTTTGAAACCAGTTTTTGAGGAGCTTTAAATATTATTATGTACATTTTCAATCTTCTCTTCCACAAACACTGAAAACTTCCAAAACTGTCAAAAACTACAACTACTTCTCATTTTCTTTTCTAATTTCATGATTTCAACTGACAATATTATCTATATTTTGTATAACTGATACTCATACTGTATGATTCAATCAAGGCTGTGGACAGATGCTAATAGTGTTTTTGTGTTCTTTAAAATGAAATTGTATTCAGAGTCTCCACAAGTTTTATAGTTGTTTTTAGATCACAATACACTGAAAATATCCATTAATACCACAGTACCCATTACTGCTGCTACTATTTCCTCTAGTAATGCTGAACTACTACACAAATCACTTTAATGCTAATAGTGCTCTAATATTGGTACCAAGTAATATATTCATGTTCTTCTTGAATTCCTGATGAAACTGTTGACTTGAAGCCTGTGGCATAATATTTGGCTGGACTTTGGTCTAGCCCTTTTTTTTATCATTAAAATTCAGAAGTAACACTTTCCACCGTGTACCTGCCTCGAAAAGGGGGCCTCATTTCATGTGACTCTTCAAAAGATTTAATCTGTCTTTTTCCTCACCCCATTGTGTCCTATCAGGCTTCACCTTACAGGACTGTCATTTTTAAGCTTGTTGACATTAATATTAATACACGTAATAACATCAAGACAATCACAACCATCACCACTGCTTCCTGTTGCCCTGCAGATAAAAAAAGAGGGATCTATTACATATATTCATCATACAATATTAACAGCTAGATGGTCACCAAAATCCAAATGAATGTTAAAAATCTGAAATACCTTTAAAGACCAATAACATCTGGATATACTGGTTAACCCTAAATAGCAGCTTACAACTCAAAGTGTTTTAGCCAACTTATTTGTTAGGCAGCTGCATTAAACAGCTTTCAGCTAAATTCCAAATGGCTGTTTATGGACAGGAAATTGAAAAGCAGAATCACTTAGCAGCAAGTGGATAGTCTATTAGCATGGGAGGAATAGAGTAGCTTATTCTGTTAAAGCCCATAATACAGACAAATTGGCACATTACAATTAATTACCACTAACAACAACAAAAGCACTGTAGATAATGAAGTGTAATGGCAGGTAGTGCATAGCAGGTATCAATTAGACTAATAGAACAAGAAACAACCAACTGCTGATTACCTCTTTAATACTGTCATTAGTAATAAAATATTATTTTACATTATGTCTGCTCCCATGTGCTCTGAGTCAATGCAGCAACCAACAGTCTCTCTTCTCCTTTTTGTTTACCAGCTGTCCTCTCTCACTGACTGGAGGCACCATATGGCATCAGAACAGCACACGCATGACCACAAGAAAGTATATACACAGATGTATTCTGTATATTCAATGACAGATATGCATTTACATGTACATATGCATTTGGCACACGATCACCCCAAAACAAACACCATCATCCTGATTTAGAAAAAGCAGCTCTGAAGATGCCTTCTGATCATTATTGGAGCTTTATACCATTCAGTTGCTTTAAAACACACATTTTCATACACATATTCTCACTAATGGATGGACATGCGAGTACTTCAGAAAGAGAGGTGGAGCAGTCAACTTGTACGGGTTCGACACTAGACCATATTGGTTATTGGCTGGGTTGTAGTGTAGTGAAGATGCCTGTCTGTGACAGACAATGTTAAAAAATGGACTGACAATGAGTCAGTTTGCTTTCCAGTGGCAAATGAGGTTTATAAAAAGACTAAAAGGCAGACAGAGATTCTGCTGTGGACAGCAGGGCGAGGCATGTAGACTATGCATGGCAGCGAGCTGAGGTCCTGTGTCCACCAGCAGCTCTTTTTTAACTGGCAACACACAGCGAAGGCCTGGATAAAGTGTAACTGAACACCCATTTGAAGTTTTTAGAATAATTATATATTATTATGTAGATACCCACCTAACACGGACTGATATAACAAAATAGAAATTCAACTCATAACCAGCTCATGAAAGCATTTTCATTTGCTATTGGAAAAAGGACACCTTGCACAGGAAGTGATGCACAATCTACAGAAAACTTCAAGGGTGAACACATCATAGTAGGAGACATAGCGTCCAGTGCATACAGTATGTTACAATGTTGCCTTCAATGCCAACCATAGGGGAATCAAACCAACCCTTTGGAGAGAGAGATACATCTCTTGCAAATGAGCAGGCTAAAATACCTCCCTTACACTTATTTTAGATTGTGGGTCAGGAGCATAACGACTTGTTGAGTCCCCACCAGATCTAGTTTGATATAGTCTAGTCAGTATCCTCCATGTCCAATATGATAACTATAATTTGTTTGATATTTGGATACCACTTTCCAATAAGGCACAGGATTTAACATTGTAACTGTAAATGCTTTATTAAAAGAAAATAGGTCTGTTATAAGACATTAATGAGAACAACTTTTGGGTTGCTGGGCTGTGAAAAATCCATTTGACCGGTTGGACTTCTTTGGCCATTTACCTGGACCAAAATTAATTTATTAATGACTTATTAACATTACTACTGCAGACCTGATGTATCAAAAACCCTTTATTCACGACTTACTAACATTTAAAACTTCAGTCTTGATGGCTTATTAGAGTGTGAGAAGTATCTTGATTACCTGCATTTATAACTAAATTATCACCACATAGAAAGGATAAACACCTGCCAAAGGGATTTTTCGCAACCTGGCAACCCAAATGTTACAGTATAAACCCTTTATAAAGAGTGATCTGCCAGTGGTACAGATAATGTATTTGGTATAAAATATACATTATGTGGGAGTCTTCTTTATGAATCCTGCTGTTAAAGTTTCTGATGAATCTTCATATAAGACTGCAGAAAAAAAGATGCTGAACAAAACATTCCTCTTTCTACAGGAAAAGTGTATTAACTGTACAAGGTCACTAACTTTTCAGAGCTACAAGGTTTAACTTGACTGCAACAAAAACTGTTTTTCAGAATGGAAAAACGTAAATATATACACTGAATACTAACAGTTAATTTCAGCTGTGGGCAGTTTTAGTTCAATACAAAACAGTGCAAATGTACTGCATTTCAGTGAGCCTGGGTGGTGAAAAGACTATATTTACTCAGTCTGCGTCACCACATGACAGTATAGCCTGAAGTTTTAACAAGACTAACATCCAGAGAGACTTCTCATTAGTCCTGGGTTGGTAAAGAAGCTCACAGCTAATGGAACAAGAATGTCACTCAACTAATAAAAAGGTGGTGTGGACAGAAAGCTAGATGGACAATGAGACAGAGTACTCAAAAAACGGTTAATGAGCAGCAGTGTCTGTATTCATTTGGGAATGGCTGACTGCAGACCTGATTTATTTTCCAAATACTCATTTTTAGGAATAAAAACAATAATACTGTGTAAAAATTGTGTAGTTAGTTCTGTTCAAGATTCTTCGGACTTAAAGGGCCAAAGAGTTATTTAAATTCTGGTAAACTGTAAAAACAGATTTCTAGGTTTTGATCAATGATGAATTGAGTGATTTCTGTATTTAGTAATGATGAACTTAGCTGCACTTCCAAATTAAGCTTGAAGGCAGTAAATTCAACATTACAGTTCAAGCTAAATTTTGTGTTTTCTGAGTGTAACGTTTCTCAGAGTGTGTTTTGTGTGTGTTACCTGTCACATCGCGGTCCTGTGTATCCAGGCTGACACTGGTCGCACAGCAACTCCCCTTCTTCACCTAGGTGGCAGGTGGGGCTGAAACTATTGTCATGACGTTGTTGTTGTTGTTTTTGTTGAAGTTGTTGATGAGTTCGGTAGCGTTGTCCCAGTGTGGAGAGAGGGAGGAGGAAGAGGAGGAAGAGGAGAGGACAGAGGCGAGTTAAGGCCATTGTTCGTCTCCCCGCACACACACACACACAACTGTGTCCCTACTTTCACTTTCGAATCCTCACATTCACAATCTGCAAGACACACACACACTTAATTTCCTCTCTCTCTCACACCCAAACGTCAGTACTTCCACACACTCCTGCATTTGAAAACACTCTTCCTCGCTATGAACTGTAACCTAAATGAACTGAGAGAGAGAGAGAGAGAGAGAGAGACAGAGTAAAGAGATAGTCTCTTACCCTCATTCTGTCACCCTCCCACTTCCATAAACTATAGATAGTTCTGCTGGCTCGGGTTCCAGTCCCCAGACTGACTCACTGGCTGACTGACTGACTGACTCGCTAACTGCAAGCTGGCACACTGAGTTACAAGTGAGCTTGTTTGGCTAGGGCATGTAAACAACAAACTAAATCATCACTTAACTGTTGTATAAAATTTGTTGTATTTCTACTTATAATAGGGGTTGTATAAAACCACCTGCACTCATCATGGGCACTGGTTCAGTCAAGGTGCTGGTGCTAAAGCTAAATGGTTTTTGGGGGAAATTATGTGAGTGGAGAACGTGTAAAGTAAAAATTTGTCCCAAAACAAACATTCATGTATACATCTGATAAGACAATACTTATATGCAATTTTGTATAACAATGATAAATTGGTCATTGAAAAATAAATGTTTTTAGCTAATCCAGCAAATTAAATAGAAGACAAATCAAGGTACTTCAATACATTCATGCAAAAAGAATAAAACTACATTATCACCATAAAACACATTTAAACATTGCCTAAAATATATAACCAGATATTAAAAACAGGAAAATGCTTGGCTGGAACGAAGGCAGAGGAAAGTTGAAGTATACAGTGCCACAGCTCATCAAAAACGTCGTTCGATAAGTTAAATGACTGAGATTGTTAGTATCCTGATATATCAGGTCACGCCCGGCAACACAGTCCCGACTTACAACATATCAAAACTGTATGAAGGCTTCATTCAAGACTGAGACACAGCTGTAAAGCACTGTATCTGCCAAGGTGCCACAATCATCCAAATGAGTTACTCTAATAATAGAACTTGTTTAAATCTTTTAATCTGCATCTGATCTAGATCTACACCAAAATATAAATAATAATAATAATAGACAATCATGCAGATTTTTGTGAAAATATCTAAGTCCTGGGAAAATTAAGGCTTTTTATAATTTCAAGTGAATTAGATTCAAACCATCAAATTAGTGTTTGTTATGTCATCCAAGTATGTTGTGTAGCAATTTTAGGAAAATTGGGTGGAATTTTGTAAGAACAGTGGTGAAAATAGCTGTTATGGGTAGATAATTGGCCGAGGAACTTCAACAATATTTCCCTGAAATCTGTTGAGTAGATTTGGACCTAAGACAATAAAAAAAGACTGAAAGACCTCCTTGGCAGTGAGGTAATTAAGCCTGGGTGTAAATAAA
This sequence comes from Oplegnathus fasciatus, assembly GCA_003416845.1. Lineage (NCBI taxonomy): Eukaryota > Metazoa > Chordata > Actinopteri > Centrarchiformes > Oplegnathidae > Oplegnathus > Oplegnathus fasciatus. The sequence goes on along the minus strand of NTHP01000092.1, from coordinate 631,290 downwards.
AAGCAACAGCACTCCAGGAATAAACTGATTTCTACTGATTCGCTGTAAATCACCAACCGTGCTGAAACTAATATCACTTTATCAGATGTCCATAAGAGCTTAGGCATTACTGCTAACTGGAACAGTCTGACTCGCTGGCTATTTGAGTGATTGGCTTCAGCGAACATAGGGGACTAGATAGCTATTTTCAGGGGCTGAAAGGCACGGCACCTTGAAGCTATTATTACTGCAGGGGTTAGAGGGAGGTAGAGAGTGGAGAGTGAGGTGAGAGACAGAGAGAGTTGTATCTTTCTTTAGCTCTGAGAGTTTTGGACATGACGTGTCATGATTGCATGAAGATTCTCAGCTGCTGCTGCCTGTGTGCGTGTGTGTGTGTGTGGGTGTGTGTGTGTGTGCGCCCATGCTGGTGACATCTGTGCACAACACAACACACAGCATCTCTCTCTGGTCATTTGGGGAAACTGCAGATCTATAATAGCAGATGTGAATATCCAATTTAGCCAATGCTTATACATTGTTCCTACTGGTGACAATATATTTTATACAAATCAAGTTTCTATCAGAAAGTCTTCCAAAAACAAGATATTTAAACAAGATATTTTGACACCAACAGTTGGTGTCCGTTGCTAGTACCAACATCTACTGGCTTGCTTCCATAGGAGTTAGATACATCCACCATTTTGTCAGATGTGTGACCAAACAAATATTAACAGGTATATTCTATCTACTCTACAAACGCCCTTGTTGGAGCATTATTAGTAGGTATCATTTTTATTATAGCTGTACAGCTATAGCTGGTGATTGTTGATTTGTGATTTGTTAGTCTAGTTTTTCTACCAACCAAGCTATCCATTATGCTACACTAGCTGTCTGAGGTTAATGTGTTGCTAGAACATTCTAAGTAACTGTTGAATTACTGTTGGGATAACTGTTTTGTATTACTCTTTGTACTTTTACTCAAGATGAATTATTGTACTTCTTATGGGGACTTAAAGTCGTAATCTCGAAGATTTTCATTTCGTTGTCTTTCACGGCACCTATGGCGATAATCGGTAATTGCAGGTGTGTTTCTGGACCTCACTTCAGTTTCATTTTCATCGTCTGTAGTCATCGATCTTTCCTTTGTTTGTTCGGCCATAGTAACAGTTTACTCACAACGCTAGCAGAGACCGGAAACAACAGCAGCCGCTTCACACACAGGTGAATTGGAGAGCGAGTCTGTTGCATTAAAAGCCTTGTTAAAAGCCGAACTGTGCACCGCTTGTGATTTTTCCGGGAAAGTCACCACTGACAACCGGGTCGTAATACTGCAAATGCAAGGGCTTTCATCAGTGGGCCATAGGCTCAATCACCATTGTGTTGCCTCATTTGGCGATAGACAGCGACTTAATAGACATTTATTTAAATGAAAATCTTCAAGATTATAACTTTAATGATGGTCTTTCACTGGTGGCTGTTTCTTTCTGGCACGAGGGACAATGTAATGTTGTCCAGTATTGTTTTCACTGTTTCACAACTGCTTCCAGTAAAGACACAAGTCAACTCCTGTCTTCAGACTTTATTGGAAGTGTGTTTAGCTCGTTGCACCTACATGCATAGTGAGGGCAGAAGAAGAGGGATCAAAACAGCCACTAACCGGACCTTGTGGTGAGACTGTTTTGTCAGCTATTGTTGCGGACTAAGCTGCAATGAAGTGGGAAACATCTTTCTGCATAGCTTGCCAGCCAGTACATACAGTATTTGAATGACCTACAGGATCTGCTTCTATGACAAACAGCTGGTTATGCAGTCCAAATTCTTGACAGTGATGAATCATTTCATTCTTAAAGAACTGCTAAGAATTTCATACTCTCCATTACTCTCTAACAAACTTGAACGTGTGTCCACATTTGTAACTTAAGAGGTCAATTTAGTAAACAAGTGCAACCAATGGACTGCTGTGCTCAGCCCTGGAGAAGAGGTCAGTGTGTGTGTCTTTGTATATCTGTGTTTATGTCTCACAGGTCTGCTCAGAATTGACCGATGAAGAATTTATTAATGTGTAAAGTATGACAGTATTTTCCATCCGTTGGAAATTAGTTCACTGCTTTTTTTTTTATAGCAGATACTGTTTTGCTGTTACTTGTAGGCATAGCATGAGCGGTTTTCCATACAAGAGGAGCGGTATGATAAAGGTTTTAAATACCTTAATGACTTGTGGGAGGTTTGAGTTTGCTACTGTGTTAAGTGTTCTAGCCACCGCTATGTAGATTCTGCCAACAGTGATGACATTTCCACCCACAGAGATGATGTTTCTCCACTTATATTGATGCTTCTACCTGTGGTGATGATATTTCTATTAATGTCATTATAACTATTTTCCTACCCACAGTGATGATATTTGTGGTGATACCCTTAAAAGACAAAAAAAATGTAGTCTGAGTGTCAGGAGAGGAGAGAAGAGGAGAACAGGGTCCAGGGGCCACAGATTCAGAAATGCACTGCAGCGTCAGCAGTGATAAGATTGAAGCATTTAATTAAATTGTGTCATCATGGCAGCATTAGCCTCAGTGTGTTCAGAACCTACTTGTTGCTAGGAAGATTGAGCGGGCAGGTGCAGGGGTGACAGTCCACAGGTGACCCACGGGTGGCGTTGCCATAGTAACCAGGTAGGCAGGTGTCACAGTGGGGGCCTGTGGTGTAGTGGGAGCAGTCCTGGAGGGGGCACACAGTTAAAGTTCTTTTATATCAGGAAAACAAATAAATGATCAGGAAAACTGCCTGATTTTCCGTTTCTTTAGTTAGTGTAGGGTAACGCTTAACACAGACAGGTAGAACTACATCCTATTTTATCACTAAACAATGATGAAGCTGAATAATGACCCACAATTAAGTTATTTTGTAGTTAATACCAAGTTAGGACCGTGAAAAAGAAAAAAAACGAAGAGCTAACAATAGACCTGCTCTATTTTAGTATAATTAGTGTTGCACTTTGCTTCTAGAGGTTAAACTAATATGCTCAAGGGTTACAGCACTAAAATAAGAAGAACAGACATTTGTTGATACATTTTTACAAAAGCAAAACAGTTGTTACGAAATAAAGCTATCAAATCAAATCATTGTCAAGCAGACAGCAGCAGGAGGAACAATCTCGAGGAGGTCAACGTTACTAATATGGTTTAGGATTAGCATCAAATGTTTTTACCATAATAACCAAGCACATAGGATTCACAGTCTATCCTTAACCAAACACTTGCTCAATAACGTCCCTCAGAATGTATAAATAAATTTGAGTATTGATGAGTATTGATTTTGATTGATTAATTATTGCTGCTCATGCCAAGGGTGTAATGATACATTCAGCTCATGATTTAGTACAAGACACAACGCAGGGTTCATTGTTCAATGCACTCCACTAGGTTTAAAAAAGTTGGACTGAAAAAGAATGATAGCACATTAAAATGTATGGCTATGAATTGATTATTAATTATAATTAATTATTATTATTCTTTCTTCTGTGACTGTTTTATTGCCAAGATGGGGCGTCACCATGATTGTTTTGTTTCTCTGGCTAGTGTCACGATGGAAATGTGTGAGAAGATCACCACCAACATGACATCTAGTGTGAATCTGGCCTCCTTGTGACCAACTGGTAATAAAATATGAAAATAAAACCAACAACACCACAAGTCCAGTTTAAATCCTTCTGGTGAAACAACACAATTGACGCCTTATTTTGACTGCCTTGCCTTACAGCTCTGCCTCCACGAACAGTAATATCACAAAATGTAAAGAATTCCTTAAAGGTGCAGTCCTGAGCCCTGATCGATCTGAACTTCATTCACAAAACAAGCATTTTAAAAGTTGTTTGTTTGTTGTCTTGCCGACAGACCTGACAAAGCGTGAATTCAGACTTTTTACAAGTCGGCATCATGATGTAGTTATTTCGGCATCCTTTTGATATGTTTATTGCAATTAAATCACAGCAAAATCTGTTTATTTTGGGTTCATACTGCACCTCGGTCCGAGCCACTCAGTTTGTTTCTCATTTACAGAGTCAGGGCTGTGTATGAACGCTGAATGTTTTTTTTCAGTGTACACACAGAACAGACAGCTAGCAGACCGTGAGGAGATAATTGCTGAATTTCACAAAAAGTGTATTGGATTAGAATTGCAGACTACACATTTAATACATTTAATAACTAATTCCAAAAATGCCTCAAAAATAAAGTTAATTAAAAACACTTCTTCATCATGACATTTCATCGGGCTGATGCAGAATAAAAATAGTAATTTTGTATTTAACATTTCAGTTAAGATTTGAGGGGGTCACTTCACCAGTTACAGTGAGATGAAACTGTGTTCCTCCCACTGGGGAAATCAGGTCGTCTGTTCTTTTATTTTCTGGGCCGACATATCCCTGTTTTTACATGTCCAGCTACAACAACAGCTGCAGTTTTATGTTGCTACAGTGTGTGTGTGTGAACATGTTGTGTATGTCAGTTATGTTCCAAATCATTTCCTTCTCAGATCAAATGTCTCTTCACTGCTGAAACACACCCTGACACACTCACGCTGTGTTAACCTATAGGACCACGGCATCATTCAGTCATTCGACTGTAGCCAGAAAACACAGTCCCGAGGGAAGGGGTGTGCGTGTCCATCTGTCTGTCCGCCTGTCACTGTGTATGAATATGTATACAGGAGGTGTGTGTGTGGTTGTTTGTGTGCACATCCGTGAGTGAGTTTATGTCAAGTTGTCTTTCTCTCTGTGGATGGATGTGTGTATCTGTGTGTATCTGTGTGTGTGTTTGTGTGTTTGTGTGTAAGACAGAGAGAGATTGAGCCTGCTCGTCTGTCTGTCTTTGTCTGGCTCAGAGTGTGTGTGTGTTCGTTCCTCTGACATATCCCAGCATCCTCCTCATCTATAATGAAACATAACATGGTAATACAAAACCCACAGCTGTGTGTGTGTGTGTGTGTGTGTGTGTGCTGGTGTGTGTGTATTAGTGTGTGTGTATTTAGTTTGATGCTAACTGACAGCTTAAGCCTGAGGCAATGTGTAGACTGGGGAGTGACGATGTGTGTGCAGAGATGCACATCAGCAGGTTGGCATATACTATGTGTGTGTGTTTATATCTCCCCAGTATATTTCAATGTGTGTATGTGAATTTTTCTGTGCATTTGTGTGTGTGAAGCCGTGGCACAAGTGTCTTAACCTGCAGTTCCCCTGATGGCCACTAGATGGTGGCTCCAAGAACATTGTATTGAAGAAGTGACTTTTAACTTCACTCTTATACACAAAATCAATGAATATTTTTCTCCACATGACGTCATGGTTTTAGTGATTCATTCATGCTGCTCTGATTTGTGCTTTTGTTATAATTACATGTATCGAGAGGGGGCGTCTCCCCTTTTGAAGTTCCCTCAGGATATCCACACCAGATTGCAGTAGCCTATTAGTGGTATCACACTACATTCATTTTCTACAGTTTATGGGGTGAACTCTCAACTATAAATTGATCAATACATGTGAGTAATCCAGGGCTCCCAACCAATTGATTTAACCTCGCTCAATTATTCATCGAAAAAAA
>NTHP01000092.1:597427-624863 GCA_003416845.1 Oplegnathus fasciatus | reverse complement strand
TTTTTTGATTACCAATTCAAAAGAAAGAGTAAAGCAAAATGATCAGACAGACAACTGTTCACATATTGTTCATCTTACCAGGCAGTGTCCTGTGATCTCGTGGCATTGTGCAGCGTGTCCGTGGCAATGACAAGCTTCGCACACACCATTATACGGATCCCCATTAACCCTCCGAAAACCAGGAACACACGCCTGAAACACACACGTCCACACAGTTAGACAGACAGGAAGACAGACAAAGTTGTCTTTAAGCTGCAGTAGTGTGGTAGTGTGGAGTATTTACCCTGTGATCCTCTAATTAGCACCTCAAGTGTGTGTGTGTTTGTGTGTGTGCAACTGTCTGTGTAACACTGTGTGTGATTATGTCTGTTTGTATACTTGTGTTTCAAAAACTGTGTCAGAGTGCATGTGTATTTGTGTGTGTGTGTGTGTGCATGTGTGAGCACACAAAACTAGACTAGAATAACAGTAAGTCAGCTGCATTCTGAAACTAAACACTGATTTGACTTTGTTTCAGTTTAGCTTAGGAGGTTTTAAAAGAAAACCGTGACGAACCTTTAAAACAGTCATGAAATACTACATGTAACACATTTAAGAATCAGGTATACTAAAAGCAAAATACTATAACATACGCTTGAGGGATCATACTGACGCGTTTGGATGTTTTAGTGTAGCTCATTTGCCAGGAAGCCATTGGTTCCCTGTCCGTTTTTCACAGTAAAATGAACTTGCAAAGACTTGACAGTGCTTGAGACATTGTAGGTTATGCTACACCTGATACCATTGTATTATTAATAGTTTAATATAATGCTCACTGCTTTTGCAAGCTTTGAAGATTACTTGCTGATTGAGAAAGTCTATTTTACCTAATCTGTACACAAAAGTACTCAAGCGCTTAATTTGTTAACTGACATTTTACATTTAAAATAACTTAGTTACATTTTTACGTGGATTTATAGTACTTTTACTTTACTTTTTCCCAAAACTGTTTTCGTTGATTATTGTCGAGGAAGTTTTGAAATTGCTGCAGGTGTGTGTTTATGTGTGTGTTTACCTCACAGGAAGTTCCAGCATATCCACGAGGACAAGAGCAGATTTCGACAGCCGATGCTCTCCTCTCCCCTCTGGCAGAGGGATTAGCTACCTGCATTGAGAATGAGTGGAGTCTACATACATACACCAAACAAACAAACACACACACACACATAGAAATATCAAGCGTAAACATGTGGCACATCGGCTTCTAGAACTTTTCTGACCTGAGTTCATTCTCTCAGGCAGAATTTACTCCCAGACAGCAATAAGCTTCACCAATAAAACCACCATTTTTATGTTTAGGTTAGAGAAGGTTAACGTAGTGTTATTCACAGCTGCCTGAGAGTCTCAACTCTGGGCACGTTGTTTCGCTGTGTCCCCCCTCTAAAGTCGCATTACAGCATTTATTTGATGATTTATTGGAATTTTAAATAAAAACAATATTAAAGACCATACTAAAAATACTAATGATGACTATGTATGTTATCATCAAATAATGTCCAACAGTTTAAATGAAATGCATTAAATGTGTGTGTCTCTACCTGTACACAGCGCTGGGTTCGGTGCTGTAAGAGGCCCGAACCATCACTCTGGTCATGTTGGCTAACACAGACAAGAGATCCCTCCGACTAATCGGCTGCGCGCTCTCTGACACCTGGAAGTTCTCTGGAAGGAGAGCAATGTGATTGGTGCTTGTCGAGGACGGGTACACCGGCTGGCCAAACCTTCTGTCAATAATCTTGATCCCGCCTCCCTGGCAGAGAAAGTAGAAGGAAACATTTTTAATTTGCGTTTTTTTTCCTCCTCTTTGTTGCAGTTCACTTTTTATTCCATAAATCTAGAAAGCAAATATCCTCCAAAATCCTCCAAAATATAAATACAGTGTGACATCTCTTTCAGAAAAGACTATGATCTGGGAAAAAAAGGAGAGTAAGAGGGAATGATGTGTCATTAGGTAATGAGCTGCAGTTTCTATTGACATTTTGAATGGACTGAATGCAAAGTGAATTGAGCCCGGGCCTGGTATCTGACTATCTCTTGTTGAGAACAGATCAATGGCATGTAACGGCTAACGCAGAGTGACAACTACTGATGGAAGGGGGGAGAGAGAGACAGAGAGAGAGCTTACCATGCCAATAAACCATTAAATAAAAACTAATTGAAAGAGAGGAGATGGAGGGAGGGATAAAGAGACCGAGAGATGCAGAGATAAAGATGGAAAGAAAGAGAGAGAGAAAAGAAAAGAGGCAGATTGACAAGAAAAAAGACAAAGTCACCTCAGAGAAAATTGTTTTCATTAGGTTTCTGAAAGAGAGGCTTTTACTGTCCATGTTTACTGTCTCTCACTTCTATTTATTACACCTAAAAAAAATCTAATTCAATAATTAAAGGATGAGGTTGGTACTTTCCTACATTTTCCTTATTGTGAAGAAATCCCATGAAAAGATCAAAACCAACAACGATGCGTTAGTCCGTCTCTTAATGCTTAATACCCCTGTGGCTCTCAGCTCGCCCATTTGTTCCTTCAAATATGGGTCACAAATATAAATATATAAAATAAAATAAAATATTTTTAAAAAAGGCTAGATAACTTCCTTAAGCAGCTGGGCACTGTAGTTTTCAGTGAACATTACTGAAACTGGAGTAAGAAGTACATTTGTTGGGGACTATTTTCAGCTGTGGATTAATACAAATTTGTTGTTCTAGTGAGTATTTACAGCAGTAGGACGGTGTATGCGGGACTAAACGTGCCCATGTTCATCGTAATGGAGGAACATGTCACCCTGGTTGTGGAAATAACATGTTGTGCTACTGGTAGAAGAAGTCCAAATATATTGTTTTGCATTAGAGAGCATTGACATGGAAATCAAAATCAAGTTTTCATCTGTTGTTTTAAGCTAAATGAAATAATACCTCCAGATGCACACAGTTCCAGTGCATTGGTTGTTGTTATTGTTGCCATGAAAGGCTTGCTATTTACATTGTTTTTAAACTGTGCTGATGGAGGCTGATAAAGTGGGCAGGACTGAGAGAAAGACATGGAAATCAACAAAGCCATACAGACAAACAAAGACAGAGAGATTATTGTCTATTCAGATCCCACAAAGTTACAACCGAGGCACGAGCTTCTTCCTGCGCTTCACAAAACCACGCAGCAAACAATATCTCAACTTGATGCAGATATGCGGAGAGTAAACAGTGAGGGGAAAAGAAAGAAACAAAACGAGACAAAGGCTGAAAGAGAGACAGTGAAGAGGGAGAAAGCCGGTTGACAGTGTGTAGGAGGCTCATTATCGTCATCATTTGGAGAGGCTTTTTGTTGACAACAAGACCGACACTTGTCCTCCTCTCCTCCTCCTCCTCCTCCCATCTCCTCCCTGTCTGTCGATCTCACTGACACGTCTTTAAATAACACAAGCTCATTGGTCTGTGACTATCCATCTCTCAGTTTTCTTTCTTTCTTGTTAATTAACTTTTTCCACTTCTTTCCATTTATTCCCTTGTTCCCTGTTTCTTCCCTTCATTCTCCCCTTCTTTCCTTCCTCCCTATTTAGTTCCTTCCTTTTTTCTTCTTCCTTCCTCCTGTTCATTTCCTTGTTTTCTTCCCCCGTTTCTTTCTTTCTTCTTCCCTTCCTTCCTTCCTTCTGTCTGTTTCCTACTGTCCTTTCCCCCTTTCCTTCTTGCCTTCTCTTTTCTTTCTTCCTCCTTACTTCATTCTTTGCTTTCTGTCTTTCCTTTCTCTTGTTTCTCTTCCTTTCTCTCTCTCTCTTCTTACCTTCTGTCTTACCTTCTTTCTCTGTTTCCTACTGTCCTTTCTTCCTTCCTTCTTTATTTTTTCTTGATAACCAACCACTTCATGTATATATATATATATATATATATGTATATACAGACATTGTATGTTGTTGGTCATTGTTGCTTTTTATATACATTTATTCATGCACTCATTTTTCACCTACTTGTATGTACATTGATTCTAATTCTGTTTTAAACTAAAATTGTATCTCTACAGTCACTGGTTATTGCAGCTTTTTGATTTTTTTTCAAACAAAATTTCTAAATACAATTCCCTCTTCTTTAACACGTCATCGGTAGAAAGTTGAAAAAAGAAAGTTTCTGCAGCTCTGGCACACTGTGAACATGCAGAAACACACACACCAACCTGCTTGTGTGCCTGTTTGTATTTGCACTGTACAACCGCACACACAAACGCGCAATGTTGTTTAGTGATATAGGAGATATAAACAGTTAACTAATAGTGTTGCTGCTTTGCTTATTGCCGCCATACATCATATCGCAACCTGCTCATTATAAAGACATACAGAGAGAGAGGGGAGGGAGACTCTCTATCTGCATTTTTTATTGCTAAGTTCAGCATTTCTCTGCCAGCTGTAGCTGCTTGCTTCTGTGTGTGTGAGTGTGTGTGTGTGTGTCTCTCTGTTTTTAACAGCTTTTATTAGTGGTCTTCACTGGTGCAAAAGTCAATGGCTTGTGGCGAAAGATAAATAATGCTGCAGACACAAATACATAAACAAGCACACATTCACACCTGTGTTCATGTGGGTTTCCTCTAGTTGTAACCATTTCCTCCCACTCCCAAACATCATGTATGTGTTAAGTGTCAGGAACACATCTGGTCAATGCCCTTGACCAAGGTGCTGCCCAGAGAACTGGAACTTATTTCATGGCTCTACGCTGCCCACTGCTTCTAAGGAGTCTCCCAAATTTAACGTTTAATAAAGCACAACTTTAAAAATCAAAACTTATTACACACACCGTATAAAATAATACATACAGATAAAGGCAGATATCTTTTTAAACAGCTCTTCATTGGAGTTTAATATACACGTGTGCCAATGCTTCATGATGTCTTTATCTCTGTGCATGTTTGAAAACTTACCTCTATGATTAGATCAGGTTCTGAGGTGACTCGAATGGCCATTTGTTCTTGTTGGTCTGTAGTATAAGACACTGTGTAGACCACACTCCCTCCATAGGCTGAAAGCTGAAGAAAGACACAGAAACAGAGAAGAGTAAGTTGATGTTATTTGCAAAACTCTGTAGAATGACAGCAAATTATGAACATTAATGCATCTGATACCCCTTTATCTAAAGTAGGATCAGGGTCCTTTTAGGACACTCAGTGTCGCTATGTACCGAACAATGACCACTGAGGCCACAAGTGAAAATCACAGATTACAGAAAATTACAAATTTGTAAAACGTAGTGTGACTGTAGCACAACTAGAGAGGAGTCATAAAAATCAGCAAACTGACTCAGTAATGTCAGTTACACAGCAGTATCTCCCTAAAGGTTGCTAAGCTACCACTAGCCACCATAAGCTACAGGTCATACCAGACAAAGTACTACTAATGGTAGTGTTTTCCTAAAAATACATTTCATGTTTTATGTTTATTTAAATGTTTAAAAAGTAAGGAAACCGCTTATACGCTTCAGTCTTTGTTGTCTTGTGTGTTTTGGTGCAGCGTTTCTGTCGAGTTCACAGAATGAGCTTTAGGTGGAGAAATGCTGTGTCGGCATGATCCTGAAATTTATTATTCTGCTCCAACCTGAACAGTAATGGGAGGGAGAGCGAGATAATAATGCCACCATAAAAACAGAGAGAGAGGGACACTGAGGAAGAGGGGGAGAGAGACGAAGAAATGGAGCTTGAGACGGAGAGAGATAGAGAGGGTGTAAGAGGTGGGCTTAATGCCTCTATAAACCTCTTCCATTCTACATCATTACTCTCAGTTCTTAAACCGAGAGGAGGAATCGCCCATTTCACAGCTGACTGAAAATACGCACACACATGCACACTAGCGGGCACGGAGGTGTACTTGGGTGGACGTTTTATTGACTAACACTTATTCTCTATCTAACCCCATTTGCTGATTTGGACTCCAGAAGACAGTAAAATCATAGTTTAAACCCACACTACACAGCCTACACATACCAGACACTTGTGTCTGCACTCCAGTATGGACTCACGCTTAAGTATTACTAATATGAAAATGTTGATGGGTGAAGCTTTAAAGAAAACTCTAAATATGAACTGAATTTTTATGTGGATGTACATTACAGTGGTAGAGAGCAGTCATTCCCAACCTTTTTGGCTTGTGACCCATTAGCCCTACATTTTTATAAGGCTGAGGAGATTTCACATGAATAAAGCTAATATATAGAAACATGACAAATGCTTATTTTGATGCAGAAATAGGGTACTATCTCATGACACATCTCATGGCCCCCAGGTTGAGAAGTAATGGTGTACAGTAGATAGAACACCAGAAGATTGCATGGGTCTGTACATGCAACTAATCAGCTTGTGCAAAGAGATCTTGCATAAAAAGTGGATTTGTATGTTTGAACCTTGTTTGTATTTTTCCTGTTGTGTTCAGTAACCACTCAGCGTCATATGAATTGAAAAGTAGAAGAAAAAGCTTCTTCTGTGCATTCTCGGGAACACTTTCGCACTGATGGCACTTGTGCTTCTTTGTGGATGATTCTCTATCCACTTAGCACACCTGAATTTAGCAATTTACTTCCTTTGAAATCATTGACATTTCTCAAAAAACTAATTTCTCTGCTGCCATCCACTCAACCTGGACAACAATAAAAGCTTTTGTCATGGCAACCTGATGACCGATCTCTACCCTGGAGGAGAGGACATAAAGAAACAAAACACAGGAAACAGAATAGCACAGCAGGGGAGGGAAATTATAGGGAGGGAGAGGGGAATTATGGGAAGTGAAAACGAAAGAACAATAAACACTCAGACACACAGACATACACACAGTTACAATAGACCGCAGTCGGATCCCACTGAGAGCTCCATAAGCCTGTTATTAACTCTATTAGTGGACAGAATAGGAAGAGCAAGACATAATCCTTACCATTAAAACCCTAATCAAGAACCTGACACAATCTTCACTGAGTATATCAGTTTATACAATTCATCCAGATTAATATGTGGGGGTAAAATAAAGCAAAATAATCTCATATCACAACAGGAATATGTACTGAAAAAAAGAAAATACTGAACTAAACAGGTTGTTGAGATAGGAGTGTTGTGCTTTACAGGTTCTGCTGCAGTTACAGGAGGAGTTTCTTATGCTGTAACGCAAATGTACGACTTCAAATTCTTTAATAAAAATTATTTCCCTAAAATAATGGTGAAAGTTTCAGTGACATAGCATCCTCTTTGCTACTGCTGTTTATCAGTTAGAGTGAAAAGAAAGTGGACAAGCAGAGAGGAGGAGAAAGGAAGAGAAACAGAAAGACTAGAAATAAGAGAACTGAGAGGGAGGGAAGAGGCGGACAGAAATGAAGAGAGAGAAACAAAAGATGGGATAAGGTGCAGCAGGACAGTAGGAGAGAGACACAAAACAAGGATAAAATAAGAGGGAGGAAAGGAGAGAGGAGAGTAAAATGAGGGGAGTGAAGTTATGAGATTGAATTTGCTCCCTGTGCTAAGGAGTGGGTTCGGCATGGAACGAGAAGAGGTGTGAAAATGAGTCACTATCGACCTCAGTCCTCCTCCAGGGTTCCAACCAGAGCCCTGGTGTAATATGACTTTTCCAAAACTTTAAATAACAATAATAATATAAGTCAGATCATTTTAATGACCTACAAGTGTTAGTGCGTCCTGATTCTAATACTCTTGGTATTCTCAAAAGGTCAGATGTGGACTTTATGGGGAGAACAAACAGCTAAAACATCCTTTCATAGAAAAAAAATGTGTGAAACAAATTGGAAAATAAATTCTGGCATGTTCTATTAAAGACACACAATTTTAAATTCCCCAGTGTTTCTTCACATCCACAGAAAATGTTTCAAAATTAGCTGATTTTTGGGTGTCTGTACACTTTTATAACATATGTTTAAACAGCCATTACAAGAGACCTACCAAACCAAGCACGAGATAATTGTATTAATATTGAGATAAACAATACAAGAAAGAATGATACATTAGTGTCATTGTATACTCTGATAGTAGGCTATGACAATGACAGCTTTGTAAAAAAACAAAGAATTAAATGTTTGTTAAAAAATGCCTTATTCAACCTTCTACTTTTCCAAAATACTTTTAAGCATGCTAACACTTCAATCAAAGTAGTCTTTCTCCGGATCAGATCACTTGATCTTCATCAGCAGATGGAGTTTTCCTAGTTGTCATGGAATTGTAGATGTTCAGATTTCTATTTTTTCCTTTTTTTTAAGGACTTCTCGTCCATGGTAGCTTAAAAGTTGAGTCTCAAATTTCATTCTTGTGAAACGATTTCTGGATAAGAATTCCTTAAATTGCTCAGAAAAACTGGAACACAGAACAACTGGGTAAACTTCACCTACTAAGATCACGCGATATGAACAAAAGCTCCATAATAGCTATTAAATAGACCTTGAGGTGAGATTGTTATGTCAACTGCTGTTTCCCAGGTCAAGAATGAACATGTCTTTCTCCCTTTTACGCAAAATTTAAATCACAATAGTATCCCCTGATTTGGTTCCATCATAATTAGTCTTCTCGCAGGGCAAATGATGACTTTTCTTGTCACTGAGAACGGGGTATAAATGGACATATTCCCATCACTTTGATACTTTGATTTCATGCAACAAAAAGGAACAGAAACATTGTTTGGATTCCCTGAGGAGCAACTGAACTATGGTGACTTCAGAGGTAAGAAACCACACAACCACTAACTTTGTAGGTGTAGAAGAAAAGTACAATAACTAGAATGAAACAAAGTAATGACATTACTGAAATTGAAATAAGCCATTAGTATGCAATTTTCTACTGTGCCTACCACATGCTAGTTTCTTCAGAGAAATATGTTTACCAATCTGCATTCCTACGCCTCAATTTTTGGAGTACAAAAGCAGACAGTGGCAAGCAACACTCTCTTCAGGAGATTGGGCAGAGAGAGAAAGAGGGTGGGGGGGACAAAGGAAATCATCCTTCAGGAAATGAAAACCAGATTGTCACAAAGCTTCAGAAAACAAACTCCCCTAAAATGACACACACACACGCGCGCACGTATATGTGTATGCGAACAAGAACACACACAAATACCCAGCAAAGACATACACACACAGAAACGTAGGAATATAAACACACACACACACGGGTCTGATGCCTGTGGTTGTTTGCAATTGGCATCGGGAGTTTTCACTCTGTTTATCTACCGGTTACACACACATACAGACACACACAGATGCACACGCAGACTGTTGTTGTTCCTAGCAGTAGGCTTAGATTGGCTCCAGATGGACCAGTAGACAGCGCAACATACAACCGAACTGACCTTCTGTGAGTGTGTCTGGGAGTGATATGTGATAGCCAAGACAAAAGAAAGTCCTTGTTGAAAAAGTAGCAAAACCAAAAACCCAGTCTGTCAGTATGAGCACTGGGGCACATCCAAACACAGTCTTGTTTGGTTCTATATCTTGCAGACCGGCCTGTTGAGAAATGTCATTCTGTTATAATTTCTGTATTAGGCCTACAAGCGTGTGGCAAATATGGACCATAAATAAAAAGAAAAGAGAAGCTACAGAACCCAAAAATATACCAACAGGATAGTGTAATTTCAGCTAGAGAGGATTAACTTATGAGAAGAGGGAGATGATAAAAGTATAGACTTGAACATGATCAAAAATGATAATAACTTGAATAAAACGTGTAGTTTTGGATTCCTCCTGCAGGTTCTTGAGCTTCTGAACAAGCTCTTAGCCTTAAGTGGATAGGAGGCACATTTCTAAGAGGGCCTTCAGTTACAGTGCTTTTGAGAAACATCTCTTAAGCTTCAGAAGGACAATCGTCTTAGCTTTAAGATTTGGGAAACGAGGCCCTGATTACTTTAAACCAAGACACTGCGAGCAGGAGTGACAGCCGCAGTACATCCATGCTCTGGAGTGTGGCAGCACACTTTTGTCAGACAGTGTGCACCCTGAAACTTCTTTTTCTTTCTTAGGTTTTCGGGTGGTTGATTGTACGTTGACGTGGTACTCCCCTGCAGTTTCCCCGGACTGGGAGAGTGTTTTGTTAGCTGTGCGATGGTCCTGCTTTCACGCTGAAGAGCTGGAGGTACTTGCTCTGGACCAGAGCAACCCAGGGCCAAGGGGTCCTCTTTTGTTGTTTGCAATGTGTTTGGTTGGGGTCAGACTGGGGGTATGAACCCTGAGTGGGTACTAGCAGATAGGAATGAGGCGGATCGGTTGTCAGCTGGTCGTTTGAGGTGCTCTGCATGGGGTCTGCCCTCAGATTAAGTTTGGGGTTACAGGCGGTCACTGGATGAGGTCTTTTCACTTAACTGCCTCAAGGGGATGCGGATAGCAAATGGTGGAGGGCTGATTATGTTCTTGATTAGACACTTGTGTCGACAGTTATGCACATGCATCAATTTTCCCTCCATGTACTTATGGTGAGGTTCGGATCAAGAATATTTGATTAAGATTAGATAGAACAACTTGGGTTGTGGTCTGCAATTTTTTGTACATATAGTTCAAATAACGAACGTTTCATTCCATAAAACTTTACGGCAAACAGACTTTTTTATATACTTTTTAAAATTATTTATACTTATCTGTGCCACCTGAAGCAAGCAATATTGTTGAATTTTGAGGTGGTTGTGTGCAGGAGTATGACATGATAATTATCACTGCTGGTGGCAGAGGAGAGAAGGTTAGCGGGACTATAACTCAGTATGCACATCTCACGATGACTAAGAGCAGCTCACTCATTTGCTTCCAGCCTCTTGGAGCCGATCAATTATTGTTCTGCACTCCCACGGCTCGCTAACTCTTGAAAGTCAACTCCAGCAGCTTGCTGTGTATCAGACTTGAAGACAACAGACAGACAATGGCGAGATGACATCCTTTATTCAATACAATTAGCACAGATCCACCTCTGAGGCTGGGATCAGACTCACACATGCCATCGTAGGGCACGGTGGCATCAACATTAACTATCAACATCATGCTAATGCTGTGATTGGAAACACAACACCACCAGCTTCCATCAGCCTCCACGCTGCCTTAAACAGGTTGGATTTGTCAGGAAAGGAGACTGATTGCTTTACAGCGAAATGGAAGCTTTATGGCACAAAACTGGACTCATGTACACTTTTCTATTAATGGATTACTTCACACATCTTGACAGTTATCAAGAGCTGTTAACAACTTTCATGCCCCTTCATGCTCTCCAGGAAATGCAAAGCGGTGGGGGGAACAGAAAGTAGCATCCTCTGCAACAGGAAGTAACAGTGTTGACAAACTGAATGCTGACATGCACTGCGTGGTATATTTTGTTTGACATTAATTATGTTTTTGTAATGAAAACATCAGTGAATCAGGATTGAAATGATCATTTATGTTATATTACTGGAAATGATAACCAGGTGTAAAGATTTTCTTTTCTTTTTTTCCAAGCCATGGGACTGCTGTGTGGAGCTTTGCACACACTTTCCAGGAACACAAATGTGTGCAACACCAAATTATTTGGTTGATGAAAACTGGAACAAATCCACTGTGATTGATGTAAAGGCACTTTTTCAGGCATGTAAGTGAAAAAAAAAAGAAAAGGGGAGGGAGAGAAGAAAGTGAGGAAATGGGAGGGGGAATCCATCTCATGCAATCAAGACCAGATTAGGAGTGGCACTATACACAAACTCCTCTACACACATTTTTCTCTCTCATAAGTCACGGCTCAGCAGCTCTCGTAGAAAAAGGGAGAATTTTTTTCCACAAAAGGTATTTTACAGAAACACTTTTAAGACAGATTACATTCATCACAACTTTGAGGTGTCAACTTCTATAACCAAGGTGAAACCGGAGCTTTTTTCTAAACACTTTTCTGCCTCAGGTTTGCACCTGTAGCAGGTTTGCACCTGTAGCAGGTTTTCCTCTTAAAGAATTATTAGTTTGTATTACTTCGTCTTTATAGGACAATATAGACGACAAGGACCACAAGAAATATGAAAAATCGTTACGAGAAAGTTGGGGAAGGGAGAAGAGCTAGAGAGGGAGTTCGGGTGAAATGTAATACAAGCTGAGCTGTGTGTTTGTGTGTGTCTGTCAAGTTTCCACATATTTTGAGCTTTCTTTCATCAGCTGTCAGCAAAGGATGTGTCTCCTCTCTCCATGTTCATCCATCCCGCCCTTTATCTCCCTGCTTCAATCTCCCAGTTCTCTCTTTCTGTCCATTTCTGTCACTCCTTTTCTCCAGATGATGAGCATTTCTTGTCTTTGAGCCTTTTATCTGTCTTGACTGTGAATCTGTTAGTAAATCTGGCTACAAGGAGGTTAGGATTTGACTGCTTTTGAAGGCTGACAAAGTCGCTGATAACTGATATTTTCTTTGGATATTAAACATCTTCACCTCTGACCAGTTTCCTGCTCAGAAATTCCCAAAAAGTTAGAATATTAGCATTTTTCTCAAAATCCTCTTGTCAGAATGGAAAAGTCTCTAAAACAACATTTGAACCATAAGGCACTAAGAATTGCTAATGAATCTTAAAATAATAAGAATTTAGCTCTAATGTTGCCGCTTTAAAACTGGTGCAATTAAAGAACTTCCCATACAAAACCAGACTACACTGAAACTCTGTAGCAAACTCCATCTGCTGGTGAAGATCAGGTGATAAGCTGGCAAAAGCTCCAGAACATCTACTAAATGGACCTTAAGGTGACATTATTTTGTCAACTGCCTTTTCAAATAATAAACTTTGAAACTCAACTTTTATGCCAACACGAAGAGGTCTCTCAGAAAAAAATGGTACTTTGAATATCTATATTTCCATTACTCAAATCGATCCAAAGCTACAAAAGAGCTACTAAATGGACCTTGAGATGATATTGTTTTATCAAGTAGTATATTTGAGCCACAAAAAATATACAATCAACCAAATTCCATTACATCCATTACTGAATTTGGATGACACTGAAATATCCAATTTTGGGGAAAAGCCAATTCATTATTTCACGCTGTAAATGTTGACATACTGTATTAACATCTTAGAAAATTGATATGGTGAACAGGTTGCCTATTTACACATCCAGCACATCCAGCAGACATGAAGCAACATTCATATCCATTTGGAGTCATGTTTCTGGCCACCTGACAAATGTTAGTACAATATTTACTCTCCTTTTAGCTCCGTTTTTGGTCTCCACCAACTCCTGAAAGAAATATCTGTCTCTTTAGTTGCTAAATGTGCAACAGCTGGTTGCTAACTTTGTGTGTCTGTTGTTTGGTGATGTACAGGTTATAAACTGCTGGTTTATTAGAGCTTTCTTGCTGGAATCAGCTTCCTGCTGTGGCTGGAAACACGATTGGTAAGAGCGGAGAGACTGAACCAAAAGTAAAGTTGCGGACTGTAAAACCAAAACAAAGAGCTGAAAGATGTTAAAACTTTTAGAACCGGGAGGAACTGCAGAGCCAGGTGATAATATTCTGTAGGTTCATCACGAGCAACCCCTTTCACATGCATATATTAATTCATTCCATTGTTAATATAAAATATTGATTAGGGCAGCTCTAAAAGTTGTACATTTGGAACCAGTTAAAAGTTTCAGCTTCCTCCAGTCTTATAAAGCAGAAGTGTCACCAAAACGTCTTAAAAACAAGTTTTAAACATGCGGAGGACTTCATTAAAATAATGCTACACTCTCAAACTTGCAACATTGTGAGTTTATATTTGGCTCTTCACGCTGATCCCTACTTATCTGCACTCCACTGCCAAACAAACCAGAAACATTGCAAAAATATTCTTTTAACAGAGCACACTTTAATAATAGTAATGGCTATCCTTGAGAACGAGCAGTCCCTGGACCTACACAGGCGATAAAATACCCAATGAGCATCAGTGGAACATGCTTCTGGACCAGTGAGCATCCACAGAGCGCAATAATGGGCCAATGAGCATCCTTGGCATTAATGATACAGGAGGTCATGCATGAGAATTAAGAACGTAATCACACACACAGAGTTATACTCTTATATATCCACTGCTAGCTTGTCATTACACACACAGCCTGTCACTTCCAGTGATACACGCTAACATGACAGACCCCAGTGAGTGTGTGTGTGTGAGAAAGAGTCATACAGTCAAGTCACACAGCATCTCTCTCTGTAACATGATCAGAGATTGAAGCAAAGAATCGCTTTTTCACTCGCACACTGCTCCCAGCGAACACACACACATGCGCGCACACATACACACAGTGGTAATTTGTTTGTTTCCCATGTTTGGAGGCATTCGGTTCTGCTCCGCTGTCCCTAATGCCTCCAAAACACATCATTATCTGACTTATATAGGCCCGGGAGTGTGTGAGAGTGTTTGTGTGTGCGAGTATGTGTTTGAATGAGAATATGTGTCTCTGTTTGTGTGTGAGCGCGTGATTGTGTGTGTGTGCGCTAAGAGAAAAACAGTTGATTATCGAGTTCAACAGGCGAAACACTGTTTACCCTGAGAGACACAAAGCCAGCGAGAGAGATACAGAAAGAGAGAGAGAAGAGAGCTTGGGGGAAGTGGAGGCAGATGATTTAGGAACAGGGAGGTGAAAAATGGGAGTCCTGGAGAGACGGAGTGAGAGTTAGAGGAGCAGACCAATGAAAAGAAGCAGGGATGGAGGGATGGTTAGAGGGAGGGAGGGATAGAGGTTCAGACAAAGAAGTGAGATGACAAGCCAGGCCTGCAGGGTGTAAAGTAATGAAATTCTGTGGTATATTCCTCTAAGCCATGACACCCAGACTAACATCACAGTCAGTCTGTTGTTGTGGTAGGGCAACAACTCGACTTCAGAAACATGGACTGCAGCTATTTGCCAGCTGGAGTGATAAAGTCTAATCGCGGCCACTGAAAACCGCAGCACAAATTCAAACAGTCGACATTAGCAGGAGCAGATACGGAGAAGCGCGGCTGGGAGGGAGGTGAACATCCCAGCAGGATGCGTTCTCAACGGACTTAGATCCAGGGGTTATACTTTTAGATCATAAACTGGATCTGTTTATATATTCAAGCCTGTCTTAATGATGTAGCTTCATGTCAGCTTTTACATGTTTGCTTGTCAACGCCATCATTAAACTGTACAATGGTGAGAGCTGTTAATGTTGTGATGCCAACAGTCAGCTAGCAGCAACCTGAAAGCAACCTTACAGTCAGATCACACATTAGATTGCAGCTCACCTTCGTGTTATTACAGTGTAATCAGATTGGAACAACACAGAACAAAACTGCACAACTGAGTTATTATTGTGACCTTGACTGATTGTTGGTGCAACACCTTCGGAATAATATAAAAAAGTCTTCTTTCTCACCATCTGAGCAGTCGTAAACAGTTGAAATTTGAAGTATTGAAAAATTAGGAAATTTCTTTGTGTGGCACCTTATCAATATGTATAATATATGTTGGGTTTTTTTACACCAGATACAAACTATTCAAATCATGCTTGCTATAGTAAGACAGTGACATCTTGTACAGGAAATGAAACAACAACAACAACAACAACAGGAACATCTGTTCAATCGAATAAAATGCAGTACAAAGTCTCAAAAACATTATGTTTGAGAAGATTATAAAAAGTTTTTGTTGAGACGGTGTTAGAGGGGCATTTCAACTCTATTCAACAACTATGTATGTTATTTTTGAGGCAGCAGTTTGTGTACTGTTAGGCACTGTTTTGTCATATTACTGTTATTTTTCCAGTTTTTCCAATGCACTGACTGCACTCTATTCAAACTTTATTTTATGTATGTAGATATATATGTTAAACTATGGTGAGGACATTTTCAATTATGGCACCAGTGCAGTAATACTGTAAAATACCCTAGTAGTAGTAGTAGTAGTAGTAGTAGAAATAGTCATTTTTTTCACCAAGTACAGAAATAATAAATTCATGTAATTAATATATATTGTTATAGTAATTTGCTGTGTCTCCTCATACTTCCTAGCTGTCAGCTACCCACAAAAAACTGTGAAAATAAAAATCCAACCTTCATTACTGTGCCTTGAACTCATACATTACAAACATTAACACATGGGAGTTGTTGAGTACAACAGCTAAATTTCCACTGACAGCAAAGGGAAGAAGGACAGACGCCTTGCTCAATGGTAAACATTTTGGTAAATAGGAAAGCATTGTTGTCTCAAAGCAAATGTTTACACCATTTCCACACACATTACGACTTGATTGCGGAGCATATGAACAGAATGCTTTAACATATGTGAGCGCATGTCTGCATCTAACCTTGTTTCCCAGGTATAGTCCAGGTGCATTCCAGTAGTAGGCGGAGCCAAGGTCGTTCACAACGTCTGAATGTCGGACGCTCAGGTATGGAGGTGTCTGTCTGTGAACAGACCACACTCTTCCTCCTGTATCTCCAACCAGGTGCCAGCCTGTCAGCGTGCTCTCCTGCAAAACAAAACAAGATTCAGGAAGAAGTTAAAGATTTACTTTCAGCTCCATCCACTGAGAAAACCTTTTCTTATATTTCTATTGACATGAGAAGGCTGGTTTTAGTAGACATAGTTTATAGTTAGACCATAGTTCACCATGTCTCTTTTCAAAGTACACAAAGGAACTTTATGTGCAGCTGTTTGAAATTCAACACCCAGAAATTGTGTAGCATAATATAAGAAAATTACACAAAGCTCTGACCACTCTGTGACGGGGTTTGGACAGGACTGGACTCTTTTCTCTGTTGCAGCAAAGTGCAGGTTTCAACAAGGAGCTAGCTTTCAATTTTATGGTAAGTTTTCGGCGGCACTACCCTCACTTAAACTGCAAGTGAGTCATGTAGAGATGTAAAATGTGAAAATATAGTAATCAAGAGAACAATTTACGAATATTTGAAAAGATTTCAGTGTGATGAAGTATACTCTGAGAGAACTGACCTTCATGCTGAAATAAAAAAATCTGATTTATTCTTGCCAAGCACTGAAGTTGTGCTCACTGTCAGCAGATCAGTAGCATCTGACAGCAAACATATTAAAGCAAGTCACCAGTCATGTTCAGCGTAGATGGACTTTATAATCTGACAAGCTTTACTCATAATGCCCAGCTGGTGGTTAAGCTTTGCTGCTGCCTACTACATAAGAAGGTACTGGCTGTCTCAGGAGGTGTCCCTCCACTATCTACAATCCCTCTGTTCTGTAACCCAATTTGGCATCTCTTAGTTTGTGCACTTTGTGTATCCAAAATCTAAATGATGATTGGACTCCGTTCTGTAAAGCTCTTGAGGTTTACTGCACTCCCTACTGAATCCTGCAATGCTGCTTGGGTTCACTGGGCAGCACCCTCAGGAGCAGAGCCTATTCTGCCCAATAAGTGAATAAACATTTAAACAATAAAGTGCCTCTAACAGAAAGGAGAGAAGTGCCATTTTCTCAGAATGAAATTTTCTTAAGCACTTGATTGGTCAGTATTTTCTGAGTCAAGTCAATTTTATTGACTTTACAGCATACAACACCCTCTATCCTTACACCCTCAGTCCATTTAAGGAAAAAGTGTAACCATCAGACTGAAGACTCTTTATCAAATGATTCTCTTAAAGTTAAACATAAACTGAACAACCGTTCCACACTCGTTTAAAATTATTGATTCAATTGGTTTGGATTCTAATGGTTATTTCAGAATTAATAGCAAACCTAAACTTAAATTCACCTTATTCTTGAAGCGTCACAAATGAAATGTTCACATCTATAACAGTATTCAGTTATGGTGGTGCCAGTAGAGCATATCCATTCTTAAAATACTGCATTTTAGGATAACTCAAACATGATATAAGATGTGTTTAAATGTTTTGTACATCTGTCACATGTCAGCCAGGAAGTCTTGCAACTGACACCTAGAAAGAGAGTTTTTTTCCCCCAACTCCTGAAGGATTTTGTGTGTGTGTGTGTGTGAAAGAGAGACAGCCAGACACACATCTGTCGTTGCAATTAACCTGACCTTGGATTCCCCTTTTGAACACAAACACACACACACACACACCAACACTCACACACACATATACACACACACTATCGGTGTCTAAATCAGAGCTGTCATCCTGTCAACGTCTCCTCTCCCCTCCTCTCCCACCCCGCCTGTCAGTCAAAAACTGTTTTCCTCTTTTCACCTCTCTCCCCCTTCTTGCCTCTTGTCTTGTCTCCTCCCTTCCCTCCGTCTTTCCAGTCTCGTCCTTTCTTCTCTTTTTTCTCCTCATTTTCACTCTTCTCCTTCTCTTTCACCTCCACTGTACTCCATCCACAGCCACACTCTTAAATGTGTATTTGGTAAAGATTTGCCTTTGCTTTTTCACTACTGCTACTCACTATTGCACGCTGATACAACAGTGACTCCATTTTATTAAATCCCAGATTCCTTTAACTTTGGCTATTCTAAAAACTCTGGGCGACGTTCATTTATTATTTTGCACTTGGTGTCGGATGCGTTCTGTGCCTGAAGGACATTTATCAAACAGTTTTTCTGTCATCTGAGAAATTCTTTAGGGTAATCAGTGATGTTATTCCCTTCTCTTTATGCCTATGTATGTAAGAGAAATCATGAAAATAACAGCCTTCTCGGAAATAGAAATATTTGATTCAAATAAAAACTTTGAGGCAATGTTTATATGTAAAACCCAGCTAAAGAAACATCGTGATTGGCTGACAGAGAAGAAGTGTGTGTGTGTGTGTGTGTGTGTGTGTGTGTGTGTGTGACATTGCCTACATTCTGATAGGTCCATGTGGAGGCAGAACACTGACTGGCAACGCCCATACACGAGCACTTTTCGCAGCCACGTCGATTGTCGCCTTGGAGATTGTAGAAACCCAGTTTACAGCGGTCGCAATTTTCTCCCTCCACGTTTTCCTGCAGGAGAGAAAGCCAGAAAGAGAGATAGAGAAGAAAGATGCAGCAAAGTTTATGGGCTGCCCTCAAATTCAGACGTTATGAGCACAAGGCATGTTATTGCAGCATTAACGTGGTGAAGACAATGATGACGGGGCTAGAAAGGTGAGCGCAGACTACTTGTCATTATTTGTGCGCGTGTAAGTGTGTGTACCTTGCACACACAGGGTGTTATACACGGGTCATCGTTGGTGCTTCCTTCAACACTGCAGTTACAGCGCTGGCAGAACGGGTAGCCCATATAACCGACAGCACACCTGGAGACAAATGAGTTTAATAACAATAATAAATGAGGGAGGTGACGAGTATTACAGAGGCCTTCCCATCCTGGTCAAATTGTCTCTGAGTCAGACAGTGAACCTTCAGTTTGCAGCAAGCCTTGCATCAAAGGCCACGTGCATGTATGTACAATCTCAGAGGAAATACACTGTGTAAAACAGAAACAATTAACAGAGAAAGAGAGCTGAAGCAAGTCTATTAAAGAGCATTTTAAGAAGTGATTTTAAAGATGCTGCCTATGCTGCTGGCCTGATGTGGGGGAAGGTCATTAAAAAGTTCGGAGGAAAAGTTGTATCAGCTTTTAGATGAGATTAGATTACATTAAACCAGAATGATACCCACAGGGAAGTTGAGTCTTTGCAGTGGGAAAGAGGATAATACGACAAGCAATTACAGCAATAAGTGATAATGATAATACAACAAG
Organism: Oplegnathus fasciatus; assembly: GCA_003416845.1. Lineage (NCBI taxonomy): Eukaryota > Metazoa > Chordata > Actinopteri > Centrarchiformes > Oplegnathidae > Oplegnathus > Oplegnathus fasciatus. Next base: position 605,232 of record NTHP01000092.1, on the reverse strand, counting down.
TGATTAAACAATTTAAGATGAAGCACCTTGTTGATGGATTTACAGGTTAGACACTAAGTTTTCTGGTTGTTTATTTGTTTTGATTCACGGGTCGTGATTTTAACCTGAAGTTTGGAATGAAAAGACTTTTCCTGATGACTTTTCTTGATGTTATCAAAGAAAAAAACATCCTAGTTGCAGTCAAAGAAAAACAGCAAATCAAAATAGCAAATGAAACAGCACGTCTCCCATTTATACATGGCCATTTATTCAGTGACTTCTTTACATAGTGTGAGGTAGCCTACAAAACCAAGTGTGTGTGTGATAAGAAATATCATCAAAGATCTTAATGGAAACTTTCTGGCAATTTCCAAACACTAATTGGAACAGACAACAGCTGAAAGGTTCTGCTCACCTGTCACAATGTGTCTCTGTCTCTTTATGTGTGTGTATGTGTGCATATGTGTCTCTCACCTGTCACATTGCAGACCCCCAAAACCCTCCTTACACCGGCATGACCCTGCTGGCCGGACTGTCAATCAAACACACACAGAGACACACGCGCATTTTAAAAGACAACAGTGTGAGAGAAACAGAATGGGTATCTCTTTGAAGCGGATGCACTAAAATAGCTCCTCTTTCTAGGCATGAAAATAGTAAAAATACAAAGACGGGTAAAATTATCTCTATATAAATAGTTGTTCTGTTCTGTCAGAGACAGTTTTTAATAACAGAGGCTTCTGTGCACACAGCTGAACCTGACTAACCCCAACCCCATAGGAAATCAAGCAGGACTGAATCGATGAAATGTTGGAGCTACTGAAGTACCACTTTAAAATGAATTAAGATATGAAACGTGCCTTTGCATTCAACTTCTGTATGTGTGTCTACTGAGGGGTGGAAATTATTTATATTTCAAGACATGGACGATATCCAGGAAGAATAAGACTGATATAAGACATAAGAACGGACAGAAAAATTACAAAGTATATTTGCATACTGGGCGTAGCCTGACTTGAATCTGCGACACATGATTGGCTGATGGAACCATGTGAGTCACATGAGCAGGGGATGCAGGGGTTCTCCTCCTCAGCGCTCACCTACACAAAGAAGAATATTTTTACACACAGTTAAAATTCACTTAATCGTGATGAATGTTAAGTAAGGCACAGGTGCACGCATATGTGACGTACCCCAGTAGGTCTGTAGAATCCAGCAACGCATGTCTGACAGTTGATTCCAGCTGTGTTGTCACGGCAACCAATACAGACTCCACCCCCTCTGTTTTGACCTCGGATGTCCAGGCTGAGCGACAGGTCTGCTACTGTCTGATTGAAGTAGCACTCATCTGCCTTACCATGGCAGTTACACTCTGAAAACACACACACACAAAAAGTCGGCGCTGTAGTTCTGTATTTGATAGGATTGTTGAGTCCTGCCCCCGTCTTCTCTGTCCAAATACTGAGCATGAAGCAAAGAGGACTGCTTTTTTTAATCCATTTACTTCATCCACATAGGAGTTTAGAAAAACATCAAATCCTGTTTTGAAGACAGCACCCTGAGGTTTACACACTGACCATGAGCAGTGTGTTATCTCCACGGTCCAGAGAGAAAAAGTGGGTCTGCAGTTTCGCTTAGCTTGTCCTCACCATTTCCTGCAGTACGGTAGTGAGCGTTAGCCCCGTTTCCTATTCACTGAGCTTACCATCTAAAATTTACAAATGAGTGGAAAGCGTTGTTCTGCAGTGTGACTGTGGATATGATTTAAAATGGGGCAGATCACAGGTATCTGCCCCGTAAGGAACCAGGTGTTCAGACAGCACTGAATTTAAATTTGGTGGGTACCATGAAATATGATCCGGGATGGCTGGTTTGAGTAGTACATCCATTAATGTGAAGGATTATCAGATGCCAAAAGGCTGCACAGCATTTTATAAGGTTTATAATACTATGAGGAAGGATTTTAGTCCTCTGGAAAGTTACAGTATGATCACAGCAAACGGTTGGTAAACAGTACATTACAAAGTTATCTGCCATAAATGTGTGCTTGTACATATTTGATTGGTTGGATGACGTTGCACTGCAGCAAAAGTTGAGCCAGGTGCTCACAGAGGCCTCACTAAAATGAATGAGTGGGCTGCAATTTTTCACGCAGTGCTGTTGTCTGACTGAACACGGCCTAATGCGCCTCTTGGACTGGAAGGCAGCAGTGAAATCAGTGGTTCCTCTGGGTTTCTTTTTCATATAATGTCTCCAGTGGTGGTTGGCTTACATTTGAAATGCCACAAACCTTCACAAAGAGTATGACAGTGTTCACAGTTCTGCTCGGTGGAATAACAGCGGTGGGAATCTGTGAAAATGCAACTTTTATCTCCAGAACATTTCAGGGCGCTTCTCCAGGTCTGATTTCAGAGGTGGCACCGCTGACCTTAAATCTCTTGTGGTGCTGCTGGGCTTCCCCCTATGCTGCACTAGACTGCTTTCTGGATACTAAGATCCCGCCAAGATGCCTAATTTCAGTTAGGGGTTGTCCATGCCCAGCATTAGATCACTATATACAATGATTGTGAACCAGGTTGCATAACGCTGCTGCGTTCCCAATTTCATCCTCTGCAAGGATGGATTGTTCAGTGCTGGGACTCTGGTCCTGCCCTAAATGGGCTGAATCGGTCATGGTTGGTCCGTTTACTGTTGTGTCAGTCAGGACCTTTAACGTCTTGTCACCTCAGTGTTGTTGTGTCAGCATCAAGGCAGAAGAAGCCGTTATCAGGCCACTAAGACTACAGAGCCTGTTAGAAGGTGTAGCCTGTGTGAAATAAAATGAAGATTACATGGTGTAACCCCAGTTTAACGATGACAGGTGGAGGCCTGTAACTTCATCGCTCTGCTGTTACATAGTTGAAGGTTAATGGATGCAAAGGTGACTTTTGATGGCTTTATACAGTCTTATATCAAAGATCCTGATTGGCTGGCAGGAATATACATTTCAGTGCGCTGCTTCACTGTTCATATAAGCTGTAGATGTGCTGTAGTAATAGTACAGTGGTCGCCCACAGAACCATGAACTCTGGAAGAACATTTCCAAGTAGGCAAAATTTGATAAGTGACTGATTGTTGTATTGTGTATGGACTGCTGTTCGTTTGTGGGTAGTTGTGTGTAATTTAAGTGTGTAATTTGTTGTTGTGTTATGTCTTTCTTACTCTCACAGATATGTCGAGTGTGGAAGGTTCCTGCCATCCAGGGCTGCTGGTGGTAACCAGGGCAACAATGATCACAGCTCTCCCCGCATGTGTTGTGCTCACATTCACAGCTAAACTTCTACACACGCACACACAGACACAGATCCACACACAGATACATGAAAAACATGCATTAATACTGCAGAAGTTTCACACATTGGTCAATTAAACAGACATGAGCAACCGTGTTTAAGTAAATGGATCTTCTGCAAGCTGGAGGCTGATATCAAGGAGAAGGCTAAACGTGGCAACAATCTGAGTCACTGTCAAATATGAATTCCAGTGGAGACACTTTTTCTGCACAATCTGTCAAATGCCTGGTGAAAGAAAAATATCTAAAAAGTGGGGCCCTGGCTTGACACCAATTTAGATCAATCCCACTCAGTGGGGAGGTTACAATGCATTCTTAACCACATGCTAATTTCCTGGTGCAGGTTACCAACAAGCTCTCTTTAACTTTGCAATGTATGTTTTTACCTTTTCCGGTTGAGAGTTTGTGGTCTTTTGCAAATGTAACCACACCTACCAGTGATGTCAGGTTGGTACTGACCACACCATGAGTATACTTATAACTGTAAGTTTAAACTATTGGAGATTATCATAACTGAAATATGTGATTCCACACTGAGATATGCATTATAAGATTTTGTAACTGTACGAGTACACATTTTCAATGTCATAAATTAAAAAGTTGTTGTGGTTGTGGGTGGGTGAGTGAATTGCTTTCTTTGTGTAACACCGTGTGGCATCAAAATATTCACATGGATGTGAAAATGGAGGACTGCAAACAGGTAATTACCAATATGCATGACCTATTGAAAGCTTATCAAACAACAATGTATTCACAGGAGAGCCAGCGGCAATAAAAGAACTTGGTTCACTTTCCAAATTGTCAGTTGGTGGGCAAATGGGTTCACTATTACTCTCCCAGGAGAGAAATAAATTCAAAACTAAACACAGTCAAAGCAGAATGTAGCGGGAAATTTGCCAACTTCGAGGTTCAGTAATTCAATTTAGGACTTTCTGTAAATTGGTTGATGTGGAGAGGGTGCCAGATTTAACTGAGAGGAGAGCAGTACAATAGCACAGCGAGAGCCAAGTTTGGAATTGTTGGCACGAGTGAATTTGCCCCTTTTATCCGAGACACAACGCTACAGCTCTGGCTTCAGGCTGCCTTTGTACTGAGCATGCATCTGAACAAATGTTCTGTAGACGATCATCAACAAATCATCTCACAGGTCTCCACCTTTTCTGCTTCCTGAACGTCTGCCCAGGACTTTACTGCATGGATGGATGAACTTGTATCAAAGTAAAGGACCTAAATGTCTGGCGGGAACAGAGGGCTAGAGAAAATCTCTACAAAATCACAGGTAAATGCAGAATGCAGTTGATAATGTGTCACGTTTAGGCCTGATACATTATATATGACTAATTGTATAGTACCCTAGTAGAATCTCAAGGAAAACTGAATCGAACGCAACTGGATTTTTGGTTTTGTCTGTGAAGACGTTTCACCTCTCATCCAAGAGGCTTCATCAGTTCGTGCTTGTTTAACCAGTCTAGCCTGGTTAAACAAGCACGAACTGATGAAGCCTCTTGGATGAGAGGTGAAACGTCTTCACAGACAAAACCAAAAATCCAGTTGCGTTCGATTCAATTTTCCTTGAGATAACTATGACCTGGATGAATGAGAATATTCACAGGCCTACCCTAGTAGAAACACATTTAGAAATACAGGATTTTAAATAGAAATGCACTATTCTGCAGGCCAAGTATTACATACTGGGTGTATGTAATACAAGGTCTTGCATTGTATTTGAACCCTAAAACCATACATCAGTTTGCAAAGAGTTTTATTTTAAAGGTTTTTTCAGTGTAGTTGAACCACCTTCCAGGCAGCTACTAATTTTAGTACGTCTCTATGGTAAGAATACAAAGTTGCAGAGACGAGAAACTTGCTTGAGATTGACACTCCATGGTGCCTTTGCACTTCAAAGACTCAACTTGACAAAAAAAAGTCTAGTGTGTTCATGGTGATGTTTATGTAACAACCAAATCCTGGATATAAGAGCACGTGATCGCACCAATCAAGAAAACACTGTTTAAGTCAATACCATTCAAAAATGACATAAGTTTGTGCAAAATTAAATGGAAGAAATGTTTGGTGTGATGTATTACAAGCAAATTTGAAATTTTTGCAGATTAACTTCTTACTATATAACAATTTATGTAATGTAAGGAAACAGATGACTGCGTAGGAGTTTTAAAAAATGCTATAATTTGCTTTGGAAAATGATTTGCAGAAACACAAAATACATGATTGGATCCTTTAAGCTGTCCAGATGTACGTGGAGTATGTCAGCCAGTAAACACGTGGTGGAAGGTAATTGGTTTGCCTTTTTCAGTCTGTTTAAAATACCTCTTAAATATGGCCTTTAGAGATGGGAAGAAGACAGAAGAGAAAAGAAGAAACTGGAGCTCTTTACACATCAGTGACATCACTTATTGTCAATGACATCATCACCAAGGGACCAGGCACCAGTGTCACATCTGAGTTTAGTCTTCGTGGTTCAGCCTCAGGACATGTAAAGGACACCAGACTCTGTGTGTGTGTGGTGAGCGAGAGAGAGAAAGATCAGGTGTCTGGTATCAAACACTGCACTGTTTGAAGCGACACGGGAGACAACGCTTCACTGTGTCACCTGTGTCCCCTGCAGACAGGCAGACACACACACACACACACACATACAGGAAGTTTGATATAAGGTGGTAGATAAAAAGCTGGTGCCTGAGGGTGCCCTTTGCTCCTGTTCAACAGCATGGAGGAGCTCCATTACCTTTCTGGTATTGTTTAGTGGACTGAGAGAAACAGAGAGTTAAGTATTTTACCTTTGTAGCAGTGTTGAGTGGACAGGCTTTGGCGTGGCCGTAACAGATACACATCCCTCCGACTGAGATGTCCTTAATGGAATAGTAGTACTGAAAAGAGAGAGAGAATGAGTGAGAGACAGAGAGGGAAAACATGTTGTACGACAGCGTTAATGAGCATATTAGCAGTTTAAGAGGCAGTATTAGAACAAGACTGTGCTCTCTTATCTCAGTAGTGATTGCACTTGAAACAGCATGTCCTGACCTAACAAATTATGTCACAGTGGTGTGCCTAACACCACACCAGGTGATATGTTGAACAGCAGTCCTGGTAAATGGTAAATGGCTGCACTTATATAGAGCTTTTATCCAAAGCATTTGACTCTCATTCACTCATTCACACACACTCTACTTCCTGAGCTACAGCTGCCCACCTTTACAGAGCTCCGCTTCTTGACTCTCACATGAAACAGTAAAATACAATAAAGTTTCTATCCATTTTAATTTTTTTAAGTATGACAGCAGAGTCACTATTGTGACGCATTGCTACTTCTGAATGACTATGAATACACAACACACTATCTCAAATTGTTAGAGTTTTAGTAAGTCACTGCTAAGACTTAGTACGTTGTAATATTGACTCTTATTTATGATTTAATATCTGATAATTATGACTTAGTTAGATAGCATCTCAATTATTGGGCTTGGTAATACATGTTAATATTAGACTTGGTATCTCACAGTTGTAAGTTGTGACACACCTAATCACAATTATGAGATAATAAGTCATAATTTTGATTTGCCATAATCTAAAAATGTTGACATTATTTCTTATATTTAAAATTTTGTAAAGAAAAGATGTTGTGCCTGTGTACTGAGCCTCATGCATCTCGCCACGATGCGATCGATAAAGAAAAGAAAAGAAAAGAAAAAGTGCTGTGCATGTGTGTTGAGCCTCACCCGTCTCGTCACAATGGGATCAATATCTTTGGGGTCGTGGAGTGTCAGAGTCATGAGGTCGGCGTTCAGCGTTCTGATTCGCTGAAATACCAGCCTGATGTAGCGGGCGGAGGTAAAGTTCAGCAGGGTCGGGGAGGGGTCGTCTGCACTGGGGCGGCCATTGATCAAAGATGTGTGGATCTATAGACGGACAGACAGGTAAATACTGACACGTAACAGCAGAGTTAAACTAAGACATTAAAAGCTGCTTTTAGTTTCTCGCAGTGGCAGATGGTGGAGGGAGTGAGAGGCCTCTTCAGTGAAGCCAAAGACACAACAAATGTAAACAGATCGGAAGGAGGAGGAGGATGAGTAGCAAGAACCTTTTTGTAACAGGAAGCGTTTTTATGACACATTTGTTCTTAAATTTTAAAAAAGACATACAGCAAATAATAATGCCAATACCCTCAGTCATGGTGTTATTCCTTTTCAGTATTTGTACCAAGCCACATTTAATTAAATAATAATATGACTGAAGTTGAAAAAGATGCTTAAATGTAACACCTTTGAATAACAAATTCAAAATCTCTAAGGAGAGAGAGAAAAATATATGGGGTTGTGTGGTGTCAGGAGAAGTTTTTGCCAGACAGAAGTTATTCTAAATTACTCTAAATGACTACCAGGAGGTACAGTAGTGGAACCACCACATATAAAGAGCAGAAGAAGGTGACTGGCACTGGGAACTTTAAAGGGAATGTTGAAAAGCAGCAGCAGAAAAA
>NTHP01000092.1:579809-590174 GCA_003416845.1 Oplegnathus fasciatus | reverse complement strand
TGTGTGTGTGTGTGTGTGTGTGTGTGTGTGTGTCGGGTTGCAGTGTGTCATATTCTATGTTTTGATCAGATGCGGATCAGACGAGGGATTTTTTTGCCTCTAAAGCTCAACACAGCATCAACAAATAAACACACCAATAACTGTCCTGCAAGAAATCACACAGCCGGTAAATAAATGTTTATCTTCCATCCATGACTTTTAATGTCAGGTAGGTACGTTTATGGTGAGTTCACGTCACGAACAGATCATATTATCAGCCTTCGGTATAACATTTAATTGGCTAGATTCTCTTTTCAAACTGATCTTTTTTATTTATTTATTTTTTATTTTGTACTGCAGCCTGGTTTGGCAATTTTGAACTTAAAACTTAAAGCTCAGAATGTGTCTGCAAGTTTCATCAGGTTACATTTGAGACCTTGTTAATGCAGGTTTGAACGAGGCAAACAAAATGTTATCTCACAGGATAAAAAATGCAATACCTGACTAAATAAATGAATGAAAAATTTTGAGATCTCTAAAACTGAATTCGCACAATAATACAGTACTATAGAGTGAAGACATTTCAAGTCCAGTCTTGGTCATCTCCCTTAGAGGACATATTCCAACTGAAATCAGAACTGGTCTGAGTGGAATCAAAAATGATGTCAAAGTGACTTTTAAATTTAATATTTTTATTACTGAAATACATTTTTAAAAATATCTTTGATGTATGAGAAATTCAAGCCTGAAGTGGGTGTGTTGGTTTTATGTCTTTGATTGACAGCTGAGGTGGCAGAGGCATGAAGACACAATGTCAATCAACTTGCGCTAATAACTTACAGTTTATAAGTCAAAGACAGACAGCGATTTGCTGCTGTCTAGCTGTTAGTGTCATTATCAGCCTACGACAGAACACTGACATTACTACTTTATGCCAATAGAGTGCATTTGAGATGATTGATGATTGAGTGATTGATTTGATTGGCTATATGCAAAGAAGTTCTCTGTCTACATAGAAAAACATGCCAACTGGTTAATGCACAAACAGGGAATGCCGTCATGAAACCAAAAAGTATCAAATATTAATTTTTCTCTGTTGAGTCCTGGTTTTATCTCAAAAAAGGAAAGTACAAAGCAGATCTGTGCGCACTAAAAAGTTTAGTTGGACTTCAAAGTGGTTAAGTTAAAGAGTGAAACAATCAGTGAGTCATTTGTCCCCAGATGAAATGATGTAGTCTCTTATCTGTACTTCGTTTTTGCACTGATGAATAATTCTGTGATTCTAAAATAAACAACTGACTGAATTTGCTTATTCCTATATTGCACATTACTGCAGATAGAAGTGTTGACATTGCAGAGGAGTGGAGGCAAATTATTCACCAAGTCTATAAAGGCTACAAAATTGCGTGCATCTCCAGATATGACAAGTGTCTCCTATTTTTACATCTCACAAGTGATTTCAATACTGAAAACAATACAAATGAATGTTCATTTCCCCTTAGTCCTCAACCATTTTATTGCAGCAATCTTACATATTTGACAGGAAATAGTCACGGCATGCCAGGGAACGGCTTTTGGCAGATATTTGAGCATAACAGCCAAATGAGCACTTAAAATGTTTATTTTAATGCTCAATCAGTCCATTTAAGCCCTGTGTCCAGTATGGTCGGGTTGCCTACAATTAAATGTACTGTGAAGAATCCATTTTGTCTCAGCGTGATTTGGACACACAGTGACAGCGGTTTTACTGAACAGCTGGTGTTTACAGGCCATTCACATGGAAACGTGTTAAAATCTCTCTGGCTTGATAAACTGGCATCAAACACCGATTCCAGTTAGGACTCCAGCTAATTATAACAGGATTTGCACACAAAAGCACAAAACGAAGTAGAATAAGATCAGAATGTGACACAAAGACATAAAACCGAATTCTTTTTTGTTTTGGGATTTAGACGTATACAAACACACACAGACATGCAGGCACACAGGTGGATATGCCGTCAGAGCAACAGTCCTGGTATGCAGACACGTTAAAATTTACTGTCACTTCAAACGAAAATGTGTTAACATCTCACTGGACCAATAAAAGTAGCTTTTGGCTCAGTCCAGTTCGAAATAGTGTGAATCATCAAGCATCCCTGGCTGCCAAACTTAGTGCAGGCGAACAGGCAGAAGATATTCACTGGAGCCCCAAAGTCATCTCATCGCAAGATCGTTCTGCTTTTCCACTGAGCTGCCACTAAAAACAATTTGGGGAGATGTTTTGAATGCTGCGGTATTTTGAATGACAGTCTCCTGACAGCTCTGCAGCAACTATATTAGAATAGAGTTCAATACTTAACCAAATTGCAGGAAAAATATTATGAAATATGAAAAACCGACAAATTATTGTGTTTTTCACATTGGCTTAAACACTGGAGAGGCTACGGTGGAGTGCAGCATATACAGACAACGGCCTCTGGACAAAAAAATGAGAAATAGTCTGGTGTGCAACAGCCAATTGAAATTCATTCTCTTTAAGTCTGCCTCTCTGTCTGAACTGCCAGAAACACACTTACACACACACACATAAAACACACAACACACAGCATGCATATACGAACACGCTCGCTCACAGACTTGGTCGTAATTTGGCCCTAAGCTTTTTAAATGGGCTTTAGGCTGCACAAAACACCAGATGCTGCAATCTCTCCCACATTCTTGCTTTGGCCCGAGCTACTGTCAAACACAGACCAACAGTGTTTCATAGGGCACAGCAGATGTTTATTTTACCTTCTCTCTGTTAATAATAAAGATATTTTTCTGGCGTTAAAAGCTCTGACCACACATCATTCCCATCTACCTAATTATTATATAATAAGTAAAAAAAGTCAAGAAAAGCCACTAGATGGGCCAAGTTTACCATGACCATTTACAATAGGAAATACCGTTTAGCATACAAAATGTCTCCTGTTAGATGGATATGCAGCTTTCTTTCAAGCATACATGTTATAAAGCTATAACTATGGTAGGTAAAGGCTCACTGAGTCCTTATAATGACTGATTTCCAAAACTGATGGACTCCAGGCTCAAGCATCTGCCGTATTAAGGTGTCCTTGACCAGGACACTGAGTGTAGACTGTGGTAAATTGGACTGTGACGATTTTAAGTTGAAGGGTTCTGCTTTAAAGCTGCAATATTCAGTGATTTGGATATTCGAATAAATATAAATAAACAGTATAGTACAGTCATTGGTCTGTTTCATTGGTCTTTGTGTGTTCATGTGTGACATTCGTGTGCTTGAAAGTGGCTTTTTAATGATGTTTGCACCAGTTTGAGATGTGTGAAACTTACTGTACAGTAGTTGTGGTCGGTAGGTGAAATGGGAGAGGCTCACAGTAGCAGAGCAGATAAGTCAGTCAAACAAACAGCAACAACGGGGGAAAGCAGCAAGAAAAGAAAGAGCAGTGCTGACATAAAGCAAAAAACACACTGACAAACACCAGCAGCTGGGTCATGACACAATGATGAAGCCATCAGAATGAGACCAGAGGGCGGATACGATTTTTAGATCGGTATGATGCTCACATCCAGAAACACGCTGTTGCCTTAAAGCTCAAAGTATAACCTTATGTGTAACCACGAGAGTAATATTGATTAAAAAGGCTGATTACAGTGTATATCTGGATGATAAACAATGCAAGTAAGCATATTAGAAAGTCTGAGAGTCTGACGTTTTGTTAGATGGGAGTCAAGCTGTGAGTCAAGATTGAGACAAGCAGAATAACACAAGAACAGTTTCAACTTAACAGCACTAAAAGCTGGGAGAAAATTTCCCTGTAGGAGCAACTAAGTATGATAGAAATCTCTCAAATCATAAAGCAGAAAACAGCTGGTTACCAGGACATGTGAACTCTCAAATTGTCCCACTTCTACCCATCTGCCCTTACGAAGCTTTCCTGAAACATAAATGCAGTTTCTTCATCTTTTTATGAAACTTTGAAAAGTACAAAACCACTGACTGCTTTTTGTGCAATTTTCGGGTTGTATCCACATGGTTGAATGCACTTATCGTAAGTCGCTTTGGATTAAAGCTTAATAAATGTAATGTAATGCATTCTTCCAAAACGCCTTTAATGGACATGCACAGAATTAGTCTCTCTCTGGTTCTATCGACTAATTTTGATCACTGATGCGAATGTTTTGGCTTAAATGGTTTTACGCACACAGTATACCTGCACTGCAGAATGTACTGTATGTAGACCATTAAAAAATCACTTCCAACTGCATGTATGTGCATGAAGAAGGAAGAAGTTCTTCAGGAATTCAAGGTAGTAACTTTGCATGTGACCTGTATGCTTTTATGCAAGTCTTTGTGTGTTATTGTGTGTGTGTGTGTCTATGCTGAGGTATTTAAGAGGGGTGGATAATGAAAGCATTTTGACTGACAGCCTCTTTCAGGACCCTGATCACTCAGCCAGGTCCTCCTCCCACCCCCAGACAGGAGAGCCGGTGCGTGATTTGACCACGTCGAACAAACTGTCCATCAATCAAACTGGACGCTGCATTTCCATAATAACTGCTTTTTAACTGAATCCCGACGGAAACTGACAAAAGATTGTTGCCATGGCGAGGCAAGTTTAACCCCTCACGGTAAAACAGTCCTAATACATTTAGTAGTAATTTCTTAATCTATATGCATACTAATGCCTAAGCCTACGGCAACACAAGACTTCACACATTGGAGACGCATAGCTGGAAGACTTTTAGTTTGATATGGAATGACTGGAGGTATAACAGCCTAATAATAAGAAACATAAAAAGAGTGATTATTTGAAAATTGTAATTTAACCTTAAAAATAACTTAGGAACTAAGCTCTCATGAAATCAGAAGTGGTTTTGAACCCCCGTCAACAGGTCTCTGCAGAGGACTTTTGCTTTGATTGTCAAGTCAGATGCATCTGCATGCTAAATTACAATTAAAGAATTCATCTAAACATGATGAAGAACATACACAGACATCAACTGTCTCTCTCTCACACACACACACAGTAACAAACACGGACCCACAGCTCCCACTCTTTCTCATTATTTAGTCTTTCTATCCAGAGAGGCTCAACAATAACAAGAGAGGAAATGAGGGTGATGATGTCACAGGCGATAACCACACACATACACACACACACACGCAAGCCACTGTCATTTTCTAAGTGAGATGACTGAGGTCACAAGGGAAATTCAGCGCACTGGAGGGTAAATAGCTTTCCGTTGGACTGAGCGAGACTCACACATATATACACACAAACCACCCACTGTAGAGTGTACATGTTCAAACATACACACGCAGACAATAATGGCGGTGAGTGTACAGTCAGTGACTGCAATTCAGGCATGAAGTCGATCAGTTACTTTGACTGTTACAAAATTGATTGAAGTAATAAACTGAGAGCTATGTGATGAAAGAAGGATCGTTTTCAGTCTTTTCTGATGAAGTTGATTGTAAAGACCTTCTCATGACCAAACATTTTATTTATTTATTTATATACTTATATACTATATATTTGAATATCGCATATCTCATTGGGCTGTGGTCTAATCACATGTCAGAGACTGCAGTATTGCAATTAGAACAGCAGGATTGAAGAGATGAGTATCAACAGTCTGCACTTTTTTGCGAAACTTTCACTTTTTGTGACAAAGGTGGCAGATCAAACCTGATGAGAAAACTAACACTCAACAGTGTTGTACAGATTTTAAACTGTTAAACGAATGTAAGACTTGGAATATTTCAGTAATACTTCAATTAACAATGAGTAGTAATTTAACAAGTGTTACAAATAATAACATCCAGAATGTGACAATTTGGATTTAACTAAACTGTGATTTTCTTTTCTTTTTGGGGGGTATTTTCATCTTAATAGTGGGCAGTATAGAGGAAGACAGGAATCAAGGAGAGAGAGACAGGGGTAAGACATTATGTTGTTGCCCCTTAACCGTTATACTGTAAAATTAATTAATAATAACTGTTAAAGTAAAGAAGCTGACAAAACTACTAAAAAATGTATGTGCTGCTATAATTATGGCTATATGTATGACACAATAAATGTATATTGAGAGATGCTGAATATAAGCCTTTTAATACCAGTGTACTCATTTCTCATAAGTCACTCACTCTTTCAGTGCTTCTTACAGTATCTGTTGTCCACAGCTGCTTTATACTGTATGAAAAGCTTCTCCTTCAGTTCATTAAATCCCAGCAGCCATCTGAAGGCAGCAGGACACATATGTTGATAAATCTGCAGCCTCTGATTTGAGAAGTGTCGCACCACGGCGCAGTGCCATTACGCACAAACGTTCACTGTATTTCAATTTAATTAAATCACATGTAAACCAGGCTTCTGCAAAATAAGCACACACACCTCTACACACATCAGACTGGTTATAACTCTATATTCTGCCTGGGAGACGTCGGATTACCAGAGCTCATTAATCCTATGCGTCATGACCTCCTTTCCAACTTTTATTGCAGATTTTCTAACATTTCAGGTTTTATTCTTGTAACGCGTTACGGTGCAAACACTGCTGTATCACATTTAGTGATATGATGTGACAATTTACAACATGCGATCGAGTAGAATTAAGACTGAAAAAGCATTGGATTGATGTGATCATATAACGGCTTCAACTATTTTTTCATTATTTATTTCGCCATTGTACTAATTAACTGTTAAAGAAACAACACGTGTGGCCCTGTGTGTTCACGTTGTGCCACCACACTCTCTGATCGATATTCCACCTCACCCAGCCCTTTTGTGCTGCTGCACATACATGAACCAAAATAGCAGGTGAGCATGAAGATGCCCACACGGTCCCCGCGCCCAAGACCTGCCCACTTTGCACTGGTCGTTGCGCTTGCACGATTAAAATAGAGGCCCTTCATCACTTCATAAATGGTATACTGAATAAGTTATTATAGTAAACTGATAATCCTGAAGATAATTTGTTTTTCATGGGTGAAACAGCAAATATGGCGATGGACAATAAGAGATGGGCATTTCATCAAAGGAAACCTTAATGATTAATACTTTATAGTAAGATGGACAGCTTTTTCATTAATATAATACAATGCTGTGGACACGTCAAACACGGTCATTACATAAGATGACTGAAACAGCCCAGTAGGTGGTCATTGAGAAAAAGTACACTGGTATTAAAAAGCTTTTAAAGAACCTGCTAGTGACAAATGGAGCAAGAAAATGATTTTTTCATACTTTCACACCATTTTTCTGGTCTCTTATTCCTTATTTTTTCATTCATTTTTAGTGCATCTCAGTGCACATTTGCATGTGGATAAGAGCAAGAATAGTGTGTGGGGGCGTGTGTACATGTCAGTATCCTGCTCCGCACACCAATATTAAGGTCAGAAGTGAGTGATTGAGATAGTGTGTATGTGGGTCCGTAACCAGGCAGATAAATTCATTGGCCATAGCACTCCAGTGACAGGTGTGAAAATGCGTGCGTTTGTGTGTAAGTGCGTGTTTGTGAGACCATTTAGGAGTGTATATATATATTCTGCAGCCACACCGCAGTGGTGAAAGGTGTGATTGATGGGGCTGGAGCCATTAACATGTCAAGATGGCTGCTGCTCTACTTCCTGTCCGGAGATATAATTATATTCTACGTACGTGATGGTTGGCAAAAATACATAAATAAAGCTCACCTCAGTTTTGCCTCGTACTATTTTTCTGTTCTCTCTCTCTGCCTCTAAATTTAATTCAATTGCGTTTGAACAATATGAGGCTGACCTGAAGTATTCCAATATTCACTGGTTATATTAGTATTCAAATCTCAAAGACAAAATTCAAAGCTTTGTTTGTTTTATTCTAATTTTTGGTCTTATTTTGTTTACTCTAACAAACTGAACAGACTGCAGCAGAATCATTCTGTGAGGTCCGATAGGTCTCGATGAGCTGTTTTGACTGTGTGTTTAACTGTGTGTGTGTGTGTGTGTGTGTGTGTATATACATATATATATATATATATATATATATATAGTATACAATATGGAAGGAGCAGTCTCAGATTTGTTTGATTCTGAGGGATTCTGCTCTTTGCGGACTTTGCCACTTTTAAGATTTTCACATACAGTAAGGGCAAAGTGATGAGTCACGTCACATTTTTTGTTGCAATTGCTTGCTGGTTTGCCATTTTAATTGTTTTAGGGTGTGAGAGTTTGAAGCCTATGCTATTTTGTTGTTGGTTGACTCTTTCTTTAACCACGGTGTACAAGCTGATAGCTGCAGCAGCGAGTCTCTTTACTGTGCCGTTGCATTGGAATGCATTTTTAGACTTTGTCAGGTCTACCTCCACAATATAGACAGACAGTTTTGATGTTAAAACATTGGCTTCAGGTTTTGGGTTTTAGCTTTTAGGTAATATGAACTAATATATTCATTTTGTGCCAAGGAAAGCCTTTAAAATGGTGTTAGACAACAATAATGGACTGGTAAACGGACTGAATTTATATGGCACATTTATTCATAGCGCTTTACCATTTGTCTTTTATTCACCCATTCATATCTTTGTTAGCCTCAAAGTTTCTTTTTATGAAGTAAAATGTATATCCCTCTGCACTGCGGCTTTGTGTCCTGTTTCTCTATTTCTCTGTTTCTTATTTTGTCATGGTCTTGTGTTTTCATTTCTCTGTATGCCTCTTCCTTTGTCTCTCATTGGCATTTCCATCGTCATTTTTCCCCAGATCCCTTTTCTAACTCTCGACTTTTTTGACAAACTTAAGGCATCTCCGCAGTGCATTGTGAACAGAGACAGAACAGATGGGAGAGTGACAAAGATCTTGACCCAGATTTAACCTCACAACGTTCCAACAGCAAAGTATGAGCCTTAGTCCAATGAGACCACAAAAATGTACTTTAAGTCGTAAAACACACATTCTGTTCGAGCAATATTCATGTATATGAGATGTTTGTAGTAGTTATTGCTAATTTGTGTTACTTCAGGTTTCACTGATGCTTTGTTTTCATTGTTATATTATGGCATTTTTTCTAGAATATTGGCTTTTTTTATTATTAATGTAAAATTAATCTGTTTCTAACCTTTGGAGCAATTTTTGATAGGCTTCTCTTAATGAACCGAGGGCTTCTCATGAACTAAAGTCTCTCAGCCTCATTAGTTTTATTCTCATGACACCTAAATAATTATAATCTGGCGGTCTAATCTGTTTAATCACACTTCTAAACTAAACTACATGTCCTAAATCATCCCATGCCAGTACACAGCCCCTCAATCATCGAGATTCCTGCCAAGCTTTCCGAATCAAAAATGGAAACCCAATTATTTAAAGAGTGACACGCATGCTTATGAAATGATTGATAGCAAATTGGTTTAAGTAATTACAGCACTGAAATAATAGTACAATAGCACATCCATAAGTGAGTCACATAATAATAGCACAGAGAGCTGTACATTGCGCTTTTAAATGATTAATTAATTGCTCTAATTACATATACAGTGAAATCCGAGCTGAGATTGCCGTGACAACATGCAGCCTGGTGTGTTCATGTACATCCTGGAGATGGTGGTTATGGGAGCAACATCCTGACAGAAAAGCAACATGGTGGCATTAAGTGTGAGGATGACCCTGATCGACCAAGCACCTGGCAGCTGACTGCAGCCGAGGAAATTCACTCTCAGTACAGAACACCGAAGCCAATGGGAGGAATGTGATAAAAATACAAACTATACAAAAAAAAATACAGAACAGCCAAAAGGGTAATCATTGTTATGGAGAGACAAGATCGAGGACAGGCCATGAAAATCTACTTGGACAGCAAATCTAAATCAATTCTTTTTCAATTAATAAAATAGCTAAAGGCATAACAAGTAGGATTCGTCGGTTTCTGTTTGTAACAACAACATTCAAGGCCGAGCCATATCATTATAGTATCATTGTATTATCTAGTAGAAGGTCCTGGGTTCAAATCCACCAGCCGCATGGGGTCTTCCTGTGTAGAGTTAATAGGTTAAATTGAAACTCAAAATTCCCCATATGGGGGTAATGTCGTGTGGATGTGGTTTTCTGTATATACATGTGCTACTGCAGGCATCCTCAGGCTCTGTGTCACCCCCCGACTGTCCTTCCATCTTCCAGATGTGCTAAGGTTTTGGGGAGTTCCTCGTCTCCTTAGCTTGGGCTGGGTCTGCTACCATCCTTTGCAGCCTAACCAGCCCAATGAGATATGTGATATTAGATAATACAGATACAGAACTTTATTATTATTATTATTATTATTATTATTAGTTTAAAACAATTTTATAGTTTCTGTCCTGATTTTGTGATGAATTACAATAGGTTTTAATTTCTTTTTTTTTTTTCCTTTGACATTCATT
>NTHP01000092.1:546275-570254 GCA_003416845.1 Oplegnathus fasciatus | reverse complement strand
AAAAAAAAAAAACACTTTTCAATTATTATTGTATTCTAAAAATGAATTTTGGACGCTCTGCACTTCCATCTACATCGTAGGGTACACAGGCACAAACACATGTGTGTGTAGTGTTTACAAAAGTGACAATACTGAAGCATGCTACTCATCAATGTGGTAAGAAGGACAATAGGATATCAATATGGAAGTTAAATCTACACTTAAGGAGAGATATGACTGGATTTCCACAAGATTCAGGAGGACAGCGAATTCTTTATATCGTATAAAGGCTTCTTATTACATTATGAATAAAACTTTATTTGCTTTTTCTGTCATGGTAGACGATGACTCTGCACTGCTTGCCCTGCTGTGTGTGTGTGTGTGTGTGTGTGATGGATGTGTTATTGTTGAGTTTTGAGGCTAGATGTATGCTTGATGGAATAAGAAGAAGGTTGGAAAAGACAGGATCATCTCTCTCTGTATCTCTCTCCCTGCATCTCTCTCTCTCTCTCCATCCCGAGTAGTTGGGGGGTGAGAGAGAGAGAGAGAGAGAGAGAGAGATGGA
This sequence comes from Oplegnathus fasciatus, assembly GCA_003416845.1. NCBI lineage: Eukaryota > Metazoa > Chordata > Actinopteri > Centrarchiformes > Oplegnathidae > Oplegnathus > Oplegnathus fasciatus. The sequence continues at coordinate 569,710 of NTHP01000092.1, read as the reverse complement.
GAAAAAGATAGAAAGAGTGATGGAGATGGATGGAGGGATTCCCAGAGAAAGACAGAGTGTTGTTTAAAAGGGTCAGGGCCAGGAGAGGAATGAGGGATGAGACTGCGATAATCCTGTATACGTTCTCTCTACACACACAGCCTTTACATATAGACATCTATAAACAGATGTGTGTGTGCGCATAAAAACACAGATGCAAAATAGTGAGACACACACAAACAGAATCGCCCCACGTCAAATCACATGCAAAAATATACATTCACAAACATGTTATAGACAATTAATCCACCATGTAGACACACATACACATGCACAAATGAATATATGCACACTCAAATGAATTTCCAGCCTAATATATTACATTTGAGTGAACCAGATTCACACCAACAAACAATATAGACACTAATCAGTGCTGGACTCTGTGAGGGTCTCTCCTAGAAAACTAATCTGCTTTGTTAGCTCAGATGTGCTCTAAAAACTTGAAATATGATTTCTCTTCTACCTCTGAGTTTCACAAAGAAGGCAATCCATGAAATGGGATTTTAACATTTTAACAAGCACAGATGAATTCGACGCATGTCTCAAGTTGTGAAAAATTTACAAAAAATGTGTCTACTCCCACACTCTCCAGATCATGACTTAATTATGTTGTTATCTGGAGATATCAAACTTCTAATAACAACTGAAGAACCAAAATTGTTTCTGGAGATGATAGCTACTTGCTAACTGATTCTGGCTGCCGTGTCTGCCTGTGTCTGACTATAACCACAGTAAAATATCATCAATGACCCAACTTAGTTTATTCAGATTAAACGATCTTTGGAGTCCACTTTGGCTACATTCTATCAAGCTCACAAGACTTGTTTCTCATTAAGGCAATAGTAATGGGGCAAAAGTTATGAACCACACACTCAAACACACAAATAAAGTCCCATTATCAAGAAAGTAAGTTGTGATCTTGGGATAATATAAGTAAGAGAATATGACCCACCACCGCCATGCATATATATGAAGGCTGGTCGTGACTGCAATTTTATTAATTTATTATTTTTGTTTTTATCCTGCAGACATGAGATCAGAACTTAATTATCTTGTCATTTTGAAGACTTTGTTTTCTTGTAATAATTAGATAAAAAATTAATTTGGTAACTGATGGTGGACACGATGGTTGTCATAACTCAACTACCGTAAAACAGCTACAGGATAAAAATAATTTTCTGGCTCAAGATAACAAGACAACCATCTCAAGGTATTGAGATAACACAGAGATAACACAGTGCACATAGAGCTTAAATACAGTAAAGCCTTCTCCAGATAAAGAGCTTAATCAATAACATGACCACAACAGTTGAAGACCTTGGTAAAATTATTTAGCAAGGTATTTAATTAAATTGTGAGAAAAGAGGGTTTGGTTTATCAAGACAATTAAGTTGTAACAATCCAGAATAACTGGATTAATAGAATTTGATCACCCAGAGTTCCAGGCGTAGCATTTATCCTTGAACTGAAAATATATACACATTATATTTGGTTCCATATGCACATCATCTAGAACATTAGGGGTCAGTAGTTCATTTATACAAAAAACCCCATCAATTGACATCATCCCTCGCATTAACACAATCTTAAAGTAGGCAGTTAATAACAAACAGTCATTCTTCACTTGAAGAGAGATATTCTTGAATAACTCCTAAATGGTACAAGTGTACAAGTGTCATGACAAAGGTTTTTCAGTGACTGAAGTTTGAATGAGAATTATTACTTGAATTGAATAAAGTGAAAGGGAAATGAACACAGGCACGAATAGCATCACGTTATAAACATCACGAACGAAAGGTTTTAATATAGAATGTGATCAGTCTTCACCTTCATCAAATCACACGCAGAGGCTCACACACACACACACACACACACACCTCACTGCCAACCAATCCAGGCTGCTGCACATCATAACATTTATTGATGAAGTTCGGCAAAGCTCACATCTAACAAAAAGGTTTAATATTAGCACACACACGCACGCACGCACACGCACACACACACACACACGGATGTCAGTGTTCCCTGGTTGCTGCGTGTTGTTTCTATGGTAACATAGTTCATACTGACATGGTGGATAAATGAATGACTTTTCTAATAGATGGTAAATTATATTTCTTGGACATTGACCTGCTCTCTATTTCTTTCACTCGCTTCTTCCACAACTTCCACATTAAAACAGTTTGTCATAATATAACTGGTGCTAAAACTGTTGGTTTCCTGTTTGGTTTTTTTGACATTCATACATAAAAAAGGATATAGTTGAACTGGCAATGTGTGGTATTTAGTATATCTTGGTCTAAAATAGTTTAAAGGTGTAGTTTTAATCACGCAAATTGAGTCTGAATCAAGTCAAAACCAATTTTTTTAGAAATTAGTGGCTGAAATGTCAGAAATGATTTGGGCATATGTCAACAAGATTAAGAGTCTACAGTCATGCTAGCAGCTGATAGCCTGGTATAATGTTTACCATGTTCACGATCTTAGTTAGCATGCTAACATTTGCTAATTAGCACTAAAAACAAAGTAAAGCTGAGGCTGATGGGACTTAATTACTTTTGCAGATATCTGGTCATAAACCCAAGTATTGGACAAATTAAAATTTTGTCCTGATGATGGTGCTAGATGGAAAGTTAAGGGATCACCAAAGTTATTACAATTCATCCGTAGGGGAACACGAATGTATGCACAAAATTTCATGTTAATCCATCCAATATTTATCACAATGTCTCATTCAAAATGACAAATGTGAACCTCATGGTGGCACTAAAGGAATAGTCAAGGGATCACCAAAGTCAATAGGATACATCGTCTACGACCCATGAATGTCGGTGCAAACGTTTGTGGTATTTCATCCAACAGTTGTGGAGATAATTCAGTCTGGACCAAAGCAGTGGACCGAGCGATCGACTATGACTACAAAGAAACCCGAGGTCAGACCAGATGTACAAGTTATCAGTTAATGCTTTAATTAGTCTTCAGGATTGTAGCTAATATAACAGAAGCATTGTTAGACATTTTATTGTTAACTGACATTACATCTTTTTTGTCATTAAAAAAAAAGGTGTTCAGTGAATTGACACCATCAAGTGGGCTTCAGAAATGCTTTGAAAATTGTTGAAGGTTTTCACCTACAAGTGTTTTTGGACTTTTTTCAGAAATTTCACCCTCAAATGTCATGCTGAGAAAATGATGTGGACAGATGATACTGTGAGCGTCTACACTTACAGCTTCAGTAATGACACTGACTATTTGTCATGATGTGTGCTCTTATTCTTGCATTTTGGGAAAGTGTACAGACTGCCACAGAAATATAGTAAAAGCACTAGAAAAGCCTATTTAAGTGTCACTCTGTCACTGTCTCCTGAAGCTTTGCAGTGAATGTATTCAATTTCTAGCTAATTTCAGTTTTAAAAGAGTGTTGTTAGCACTTTATTATATAAGACAAACATTTCATTATACACTGCACATACATATAAAATCAGTCTCTTGGCCTGCCTTTGAGTTCCTTTCTCTGCGTGTGCCTTCCCCTGCTGTTTTCCTCAATATTATCCCTCCGCAGCATTGCTGTAAATAAATATGTACTTTTAGTTTCCTTGTTATTACTTGTGTGGTGCGATAACAGTTAGAAAATGTACATTAATCTATACATTTGCTTCCCTGCCAATATCTTTACATCTGTTGGCCCCTCTTCTGTCGACCTCCAGGGGTTTCAGGGAAAGCTGAAATGAAAACTAAGTCAACATCCTGCTCTCACAAGGACTTCCTGCCCCGGGAGTGTGTGTGTGTGTGTTCCCATCAGCAATGAAGCACCAAAGGAAAATGCAAGCAGACAGTCAGTCACCCTGCCTTTAAAGACAGCAATGAATGAATGCATTATTATACAAAGAAAATAAAGGCAGAAAGTGCTTGCAAAAGAGAAGGAAAGAGATCTTGGGTTGATCAGCAGGGTCAGGACATCGCCCCATCTCACTTCCCCCGTCTCTCTTTCAATTAAAATTCATTTCATGGACACCGGCATGACAAGATCATCCCTTTCTCTCCCATTATTGCCCAATCCCACACGCCATGTCTGCTACTGGGCTGATCGTTTTAAATTGCGTAATAATAATGCAATGAAGACAGAAGCAGGCAAACTGAGGACAGCAAAGAGTCTATGATCGTTTGTCATTATGTCAGAATGCACATTATATTAACTTCAATGACAAGCAACGCTGAACCTGATTTCATTTTAACTGTTTTCATCTACAAGTCATGATCATTACTGTAATTAGTAATTTCAATGTAAGAACTCACATACTGCTAATTACATTTTTCATATTACTGTACTCTGTTTCTTTTTTCAAGTTTCTGCTTGTAATTGCAGTTGCACCCAATTTCAGGAAATTAGAGACCCAAATGTTGTCTTTTTCCAGATGGCCACACACTCATCACAGAAAAGAAGAGGGAGAGACATGTGGGCTTAAGTAGGCTATGTGTGTGTGTGTGTGTGTTTGTGTATGTGTGTGTGTGTGTGTATGGTTGATCTTTGCAAACGCTGTCCTCTTCCAGACGGTCATAAACTCAGACTAAACAGGAAAACCACAAAGTTATAGACAGTTAATCCCCTACTTACACACACACAAACACAATATCAGTGAACTGACCATGTCTGCTGGAGGCAAGAGTGATCAGTGTGCTCCAGACTGGGGGGTGTTTAAGGATAAACAGTCTCCCAGGTTCTCTCGACACTCAAATTAATTTTGCAGACTAGAATGTCAGCTAAACATACATATGCCCTCTTATAGCGCAGAAACGTGGGAGGACTTTGACAACAAAATATTGCGTTTACATTCTTTAGTAAATAGTATTTCACAATCAAAACCTTCATTTCTCATTTATCTGTTTGCTAAGTCCCACTGTAGTCCTCACTAGTCCATAGTAACGGTCAAGCTTTGCATTCTAGCCAGCTACCAAGATAACAGTGCCAAGTAATATTTGAAACAATGGGACCTTCATTTTGGAGAAGTACACAAAGGCAGGCTTCTCATTTTTAGCCAGCAACGTCAATTTTGTCAGCTTAACAACTGTTGAAAGATTTTATAAACTAGCTAATAAATACTAATTCCATGAGCTGGTTAGAAACTTGGCTGAAATAATGATGTCTCCAGCTGATTTGTTTGAAAATGAGAACCCTGGAAACTGTGAGAACATTATTATTTAGTGGGTGAATAAAAGATTCCTGTCGATAATTGCTTGTTCACAGATCTGACAAAATGGACGATGAACAATAGTAGTTAAACTGTAATAGGGGTTGCTATGAGCTACAGAATGTGTAACTGAAACAAACTGCTGATATCACAATCATGCTAACTCGGCACCGTACATTTACAGGCAAAAACTTATTCTAACCAGTTGATCCATGTGGAAGCAGTATTATAGGGAAAAATACAATACATAATACAACTGTTATTTTGTTGTAATGTAGCACTATTTGGATGCTTGACAAGCCACAAAAAGGGGAAATGTTTTTGCTTTGTTGCTAGTACCTATATTCAGACAATGTTTAACTTTTACCAGAGAAAGGGCTTTGATGACGACGGCTAACCAGTGGGTTTGCCAACTGATCTTGGAGAAGGTAAAAGCCACTACCCTAAACTGCTAAAGTTATTGTAACAACTGGGACTGGCACCTACACCCACATTTGGTTTCTCTTGGCCTTAGAGGTATTGCTGGGCTTCTGTTATGTACTGTAGGGGCATGCTTACCTTACAGCAGATAAGCACGCAATTTAACCCAGCCCGTGCACTTTTGGTCTTGCATTTTTGGCTTTGGAAAAGTGAAAAAATGCAGCACCACTCTCCAAAGTCTTGATCAACTCTGGATATGGAGTATTGCTCTTATAATAATAGGTCCCCATTCACACATCTTTAGGCACAAAGCTTTGAAGCTTTTTTCTCGTGCCAGTTACTGTTGCTGAGCTATGGATAATCAGGGAGGGGTTAAGCAAAGGGTCAATTGCAAATTCTTCATTGATATCCCAACAACATGCATGAAAAAGGTATTCGTGTTCGGTATGGAACTCACTGGCAACAACTAAAAAGTACGTAAATGGAAGTTTAAACTCACATTCAGATCTATTAACCATGAGGCAGGAGCAAACACTATCACGGTACTAATGTATGTGGAAATCAAAATTCAAGGAATTAAAAGCCACATGCGTAAAAACTTGAACATGAATTGTAAAAAAAACACATACACAGTGGCACAGAGAGGGAATGTTTATGCGCAATAACTCCTGGATAAGTGGTTGAAGTGATTTAGCTGAGCTCAGACCAGCGAGCAGTAAATTTATCCTGCAATGGACCAACTGCTCTCACACACACACATACACACACACCCAGTCCATACCTGATGAGGCAGTGATGAGGACTTTGTTAAATCATCCACAAGCACCTCAGAGACACAGTTTTGTGTGTGTGGTTGTGTATGATTTAAGCAGGGACTCATCGGTGCTAGCCTTGGTTAGTACTTACAGTCCAGCCTGCAGCCAAGGCCACGACACACACACTGTCTAGGGGATATGGGGGATATGTTGGTGTTGGTAATGAAAACATGCCAGTGAGTAGATTTACAGGAGAGAGCAACTTGACCTCTGGCCCCAAAGAGATTTATCACTGGTAGAGGATCTAATCTTCTCATAGCTACAACCACTACACTCTGCTCACAACCCCACAACAATATAGCATAGAATAGGATAGAAAAGAATAGCAAACAACATGATTTTCTTGGGAAAATCAGTTCGGACATTTATCTTTAGCTCAGCAATTGTTCCTCCTCACACTGCTGACTGCTCTTGCTTTACGTCCAAAGCGTTCCCTGGGGATAAAGTCAGGGTTCAGTGACTGCTCAGGCTTTTATAGCATGTATGTGTCTTTACGTTCAAGTGAAGCCAAACAATGAAACAACTCGACCACACAGACGTTGAAGCTTTTCCAATGTATGTGAGCACGACACCTACATATACTATACACAACAGCGGTCACAAAAGTGGTATTTACAGAAATTACTGCATACCTACGCAGTGGCGACTCACTTTAATGGATATGATTTAAAGACAGTTCACAGTTTTGGCATTGGAAAAAATTAAACTTCCAGATGGGAGAGGTAATAGAGTCTTTTAAAAGAACATAACGTCTGTTGGATATTTTCTCTCCAAACTGCTGCCAACTGGCCAAAGAAACTTGGGCATGCTGAACATGGGACGCACTGATGAAAAAGGACAAAATGACACTAGCTTTAATTTACATATTTAACTCTTTTTTTTTAACATTTATGCACAAAGCTTCAATCACAATTGAACATGATGATCAAGATGTAATAAAAGCCAAAGCAAAAGCTACTTTTAATATGATGATTACGAGTGATTGATAATGCTTAAGGCTGTAAATCATCTTGTAATATGCCATCTAATGACCAGTCTTTTCCACTTATGTGTGTTTTACATTCATGATTTACTGCTATTTGAAAATATTCAATATGTGAAGTAATGTTTATGTCTCTACTTTTACGAGCAAAATGCCGTCTTACAAATGCTTATTAGGGTTAGGGATGGGAAAATTCTAATTAATCTGTAAACTAACATTTACAGTAAACTAGAATCTCCATGTACTGTCAGGATACATAAAGTGAGTAATGTAGATTACACTCTCTGTAATCAGTACACACTGTATATATACTGTCAGCCAAGCAGAATGTTGAAGCTTAACAAAGTTTAATATATATAGAAAGGGTAAAAAGATATCTCTTATGTTGGAAATTGATGCAAATGTTGTGAGAGGATAAGATGGAGGAGAGAAACAGGGTGGAGAGTGTGACTGTGTGATGACTAAATCTGGCCTTGCTATGTGTGTAGGACTCGTGTGTGCTTGTGTATATGTATTTTGTACACGTGTTTATGTAGATGTATATTGGGAGTGTGCTGGTCTGCCGATCTGGGGTGTGTTTTGTATTTGTCAGGTCAGGAAATAACATCATTCTCCAGACGCGGCCGGTGGGGTCACAAGGGACTGTGGGTAATTGGAAATCCAGATGGACGTGCATGAGCTTCCAGGAACAAACGGTTACCACGGAAATCGAAAACGAACACACACGCTACAACGTTAATGTCGCTCATCTCCGCCTGTGCACCTCTCTTGTTCTTTGACTTTTCCTATTCTATCCTGATTTCCCTCATCATTCCTCCTCTCGTGGCCTTTCTCCTCTCCTTCTCCTCCTCTCCTCTTTTCTCCATTCAGTTGGCTTATGAATGGAGGAGAGACAGGAAACAGAGTACAACTGGCCGAAGAGTTAAGTGGGCGGGTCCATGGGGACCAATCAACAAAGTATGTACAAAAGGAACAGCCAGTTGTCATGAGTAATATTCTCCCGTACACACACACACACACAATTAATCTCAGTTGTCTTCTCTGGGGAGCAACTTCTTCACAGTACTAAAGAGAATATGGCTAGCTAACCATCAGAGAGACTGATGGAAGCCAGAGTTGCTGCCGTTAGTCTCTGTTAGTTAGCAGAGACGTAGCTGGCAGTCCTGCTAAGATCTTAAGATTAGTTCAAACAGTTTTACAGTGCGTTGACAGCAGACACGGCCAACAATCTGAAAGTCGACATGGATAACATCATTAAAGGCCAATAAAAGTACAAAACAGATGTTTACAACTGATTCTCTGGCGGGATTTGTCCATGAATCAGAAAGAAAGAAGTGTGACCGAATGGGGCTAAGAGTATTTCACTCTTGTGAAATGGGTATTTAACTTTTTTACAGGTATCATTTCCACACATTAAAAAAAAATGTGTTATGCTACTTGTAAAAACTACATTTCTGAGGGCAGTACTGGCCATTCAAACGTCAAAACGTCTCTTAATATGTTAATGCTATGATAATAATTGTATTATTTATTGTAAAAAACTGAATCAAAAAGGTGTTTTGAGGTGTAGCTATCCAATGCAAACTTCAAATTCCTTACAAATGCACCCAATGAACAGGACACTGGAATCCTCTATCTGCTTGTGCACCCAATGTCATGGGCACAAATGCAGCACGAATCCATATTGATTCCCAAAAGCAGGTTCCCAGCTCAGGGTCAGCCACAGATGGCTACAGCTACAAATGGCAGAGGATCCTACAGAAAGTTTGATGTCATCTGGTTTACTTTGAATTGCATTTCAACATTTTAACATGTCATCGCAGGAAAAGCACAGATGAAACAAACATTAATGATGGCTGCCTTCCAGCAATTATTATGTAGCAATTAATAGTGTTAATTAAAATGATAATATTAATTCATTAAAAATCAAGATGAAGAGCTCAGCGAGGCAGCTGACTGACATGTGAGTCATTATGACTGAAATACCCAGCAACTGATTCACACACACTGTACTGTATGTCCAAAACATATTTTTGTCTCTATATCTTTTGTTAAATTTGACTGCACCGTATTTCAGTTAATTTTTTGCATAGTATTTCTGATATGTAACATTTTTAATATGTTCACCTATCTCTGAAATCACACTTTGAACATCATAACTATACACCACACAAAAGTGGATTAAAAAAAAAGGAATAAAATTCAGAATCAAATGATTGAAAAAGAAATGAGCTCACCTGGAGTTAGGAGGTTCTCACACGCAGTATTAAATGATGGCTATGGATTTTGACAGAGCTGAACTACAGGTTGCTGACTCATCGTTTTTGACCAGCACTGATGACTACACATCTGCTATTAGTTGGCCCCGGGGCTACCTCTAACTGCACTGGCACAGAAAATGTTCAGGTTAGATTGAGCGTAGCTGCAATGCGTGTTTGACAATATAGAATCCATTACAGTGTGTGTGAGAGCCTAATAGACGGTACGTGTGCGTCTACATTGCTTTATGAACATATTCAATCTTTTATACTTAATGATATTGGGGATGTAAATGTAGAGTTTCTGTCAGTGATCAGCACACAATCTAAATCATTTTGAGTTAATAAACATTCGGCCTCTTGAGATACTCTTGTCTGTTTCAGTGCGTGTATTCACATGAAAGATTAGTAGGAGAGAGGGACACTGAAGAACAGAGGGAGATAAAACTATGTGAGATAGTTGCAAAGAGAGGAAAAGTATGGATGAGTGAACACAGCATAACATTGACTGCAATGCTCATTCATGTTGGGGTGTGTTTGTTTTCACTGAAGTTCAGATGTATGGTTGACTATTCGTTACACCAATGCTCAGACGCACCTGTATGTGTGTGTGTTTGTGTGAACGTGTATGAAAGAGGTGGAGAGAGCTGTGTGTGTTGGAGTATATAGCATTCATTACAGTAGCGCTACAGACAAACTGCTCCCTGGATAGACATTGATTTTCACCCAATGGATCTCACTGTTAGCAAACCTAATAGCTTGGTGGGTAATGGGTAGATGTTATGAATGAGCCCCTATGGGCAGGAGAGGAGAGGAAAAGAGAGGAGGAGAGGACAGGAAAGGAGAGGAAGAGAGGAAAGGAGAGGAGAAGAAAGGATGTAGGTTGGGAAATGAGAGAAGAAAAACAAAAAAAAATGGAAGAGGAGAAAATGTGAATGCACGAAGGTGAGGGCTGAGAATAAAAAAGGAGAGAGGAAGAGAAGAGAAATAAAATACCAAAGGAGAAACCAAAAGGAAATAGAAGAGCAGAAACTTGAGAGCAAAAAAGGAAGACAAGAGGAGAGGGTGTGAATGGATCTGAAAAAGGAAATAAAGCTGCAAGGATTAGTCGATCAAAAAAAATTAATCAGCAACTATTTTGATAATCAAAGAATCTTTTTTAAGCAAAATGCCAAGTGTTTGGTGGTTCTAGCCTCTAAAATGTGAGGATTTGCTGCTTTTCTTTGTCATACATGATAGTAAACTGAAAATCTGTACCTTTGGTAGTGGGAAATTCTAACATTTTTTAGACACAACAATTAATCGTTTCATCGAACGAGAAAATAATCTGCAGATGAATCAGTAATGAAAATAATCGTTAGTTACAGCCCTAAAAGGAAACAGGGAGAGATTAAAACTGAAAGTGGGGGGAGAGACGAAAGGATTAAGAAAGGAGAGAGGGACGAAAAAGGGAGGAGAAGGAAAGTACCTGAAAAGGAAGCAGAGGACGTAGAAGAATGAAAGATATCGGAGGAGAAAACAAGGAGAAGAGAAGAGAGGAAGACAAACAGAGGAGAACAGAAAGGGAATAGATCAGATGTGAGTTGAAAGGGGAGCTGCTATTTACCATTACTGCTAATAGGTTTCAAAAGGAAGCAAGTCGTTAGCTAAATGGATAGGCCCTAAATGACACATTACCATGTTAAAGGCTGATTCCGCTCATTATTGGAGCTCTGATTCCTCCATGCATCACCAGCTAGGGCTGTGAGCTGGCCACTGGTACACAGACCTGCTGCCTCAGCATATACACACACACACACAGCGGCACACACACATCGGCAGAGAAGAACTTGGGAAAAGGCCATGAGAAAAAATCTCCTGGTCCGTCCTCTGCTCTGTTCTGGATCAGAATGTAAATCAGAGAAACCACAAAAACCTGGTTTTCCCATCAGAACCCAGGTTTGTGCTCGGAAAAAAAAAACACAAAAAAGCATCAGTTTTTGCTCTTGCATCATGAAACATGATGGAAAGTAAATGTAAACATGACAGAATAGAATAGAATAAAGCGCCTCAAAGTTCTCCTCCAGTATTGCTTTCAGTTGAACAGCTGTTGAGGCTACAACACACACCATATGTAGACGTGTCTTCTGCGAAACAGACAGAATTCCTGCATTTGACACAGTATATTTTAGAAAAATATAACCACACACAGAGACAGTAAGGACTGTTATTAAATGTGTGTGTCTTTGAATGTGTGAGTAATTCATTAATCACAGACGAATGTTGTGACTAAGACCCTGTCCGACTAAGACCACATGCTTTAGGATGTACCTGGTAAGCACATGTCACTGTAATATGCTCATTACGATGAAACTGCAATTCAGTGGCAAACTAAACAACGCAGAGCTAATTTGGAATTGTGCATGAACCTTAGAGGGAGATTAAAGGACCTCATCACACCCTCCAGATATGCTTACACTGTTGGTCAAGGATCTCCAGCAGTTAAATTGTGATTAAGTGTTGTAATCATTTTTATCCCCTTTCCCCTAATCAACCTTGCCTTCCTACTTGCATTTAATTTGGTAGCTTTCTACATTTCCCAGGATGCATTTGCCTAGAGTGCAGACTTGTTTTATTCGGCTGTTGGTTATGTAGCAGCCTGCCAATAATTTTATGTAGGCCACCTGGAAATTAGCTCCACCATGGTTCCACTAGAACTTCAAAAGTTTTTTGAATGTGATTTCAGACTGACGGAGGAAATAAACTCTGTGTTTAACACAGGATTATGACATCAGGCCAAAATTACACCATGTCGTATAAAAACCTACAATAAATATAGATAATCTGGGGAGGGAAAAGATACATTTTGCAATCCTACAATGGAATATTATTAAACTGAGGAGTGTGAGAGGTTAGAGGATTTAAGGCGGTGTGGGAATTTGGAAACAAACCTGAGGCAGTCCAATTTCTTTTCCTTTTTTTTTGGCATTTGTCGGCTAGCAAGAGTTGAGATACACACAGGAAACATTGGAGAGAGAGGGGGTTCGAGACAAGATCCCTGGCCGGAATTGAACCGGGGGTGTTGCGGTTGTAAGGTGTGTGTCTTTACCATGAGGACGCTCCAGTTCAATTTCTAAATAGTGAGAAATTTGGTCTTTATATTGGGTTCATAAAAGTTGTAAAATTCACAAATCTCACAGAACAAAATGTGAAACTCTCTTAGGCCTAGTCCACACATACACAGGTCTAGACCTGCTCTATTTGTTAAGTGTCATGAGATGACTTTTGTTGTGATTTGGCGCTATATAAATAAAATTGAACTGAATTGAATAAAACGTAGATTTTTCTATGCGCTTTGGCCTTTCGTCCACACGCAATCTGCGTTTTAGGTCACTGAAAACTGACCTTTTTGAAAACTCCTTCCAGGGTGAAGATTTTCAGAAACTCAGTTTTCAGTTTTTGAGCGTTTTACAAATGATGATGCCTGAAACAACAACAACAATGATGGCGGACTACCGGTTCCACTACCGCCAAAAGAAAATAAGCTCAGTATGCATGCTCAGAATTTTCTTCTGTGGTATTTGACGTATCATTGACGTGGACTTTATTGCCACCTACAGGCCCGGCATGCTTGTTTGAAGGCTTGGAATCGTTTTTGTGTTCTCATGTTGACGGAGAGATTTTGTAAAGCGAAGGTCGTGTGGACAGAATTTTTATTTAAATGGAGGGGAAAAATATCCGTTTTAAAAAATACCTGTGTAAGTGTGGACTAGGCCTTAAGCTCCTAAACATTATCTAAGGCATTTTAAACCCCACAAACTTTTTAGCCATGAAAACTTGACAAACTTGGTTTAGAAAGCAAACTCATTTAGCTCAGAAAGCTAACTCACTGCAGGGCTTTTAGAACGGGACACCACTATGAGTGTAGCTGAAGAGAACATAATGACAGAATACAACACTGAAGGCTGCCTTGTTCCTTACTCAAAAACAGCCTGTTTTGTGTTTGTATTGTAGCCTGGGCAATCAAGACTCTGTGTCGAACTTTTTTTTAGCCCTGTCTTTTCAGTGATGAATTTCTTTCTGTATGACTGTACATCAACACAAAATGGTCAGTTAAGCCTTTGCTTCAAAACTCAAAGGGCCTGACATAAGGGCCTTATCGGTTGACATTTACATGTTAGAAATGTGCTTATGTTTTGCTATTATACTGCACATTGCAGCCGCAACATCTGGCCAGTCATTCAAAATAGTGGACTCTGGAATGCATGTGCATAGCCAAAAGTCATGTTGTTGTGTTTTAGGGGAGACATTACGTTTAATCAAAAGCAGTTTCATCAGATAACTGATCAAAGTTTTAAAAGGAACAGTTTGCATGAGTTCGTTCGAAAATGAAAATCTGAACCAACCCTAACCCAAACCTGGACAGGGATAATACTGGTTAGAAAAAGCTAAATCAGATTTGGCTGGCAATAAATAGAAAAAAAAATGTATGTCCCAAAGCAGAGCAGAGGAAGACCCCTACAAGTCAAACTAACACAAGTCTTTGTTAACAGGGTCCAAGCCAGCAGAGGACAATGAGCTGGTTGAGCTGCTAGAACAGAGAAGTGGGCTCCTCTAGGAATAAAAGTGCTGACGGACCACCCACCTCCCACCCACTGTCAGAACAAGCCTTGGGCTTGGCTGAATGCTTAGTTCGGCTTTCCTCTGCAGGGCCAAACAAGGTCAGCGGAGGAAAAATAAAGTATGAGTCTCACAGATATTAAAAACTGGAATATACAAGGTTTGATGGACAAATGTTTTCTCTGGAATCTTAAAACTTTTTCTCCCAAATATGCTGCCTATTGTTTTACGGAATCTGGCATTTGCTCCTGATTTTAGGGTACACATACAGTTTGATACGTCATTGATCCCAAAAGGGGAATCACCCCCTACCAGGGAGGGAGGTCAAAGGTCAAATTCAGTGTCTGTGTCACAACATCAGTCCCTCTTCCACACATTCACTGCTCCCTATTTAATAAACAATCATTAGTTTACTGTATAGTGAACGATAAAATGATAATTCGGACACTAATGAATCATCATGTCGTGTCCTCGGTACCAATTCTAAAATTTGGAATATTAACGACCTCAAGGAATTTACATTCTACTAATAAATATTATATAAACTAGCCTATATCTACAATTCTGTAATTCATTTTTGAGCAAAAGTTTTCATGAAAACAAAATAAAGGGATTCAGCATTTCTGAATCACAATCATGGGGTAAATGCTTTGACATTTGAACCTGGGTGTTTTGGTTCAAGCAAGGCAATAAATCTACCTAAAACTTATTATTATTATTACACCAATATGTAGCCACTGCAGTTAATAAACCAAAGGCACCAAGAAAAATGAAACACGTAATCCCTCTGTAGTGACGCTGGCAGCCTGAGGGACGCTCAGCAACAAGATGAATCATTCCTCCAAGCTTCATCAAATTGAGCTTATCTCAGTTTTGGCACATCAGTGTTTGTTTTTGGCCACAACACTTTCCTCCATAAGGCCAACCATTATGACGTTATTTAAGCACAAAACACCCGACTACCCAGCTACATCTCTGCCAACCTCATTGTGCCCTGAACAGGAAATGACACTGTGGACTAATTCACTCCATACCAGCCTTGTCCAATCACACACCAGCGCCCAAAATTCCCGGGTGTCACCGGTCTATTATTGCAGGGCTGCAGAGGCTCTGTGGCCCCCGTCCATACGCACACACACACATACCATTTTTCACATATTTCATCTTGTGTCAGATGTGAACATTTGCTCTGCATTAGGCTCTCTGTGGGTTTGCCTTGGACCAGAATAATGGAAATACAAAAAATATAATGGAAATGTGAAATTACATACAGAATATGCCCCCCTCTCTCTCTGCACACATACACACACACACAATATTGATGAGAAAAGCAACTGGAATAATGGAAAAGCAAAAATGTATACACAACACATACCTCTTTCTTCCTCCTTCACTATACTTCTGCCTCTGCCTGTGTTTTTCACTCTCTTTGTCACACACCTACACACACACAGAGGTGTGTATAAATGTTAAATCCATAGCTAACCAGGCCAGTCTAATAGACTCGTATTCCTCTGATGCTTTATCAGCCCAATCACACAAACATTCAGCCCCAAAATAATGGCCTTTCTGTGTGTGCATGTGTGTGTGTGTGTGTGTGTGTGTGTGTGTGTGTGTGTGTGTGTGTGCGTCTATCTAGGAGCTGTGCTGCAAAGAGTATGTGTGCACTGCATACAGATCTGTCAGTAAAGCCAGAAAAGGCAATTGTTGGGTTAGGAAGCCCTAGACTTTCATTCATTCATTTATCCACCTGTCAGTCAAGCTGGCTGTACATATTTGATTTTAATTAAAAGTTACAAATGAGGAAAAACTACAGACTGCCAGGTACTGAAGGAACATGCACCTCTTGTAGCAGTTAAAGGCGAGTCAACTGAGTTTTGGATGTCCAATAAGGATCTCTGGCATTTGAGTTAAAGATGTCATTTGCATGATAACTACTTTTTTGTTTCACTGCACCTCCCAGAGATCACTTGTCTGTCAAATAGTGCATCTTCAATTTTGTGTTGATAAAGGAAAGTTGCACTCTTCTCCATGGTAGTTTGTGGCAGCCCTCTAGTCAGTGGTCAGGGAACACAATTCCCCAATTAACAGATACTTGTCTTGGTGATTTAAAATTAATCAAGAGTTACATACAGGCCATACAAGAATTTGTAAGTGGTGCCTTAGAATAAAATTTTAGATCACAAACTATTTACTTATTGTTTT
Organism: Oplegnathus fasciatus; assembly: GCA_003416845.1. Classification (NCBI taxonomy): domain Eukaryota; kingdom Metazoa; phylum Chordata; class Actinopteri; order Centrarchiformes; family Oplegnathidae; genus Oplegnathus; species Oplegnathus fasciatus. The sequence goes on along the minus strand of NTHP01000092.1, from coordinate 553,203 downwards.
TATTTTTATTTATTTTTCATTCTCATATCATTATTACCTACTTATTTATTCTTCAATATGTGTATCATTATTGTTATTACCATTGCTATTAGTATTATCATTATTATTATTTCCCTATTTCTTTTCTCGTCTATCCCATATGTTCACCATCAAACACATAAATATGCCTACTATAAGAGTTTTCCCCCAAAACACTAATTTAAATCAAAGTAGTCACATGATATCACTATCGTTATTATAACTACTATGACCATTTTATCCTTGTTTGTTTTGTTTCATGTTTAAGTATCATGTCAAGTTCTGTACATGACCCGTTTTTTTTTTGGTTTGTTTGTTTTTTGGTTTGTTTTTTGGTTTGTTTTGGGGTTGGTTTATTTGTGTTTGTTTTGTTTTAGTTGTTGTTGTTGTTGTTTTCTTTTCTCTCCCATCCTATGTCTGCCCTTCTGTATCTTATACCCACTCATCTATCATTGTTGAATGTTTGAAGTTACTACTGCTTTGTTTTTGCACAATAAAGGGGGAAAAAAAATAGAATAAAATTTTAGTTTGGGGGATGAACTCTATAAGCTCCAGCACCCTGTAATCTCAAAAAGGGTACAAGTGTGTGCTAAAAATGGCTCGTGTTTAACTATATCTACAAGACTTTGATGCAAACTGTCCAAACTCCGTACAACTGGTCAAACACTATCTGTATATGGCTCTGGAACAATCTCAGGCACTCTGACATGGACCACACACGAGGCTGGGGTCATGATAACACGCGGTAGAGGACGGTGACCCCAACAGGTCATGAATGTGAGAGGTTAGAGGTTGCTTTAATATTGAAGGTCATGACACAACATCATCACAGCTGGACACACATAAAGAAACAACACATGCGACAACAAACACTCAAAGGGATTCTCCAACAATGTCTTTCTATGTTTCTGACACACACGCACACACATTCTGAAAACCATGTTGTGACCATGTGTTGAACAAGGATGTCGTGGGTGAGGTAATTGGTAATTTCTAGCAGCCACTAAAACCAGCCGGTATCAATCTATACACGACTTCAGAGAAACACCAGACTAACAAGAAGCCTTGGCTCAGACATTCTGACCACAGAGGCCCACAGCAGACTTGCCAACAAAAGTGTAAAAAATCAGCTTTTGAAACTTGATCCACAAAGCATTTTGGTGTTGGTGGGAGCCTGGTACAGTACGTTTGCTGTCGAGGTTCAGGGGAACCCTTAAATTATTCTGTATGAAGGTTTTAGATTTTTCACTTCTTTCAATAATAAAAAGAAGAAAATGACATGTAAAAATTGATATTTTTACTGTGTCCCCAGGTCTTTTCTCTCTAGATTAGGCTTAATAAACTGGGTCAGCAGCTTTGAATATAACTGAGTTTTGAAAATTTGCTTTGGGAGTAAGGACTCCATTATGAAGCCTCAACAAAGCCAGAGATTGTGTACAGACAAAAAGCTAACAATAGTAACATGTGTAGGCCATGTGTGTTGCTTTGAATGAACTGCAGGAGAGGTAACAGTTGGCAGTATTGTGTTCTCTAGAAAGTGATTAACAAGAATAAAGTTTTAGGTCGTACATTTAAACTGACTGTATAATTGACTGTATAATAGATAAAAATTGAATTTTATGATTGCATCTCCAGTTTCTTATTCTCTGCCTGCAGGCTACAAGTTCGATTTTTTTTCTTTGCTCCTCTACTCCAACTGATCTGCTAAATAATCATCCTTTTTATTGCTACCTTAGATTCTGTTTGCTTATCCTGCAAAACTACACTGAGACTCTTCATTAACCCACAGAAAAATTAGAAATGGTAACCTTTCATAAAGTTGATATTTTTATTTGTTGTTAGACAGCTAATCATTAAGCTAAGACAGCAGAGCAAAGGGAGGTGGCAATAACAACACTCTGGAACATCTGAGGGTAAAACTGTATTTCTTAACTACATAACTTTGGTTTAACCTGCAGCACCGACTGAAATCGCACCCCTACTCAATTGAAGGAGCCATAACTTGGAACAAATCGGAACACAGAGCAACGTAAACACTTGCATCAGCACAACTTAGTCTTTCCAGTGATGGTGACAGAAACAATGTCAATCAAGGTCCTCCAAATTAAACAACCAAATAAGGCGTTTCTGACTTTATTAGTGCTACAAATCAACATCACAGAAATAAAAAGCATTTTCTGATGACACCGCTACGCTTAGGGTTTGGTTAGATCAATGACTTGGTTAAGGTTAGGGACAGATCACGCAGGAAGGGAAAGGTCAGCGTCCACACATCTGCTCAGAAACCATATAAAAAGACGCTTCTTATAACTTTAGATCTTTCCTCATAATCATCATGTTGAAAGTAATTCATACATACAGTGCAAATAGGAACTGTCAGTGGCTAATGCAGCATGACTTTCGTGCATCACAGCGTTAATGAGGCTTGGAGAAGACTGTTTTAGTACTTGTGACAGTCTTTAGTACATGAGCACGGAGGCACATAAAGACACACAAGCACACAAATACTAAATCCCAAGTTAATGCAAGTTTTTCTGGGGAAAGGGGAGAAGATTTTGGTGAGAATTCCCAGCAAATACTGCAGAGGGACGTGTTCATACCCTGGTCACGAGTCATCAGTGTCAAAACCTGCAAGTCGTTTTGGATTTTGTGAAGTTGAGTCCGAACTCATCAAATTCACACTTTGATTGGAGTCGACGTCATGTACACACCTCTGACTTGTCCAACATAACACCAGTTCATTTAAATCTAGGATTACTTGCTGTAAACCTACAAAAGTTATGATGAACCTGATCATCGCATGATTCATCAAAAATCCAATCATCTCTGATTCAAAGAAACCACTGTTGTAGCTCCACGACCTAGATAAAACATAATGAGAGCTTAAAGGGAAAACAACCCCCGACCAAAATCAACAAACTGAGAACTAGTTCCCAAAGTTTAACTCTGGGAAAAAAAAGCATACACAAACCAAATCCAGCCAACTAAAAATTCCAAAATAGAGCTGGGGGGCGTCTGTCTTGCTTTATAGCCGTCTTTGAACTGCCTGTGTCAGACAGATTTCTCCTGTAAAAGACAGCTTGCTCTCAGTGTGTTCACTGTGGATAAACAAGAGGTTTTGAACTGAAATGATTTGAGCTGGAACAAAACAATAAGACCTCCAGAAACCAACGGTGAAGGAGTAGCAAGACAAACAAACTGAGGCCAGGCACAGAGCTCAGCTATGGCCGCAGAGGTTGTCAGCGGTACTCCTACATGGGATGAAAGAGAGACAGTGGAGAGGAGGTGGGGGTGTGGGGTGTACGAGGGGGCACAGAGGAGAGGGGGAAGGATAGGAAATGGCAAAACAGAGAATGCTTTTAATAATATTTGAACTGTTGTTTGCTGATGTGATATTTAACAATCGTACAGGATGTCTTATCAGTGTCCATTCAACCAAAGAAAGGTCTGCGAAAGGAGTGAAAGAGAGGAGAGGGAAGAAGAGGTGAAGGGATAAAAGAAAAGTAGAAAGGGAGAGAAAGAATACAAAATACCAAAAAAATACAAGAATACACAGAGGAGAAGGAGAGGAGTAAACGAGGAGAGGAAGAGGAGGATGGCCAGGAGGCCAAGGAATGAAAGGAGAGAAGGAAAGAAGGAGCAGAGAGGGGACAGGAAAGAAGAGAGGGGATGTAGGATTATGAATAGCGGAGGAGGGGAAAGTGTCTGCAAGTGTGTGTGTGTGTGTGTGTAGGGGGGCTCATTATTGACACCATGTGTTACCGCAGGAAGCTCCTTGGGAAAATATAAGCACCCAGAAAGATCAGAGAGCAAGACAGAGATGAGAGAACGACATAGAGAAAGAAGGAAGAAGAAACAGAGGTCATTCCAAAGTCTTTGCAGCTGCAGACATGTATGTTTGTGAGTGTGTGCGTGCCTGTGTGTGTGTGTGTGTGTGTGTGTTTGTTAGTGTGTGTAAGGGTCAGTGGCCTCTGTTTTAGCAGCTGTACATCTGTATGTCAGGCGTGCAGTGCTTTAGCCACAAGTTCACAGTGTCAAATCCCATGGCGAACGTACACTCGCATCTATCTACCCATCTATCAGAGACATACATCCATACATAAATATTTTAAATTAACAATGTCAGTTTTACTTGATGGGATTTTCAGAGTACCAGAAGGGTTGTTAATGTTCAGCGTCTTCAAAAAGTCTCAAGAATGAAAATGACTACAGCGATTAGTTGCAGCCCTAGGCGTTTGATTGGGAAAAGGCTAAATTTGCATGAGAAAACTGAATGCTGTTTTTTAGCTGTTTTCAGCAAAATACAATTTAAGACTCAGTGCTAGATTTAATGACTGGTTAATATGGATTTTGCAGTAAAACTCCCAGGGAGTAACCTACATTCTGCTCTTTGCTATTCAAGTTTGCTACCTGGTAGGCTAAAAGTAAAATGCTACTGGAGGGCAATTTAGGTAGCAGCTGACGTGTGAGAAAATCAGGGGAATGAAACCTTCAAACTGCACTGGACTGGTGCGTCAGGGTGAAGATGGGTCATTTTAGCTGTTATTTCTGCTCATGAATGCCTCACTGAAATTTCCAAGTTGGAGTACACAGGACATGACTTCACAAGATACTCTCAACGTGGAGCGCTGACGCTATTAAACGCATTTACTTGAATTAATTTCCATTCTTTTTCATATATATGTCGCCTAAAATGAGGAATGTATTCAAACTGGCTGGGAGTTTCACTAAAACAACCTACAAAGTTTTGTCGTCCGAGCTATTGTACAATTTTTATGTTCTTTCCTGCAAATCCATATCACAGTCTTGCTTATTTTTTAGGCACAGCAAACAGTCCGGGTGCAGTAGCTTGTGCACACACACATGCACACCCTGTATGAACTCACACATACACACACTTACCAATTCATCAACTCATGCCCCGTTTCTTTCTGTGTCTAAGCCCACAGTAGAATGGAACTGGGCAGAGCAGCTATTGTGTCCCTGGTAGAATTAACTATTGATTTTCTCCTCAGCGTTATCAATGCTGTTCTGACAACAAAACAGCCAGGAAACACTCGCACACACGGGCGTACGCACACATGCACAGACCTAGATTTTGTTCGGCGCAAGATGCGCTTTGTAGCAAGCAGCACAGCCCCGCAGGGAAAAGCACAAAGTCAAATATTAACACGCTACTGTAATAAGCATACACTGACAAATACACAAACAATGACGCATGCAAATAATCAAATATGCAAGACAAACTGAAACAAATATTTTGAGTCTTATCACACATGCATTAGGATAAACACTGTCCCATGAAACATTACACTGTGTTTATGTAGCACATGTTTATGCATCGCTTGTGCAATCACAACACAGCCTTTGTGGATGTCCGTAGGCCTACATTATTCTCAAATTAATTGGTATAATTACCATAAACAAATGTCACCATGGTCAGGTTAATTATCTTGTTCCAGACACTATTTGTGATTTCAAATTTGAGACCATAAAGCCCTTTCTGTAGTAAAGAGAAACTCGTCCCACTTCCCAATGCTACTGAAATGGAAAAACAAGTCAAATCATTTTTTCTCTTTCCACAATGTGCCGTTGCAAGAAACTCTGAAAGCTTCAGTGTCATTTCTGCTTGGAGGAACAAAATCGTCTTCCAATCTAACAGATTTCCCACCAAAACTTAACAAATGAACGTACAATGTACAACGGCAGCTTTAAGAGCTGTCAATCATTCTGATAATGGAATTTTTTGTTCACAGTAGTTCTCGAAATAAATGCGGGTATGATTTATTTATACTAATATTCTACATGTAGCACTCATGATATTTAGTTCAATGCCAAAAAGTAATATATTGTCAGTGCACACTTTACTTTGTGAAATCAGCAGGTATCACTTAGCTGACAGCCAGCATCCTGACCTACTTCTGCCCCACACTATGACAAGTGTCAAGAAAAAAAACAACCCAACTAAGATTTAAAATGTCAAAGTCAGTGCAATCGAATCCCTCTCTCGCTTTTCTTCTCCGGCTGCCTGTCTTTCTTATTGACAGGAAGGATATAGCACCGTTCCAACTTAGCACCTGGCTAATTTTAGCTCCTAGAGGATTCCTCTAAAGTACACAGACACAAACACACACACCTGTTGGTGGCCATGTGATCTGTGTCTTTGGCACAATGTCATTGATTACTTCCTGGCTGCCTTGAAACCAAAGACAACTTCACAAACACGGTATGACAATAAGCTACAAACGTATACAAACACACACATGCAAGTGCTGTAATGAGCCTAATCTCATATATCAAATCTGACCACGTGAAATTACTCTTAAATAGGTTACATTTATTAAACACAAGCAGACACACACATACACCTTGCTTCAAATGCCAGGTTGAGCGTAAAACTCAATTTCATTAAAAAGCCAAGACAAACTTTCATTTCTGGTGGGAGACCTGATGAATGATGAAGGATGAGACTTAAATGTTATAATTAAATCAAAAGGTGTTTCACAGCAAAAACACCACAGGTACTGCACGATAGTTCCCTTTTCTTCCCATAATTATACACAGGCAGTTCAAATAGATTTAGACATAAAGCTCAGGGTCCTTGTACAGTTAACAGGCAGATCATATTGATTTGGCCAAAACGACTTAATTTTTTTTCCACATACACATATCTGCAGCTGGTGGGGGTTCAGTGTCTTGTTCATGGACTTTTTGACTAGACTATATGGACTATAGACTATCAAAATTTAGGAGCTAACAAATCTGATAATGATATATCAGCCGACACATAACATAAACAAACAATTATGATGTGGATCTCTTAAATCTTTTGTTCTTTTTAATGGTGAACAAGATACATACTAAGTGCATTTACGGTTTCTACACTGTAGAATAAACTGTTTCTAAATTA
>NTHP01000092.1:513075-542219 GCA_003416845.1 Oplegnathus fasciatus | reverse complement strand
AAAAAAAAACAAACCACAACATATGTTCCCACTTAAACCTGGTGGTATCCAGGCATGCAGACTGATGTGGGGTTTTTTTGCCTAGGTTTTGAGATACTCATCTGAGATTTCTGCCTGCACAGCAATGGCAGTGGATATGAATTGATGAACTGTTTGTGCTGCTCAAAGCATTGAAACTAATGTTTTAGAAATTCAGCATCAATGCGTCTTTCCAGAAACAGCATCCCTGTTAACAGTTTTCATTCAGGGACAATTTGTTTGGTAGAAAATAGTTCCACACAGAACTGTTGACAATGAGGACTGTGGATTATCCAGAGAAACATGGGACACAGTTTCTGGAAAGACGTGCTGGTGTTGAATTTTTCAAATGTCATTTTCAATACTTTGAGCACCATAAACAAAAATTCACCCACATTGTGGTTAGTGATGAGAGTGGTGGCGTAAAACTGAGATGGATACCTTCAAACCAAATCTGCATGACTAGTACCCACTAGAGCGGGAGAGGAACTTTTTTTTTCATAATCTGGGTGAACAGACCCTTTAAGTCATGTAGTGACTGACTGTTAACTTTTTTATTTTAGAGGAATACACCGAGGCTGGGCTGTCAGTAAACTCACAGAACACAGAAACACTAAAGTCAACCTGTGTAGATGCACAAGGCCTGTAAATTATGTACACTTTACTTTAAAAATCAAATATGAATCATAATTAGAACTTCACATCACTCTGAAAGTGACACCGAGGAAAACTGCACAAAACCAGTATGGGACACTGTCAAAGGTTCGTATAGATAACTTAACATCTTCTTTCACAAACTGAATCCTTAAAATCATCTGATGATTTTTAACAATGGAACAGAGCCATACAGCCTACACAGCAGCATACATATCACTGCCTACAGTCTTCACTGTCCCTGTTGAATGCACTGGAACTATGTGAAAAGTTGGAAAACAAGACATAATTTATGAGACTAAACCTCATACAGTGCACACTGGATAATCATAAACTCTGTTGGCAAAGTCTATTTGTGTTGTATTAGTTATTAGTATAGTTTACAGCTATGTCAAGGTCTGTCATGTTGAGGTTCAACCCCTTAACTTGATTTATGAGTCTAGAAATAACAACAAATCCAACAAAACGTGTATTTCTCTGCCCCTGATGATTCATAATGTTTCTCCACGTTTCCTAATTACAAAAACATCTCAAACAGACCAGGCAGGCAGCTCTCCAAACTAACTCGGAAGGACATGTCTCTTTTTCTTCTTGTCACTCCAGCTGTTTTTTAGTGTTTGTTAGGATTAGGTTTAACACGGTATGTCACTGAAGGGGTTTTTCACATGATTTGCCCACTTCTGTTAACGATAATGAAACAAAAGTAAGGAAACCCTCAGCAAAGCGAGGGTTTTCATGGAGAAAGGTGTCATTAGTGAGGAAATGTTCTTGCTTAGCACACTGATGTGAGGAAGTCTAAAAATATCCCTCTCTTCATTAAGCTAGTCAGCGCAAAGGTGCAGCTGGTTGACTGATTAAGGGAAATAAGCAACAGCCGCGAGTGAATGACACCGTTGTTCTGCCGTAAGTGACTCGCCTTGTATTGGTGTATCGATCTATCAGTCTCCGGGGGACTCACCTCTCTGCTGGGCACGGCAGCATTGCCATAGCAACGCGGTCAGAAGCACGACCCGGAGTCGCTTCATGTCGTCCCAATCTTGGAGTTTGATATCGTACCGCGCGCGCGCGCTGTGGAGTCAGCGCAGTCCTCTCGCTCGGCTCTAGGTCGAGTTGAATGTCAGAGGGGGAAAGTTTCACAGAAGTTGACCCAAACTCTCTCTCTCTCTCTCTCTCTCTCTCTCTCTCTCTCTCTCTCTCTCTACTCCTCCTCCTCTTCCTCTCCTCTCTCCTCCTTCTCTCCAGGTTTAAACTTGGAACAGAAGGAGGGAGAAATGAATGAAAAACATATGGAACATTTGACCCAAAAAATCTTAAGTAGTGTGACATGGTTGGTTATTGCACTGGGCAAAGAGTAGATAGATAGATAGATAGATAGATAGATAGATAGATAGATAGATAGATAGATAGATAGATAGATAGTGGTTGACATCTTAAGTAAATGTAGCAATTATATTCAATTAAAAGTAAAAGTCCTGCATTCATAACTTTACTGAAGTACAAATATATACTTCTGTGGCACCAAAATGTACCTAAAGTATCCATAGTAAAAGTACCCATTGGGCAACTGAAAGGCCCCCATCTGAGTATTATATTATTTAATTATTATTTCTGATGCATTAAGGTTCGGCTGGTTTAGACTAAGTTAATTTTAACTACTTTATAAACTGTTGGGTAGTTTAATCTACAGCAATGCATTCATATTTTAAGTAGCAGTGAAGTATAAAGTAGCATAAAATTGAAATACTCAAGTAAAGTACCTAAATATCGTGTCAAATGTGTTATTTTAGTTTTAGATCCTGTGGCTTTTGGGAGGGTATGGCAACCGTGAATTAGAGTAATCAGATTACTTTTCGTTGTAGTCCACTGAGCTTGTCAGCAGTATTGTAAATAAACTTTCCACAGCTGGTAAAAAAATATGAACATGTGAAGCTGTCTGAGTGTGAGGCAGGTGTTAAAACACTGAATCCATAAAGGCTTTTAAAGCATACATCATTGTGCTGCAGAACTAGAGCAGTTTTGGAAATAAAAACTTCAGATGCTACAAAGCATATGAAAATGTTGCATCAGCGCAGCTTTGGCTACCGCGGACAAAGAGCACAGAAGGGAAAAGAAAAACAGGAGAAGAGTTGAAAAGACCCGAATGGAGCACAGAGAACTTCAGAAGTGAGCAGAGCAGAGTTGGACAGAAGTTTTGGTCCAGTTGTGTCCACCGAGTTACACAACTGTTCTAGGGCTCCTCCTGCTGCCCTGCACAACTCACCACACTCTGGGGCAAAACTGAAGCTTCCGTACATCCGTAGAAGCACAGCCAAATGTGCACACAGAGACATAAAATAAGGGAAATCCATATTGGTAGAGAAAGTTTGTTACTGAATCAGAATGCTGTTTGAAGTTTCCAAAAAGTTTCCAAAGTGAAATATGAAACTAGTTGATGTTGATTCATCAGTGATGCTGCAAAGGTTACTAAATAATGACATATAGTTTGAAATTATCAAAATACAACCACCTTAGTCTGTAGGTTAAACATTTCATGAGAATTACAGCTATGTAATGTGAGTTTATATTTTATCTTCATCAGCATGTACAGGTGGATACATTTTATTCAGGGAAAAATAAAACTGGATTAAAGTAAGTTTTGCCCTCCACTATATCCCTGAGTGTACTTTGTGCAGGCCATTGCAGCTGTTTACTCCTTCACTGTTGAAAACACTGGTATATTATAATGTTACAGCTCACCAACTTGTCAATCATTTCATACACCTGTGCATGTGCAGGTGCGCTCGTGCAATTGTATGTGTGGTGTGTGTGTGTGGCTCTGGCGTTTGTGCAGTGTCTTCATAGGCTGACGTTGTGAGTGTGTGTCTGCATGTGTTTGGGTGAGAGTGTGTGCATGAGTATGTTGATGTGTCCAGTGTCAGTCAAGGCCCCCCCCCCACCCTCAGACCCTTAGACCTCCAGAGGCTGGGAGGCTGACTCTGCAGACGGTGAGGCTGAAGATGGGTTCTCCTCACTGGGGTCGGAGCTCAGGGCAGCCCTGGGGCACTGCTGGGTCTCTGTGGGGCTGGGCAGTGTCGAGGCTACACCTGGACTGGACAACAAGGTGAAATATTTTTTTAAATAATAATAAATATATGAATATAAGTAGGTTTATTATCATAAACAAAGCTGTTTTGTGTTAATTTATAATATGATATATTAAACTTTAGTGATGTCATGTAGAGTATCTGCCAACTTCATTGATATAGACACATAGGACCTTTGTATTATGTACTATTATAATTAAGTAAAAATGTTTGATAAATTTGATAAAGTGGTTTTGATCAGCAGGGTCTTTCAGGAGGATGAAGAGATGCTGATTCTGACCCACAGTGATGAGCTGAACAGAACCTATGGCGAGGACAACAGATTGGCTTTGGACAACATCACAAGCCAAAATAATACAAACTCTGATAATGCCAGAAGACACAGAACACCATTTAGAAGAGACAGCCTGTCTCTGACTGAGCAACATAATCCCAGTATGAGGGAGAGACCAGCTCCTAAGCTGATGGGATCCACCAGCACCTCATGGCAAGAGAGTCCAGCTTTTAAAGAAACCAGAGCTACTGTAATCTCCACTGGACCCAGTACCATCACTATAACTTCAGCGGTTTCCACTGCAGACTCCCGTTTGTTCACAAACACCAGAAGTCATGGCAAAGGAGGAAGATCCTCTGAGGTGCACACTGTCAAGATGAGAAGCAATGGTGAGGAGAACCCGAGTTTCAACCAGAACCAGGGTAACAGGAGAGGATCCTACAGGCTGGCTGGGCTGCTTAGAGGGAACATTCAGAAACAGACGCTTTCTGAAGATGGAGAGGAGGAAAGAGGAGGAGAGGAAACTGTGATGGGGACTTCTCAGTTTTGTACCAGCTCTGAAGAAGAGAGAGCAAGGATGAGTTTGGCTAATTCAGTTCAGAGCGCCAATACCGGCACCACAGGTCCAGGTCTGAATCCTGCTCCCACCATCACCGCCTGGGAGGCTGGCTGGAATGTCACAAATGCTATACAGGTACACTTATACAGTGCATGGTCTGAAATCTTGTCCATACATAAGGAAAGAGAACAAATGACATTGGAATATAGATTTGGTGACTTTAATATTTCAATTTAAAGGACCATTACAACTTTTATTCATGTTTTATCTTATTAACCCCAAATAACAAATCATTCAGATTACTGCAAACCATTGCTGAACTATACCAAAGTTTTTTAGACTTATGAATACATTTTCCTACTTTCCCCTCTTTGATACCTTTTCCTGTTTCCTTGGCAAGACACATTTAACCCCAAATTTCTCCCTATGTGTATATGTGTGTGTGTGGGGGGGGCTCCCTTGGATATAAGCCTCTGCTAAATGAATTTAATGTAACTACAGTATGAAAAATTACTTGCACAGTCATGAAACCTGTTCGACATACCTAATCCATGACAGTGAACTTTACATGTGTTGGTCAAAGTTCTTTAATCATTGCATAGCAATCCAGCTGTTTCTGATAACAAAGCTCATGTTCATCGCAGCTGCAAATGCGGAATTAATTATTTTGTTGGTTCAGTTTCAGCACGTCATTCCTCCTTTTCCTCCAAAACCTTCTGTCTCGCTCTCTTTCCGCTTGTAGGAGACTAATGCAAAACGTGAATGCTAACTGTTTGGGCGCCAAGCTGCACAATGCATTCAAAAAGCATTAAACTTGCAGGTCTATTTAATCCACTCCCATTGTGTTTTAATATTACTAAACAATGCTTTGTGGTCTCGCAGGCTGTGTGGCAGGCAGCTCTCCAGTCTTCATAATCGAATAAAGCGCGTATCCAATCGTTTTAAAAAAAGAAAAGCTCCCTCTCACAGCGTGTCCTTGTGGCGGTAATGCTAATAGCTCATTATGCTGTAAATGCTGGGCCGTATTCAACAACTGTACTCATGTAAATGTGTTCTTTCACTGAATGACTGTAGTGTAATTGAACGGCGTCACTGGGTCCGTAAAGAACATTATGACATTAGGGCATCAATACAGTGTACGCATGCATACACACACACGCATGCTGACAAATGAAGACACACGCATGCAAACATGTTCCTTCAGGAGTTGAGGTGAATTTACATCAAATGTTTTTTGCTGAAAAATTGCTGTAAAAACACAGGTTTTTAATCACCGTCAGCACTGTTGTCAGTACATAAATACATACACCAACACATGATATTTAGCAGATAAACAAGTATTTTATGTGCTTGGTTTATTGATGCTAGTCTATCTATCTGAGTGCCAGGTTTTTTTTTCCAGTTGTCATTAGAGACCAAGTTTCTGTGCCAGACACAGAAACTCTGTCTCTAATGAAAACTGAGACTGTGATACATTCCATATTACTGATTTAAATTGCCTATTCAAATCCATGCTTTGTTACTTCTGTAACCTCAGTATTTCCAGCTGTATTTGAATTCATTTGTCCCTAAAACCATGCTGTGATATATTTATTTAGTTAAATATTATCATATATATTTGAATAGTTCCTATTGATACTGTATTTTACTGCAGCATGTTTTTTACAACTCTGCTAAAACAGTATCAGCTTCTTTCTGGGACCGTTGGGTTGGTTAATGTTTTATAGGTTATTCATTACCTGCAGCACACTGTAATCAGGAACCTTAACCAAAGGGATTGCTCAGTAATCCCTTTGGTTGAGGTTACAGATAGGTTAAGTTAAGGTGACTAACGTAGCAAAAGAGAGTCGGTTAAAAGTGGTAATTGACTGGATACTTGAAGTGTTCAAATCTCAGACAGTGATGGATAACACATAGTCAAGATAAAAGAAGCAGGACGATAATCTGATGTATGAACACCTATCAGTGCAATAATAACAGATCCATTTGTAAAGGGGCTAACAGATGTCTCAGTAATAGAAAAAAAGAACAGCAGTTTTATCTCTTATCAAGGCTAAAAAGAAAATATGTATTTTCCGGTTTATTGATGCCAATGTAACTGACTGTCTGCCAGCTTAATAAAGTTTTTATTAGAGAGCAAATTTGCTGCCAAAAATGCAAAAACCAGCTCCAGCTCTCAAGGCTCCCGACTTGGGAATATTATGAAACTCAGTTTTAATTCCAACCTGACTGTTAATGAGGCAGCTCCTCTTTGTGTGTCTTCATCGCAGATTAGAGATGTGGACCTTTTGTTTGACACTGAGAAAAGCTGGTTTTAATTTGACTGCCTATGATTGTCTGGTTTTGAGTGACATTTTACATTTTTTTAAACTGGGTTGAAAATTCAAGATCCAAGTTCTAAATGGGGTTTTCAAACCCAAACATACGTCCGTAGGGAAATGAAGAATGTCCCCATTTTGTTTTGGAAAGATTGCTGTCAAAAGTTGTTTGGTTCATCAGGCTGCCAAATACATCCCAAGACCCCACAAACAAAGTGAGGCTGAATAAATTCTGCAGGTTAGTTTATTAAAAAGTACATTTTTGCAGTTTCAGTGACATCTTCCACCAGTTATTTCATAGATCACCTCCTTTATCATTATCATTATTATCATCATCTTCATCTGCACTACTCAGTCTGTGAAAACACTTGTATTAGTCTTCTGTGGCTCTGGAGGGAGCAAAGTCTAACCTTTGTAATAGAAAGCCTGCATTACAACCTGGAGGTATGGAGTTTGAAAGACGTGGGAATTTAGAAGGCAATTTTAATAAAAAATGCTATGAGGTTGCATTATGGGATATGTAGGATCCAGTTTTTTTGGAGCTTGACCCATGCTTGGGACTAAAAGTGGGATATCTCAGCTTTTGCTGCTGTGATTTTGACCTACTTTTTAAAATCTGCCCCTTGTGAGTCACACACCTCTATAGAGTTGCTTTACTTAATTGCATAGTATACAGAGTATATGTTTAATTAATCATTTACTCTATAAAATGTCAGAAAATTGTTTTAAAAATCCCTTCACAAGTTTCCTTGGCCCAAGGTGACATATTTAAATTGTTAGTTTTGTCCAACCAAAAATGTCCAAAACCCAAAGACATAAAATTTTCTATCATATATGACAGATAAAAGCATCAAAGTCTGCCATTTGAGAATGTATTTGACAGTGACATTTTTTAAGCAAACATGCCAAACATTCACTGTCATGATGAAATGATGAATCAAGTATCAGAATAGCCGCCAATTAATCTTCCAACAATCAACTAAGCAATCAATCGACTAACCATTTCAGCTCTATTATAATCTTTAAGATTTTCCATCATCATTGCCAACCTCAGTACAGCACCTTTCATGATCGTGATCAGCGACAAAGGAAGGAAGTAACAGTAGCTAACATCTTCTCAATGCATTTGAAAAACTTTAAAATACACATTACCTGTGCACAGAAATCATGTGAGGATTACATTCGTAGACTGTGAAAGGATCATGAGACAAAGGCACAAATTGGACACATCCTTTTCAGAGTTTTTTCATTTGAAAAAAATAAAACAACTTTGATTCAACATTTGTCATGTTTTTTTTTTGTTTGTTTGTTTGTTTTAAAAAAGACACTTCCAGTCATTTAAATGTCAGACCTGTCTCTTTCTGGTCGCGTCTGCTCCACCTTATCCCCTCATGGTGGGGAAGGACATTTCTCTATCTCTTTTTCTGCACAGGGCATGTGCTTGCATCAAATATTGTGCATGACCTGAAGGGCAGCAGTTGAAATCTTGCACCTGGGAAGCCCAGACAGGAGCAGTGAATGTGTAATAATCCTTATTTTTTGTCGCTGAGATGTCCTTGCTGCTTGGTGGCCAATATGTAAGGTATGAAAAAGAGCATATGTGCTTGGTCAACATTCCCTGAATAAACAGATTTTTAACGGTGTCTTGGGTCACCTCTTGGTCAGATTATGGCAGGATGGAGCTGAAACGAATAACCTTCTTCTCCATCTTCTTTAAAGCACAATCAAGGATTTCTTTCTTTTCTTCCTCCCTTATTGTACCCGTTTGTGATTGGGAGCTGCTTCAGGTTGTGCTCAGAGTAACCAATGAGGAATTAGCTGGCAGAAACACAGAGAGAACGAGCAGTGGAGGAAGAGAGCGAGAGAGAGAGAGAGCGAGGGGAGATGAAATCAGATACTCGAGCGTCAGATTTCTCTCAAACTGCTTTCATCCCCAGCAGCTCCATTTGAACATCAAAGCTGTATCAGCATATGCCTAACAGACACCAGTTACAAAATAGTAACTTGAAAGAGACGGAATATGAGCTTGTCTGTTTATGCATCCACAATGTGTGTTTCTGTGCGTGTCTGCGGTGATGATGTGCTATGATGCGTTTCCACAGCTCTCTCAGTGAGTCTGTGTATCTCCATGTTCCAACATCTCAAGACGCAGCAGCTCCATCAAAGCAGCTCGTTGTCTCCTCTGATCTCCCCCCTCGTCCTCCTCCTCTTCCTCCTCCAACCTCCTGCTCTCTAGCCGTGAGGTCGCACCTCTCCTTCCTCCTCCTCTCTATTCTGTTTCCTTCTCCCTCTCTCCTCTTCTTCCACTTCCACCTCCATTCCCTCTCCTCCTTTCTCCTCTCTCTGGCAGTCGCTAACGTTTTCCCTTGGTGATGGGCCAAAGCTCGACACTCCTCCTCCTTCTGCTCCTGCTGGTCTCCTGCATCCTCGAACTCTCCGGGCACCAGGCCAAAACTCTCCTCTCGCCTCCTCATCTTCCAACCATGAACGGTCCTTTCTTCTCTCTTCTCTTTATTTCCTCTTCAACGGTCGTCTCCTTATTCTTTCCTTTCCTCTTTTCTGGAAAAAAAGTTTTTGAGTTTTCACATTTTAATGATTGTCGGCAATGATTTCTTATGGAAACACGTTTTAACTCTGTAAAATAAGCATCCTGCAGTGATATTTTTGTTTAGGTTTCTCAAATTATTTTTCATACGCCTGTTTACTTTTTGCTTATTACTACCCATCTCTCTTTCCCCTCTTTCTTTTGTTTTCTCTTTGGTTTGACTGAAAATTTAATTGTAGTTTGCCTTACAACTGTACATTTGACATTTCTTTATGTAATAAAGAAATTGCAGACCAATATACATTTAAACGTTGTCATACCTATATTTCTTTATTGCACACTAGCACACTTTATGCACTTAACAATAACAGGTGATCTAGTGGAACAGAATGGAAAATATCAAAAGAAGTGTAGAGGATGAGAGTTTCTTTTTTTCTTCACCATTTTTGCCTTTATTTTGATAGTATGATGGTATAGAGACAGGAAACACAGGGAGAAAGCGAGGTAAGGACTTGCTACAAAGGCACCCAGCCATTATGTTATGTATTGTGTATCATGGTCTGTGTCGTAACCGCTCAACTACAAGGGCGCCCCATGAGAGAGTTTTTAAGACAACTATTTAAATGGGGTCTTGGTCTCTTCTCGTTTCTTATCTTCTTCAGTAAACCTACCCATTTGTGTTCTTTCTTTCCCTCTCTCTATTCTCCCTCAGGGTATCTTTGTGTTGGGTTTACCCTTTGCTCTGATCCAGTCGGGTTATGTGGGTCTTGTCCTGCTGGTTCTGTCTGCCTGGGTCTGCAACCACACAGGGAGGATCCTGGTGGCCTGTCTGTATGAACAGGAACAAAGGTAGGGGTTCTATTATATTCTATTCATTTGGTGTCAATTAGCCAAGTGCAGTATCATTTTATAACCAGGTTACATCACTTTTATTACATAAAAGCACTTTATCGCCACAGTCGGCATTCTATTGTACATATTTAACTTTGTGTGTGTCACTGCTGCAGCACTTCTGGGCTGTACTTCCCAAAAAGCACTTGTCAGTGTGCTCAGCGCTGGGATGTTTTTTTCTTGGAGTCATTGTTGACTAAGTTTGAGTTTTCTGCAGATTGTGCTCTTCTCTCTGTATTTTCAGCAATGGCGAATATCATTTCTGACATCACAGCCGTTCTCATATTTATTCCTTCTATTTTATTCAGACTCCTCGGGGGAATCTAAACCCAATTGTGGTATGAACATAGAGTAGAGCGTTTTTACAGTCCAAATAGACACGTTATTCTGTTCATTCAGCAGTGGTGAGCCTCAGAAATCCACTACGGCCACAGATAAAAGCAATGTGAGTGTGTGAAACTGGTATTTGTGTTTACTTTTGCCTCATTGATTTGTGAGGTTCAGTCAAATGAAATTGTGATTCAGCTTAGTTCAATTGAGGTTGAGTTTTAATTTTTAAATATATATTGGTGGCTGTAAAAAAAAAAGCATCACATTTTGCTTACTTAAAACACTGGAACACAAGCTTCAACACAGCTAATGAAAATATAACATTTCAGGGGCAAACTTTACTTTTTGAAAAAGATGTATTCATAGTATGCTAAATAGTTCAAAGACAATGTGCTGCAGCTTTGGGAACAGTGACAATGGTCAAAAATGTGAATTTGTATCAGACGCAATTCATCATGGTAAGACGGTGTTTGTATCTTTCAGTGGAGAGTCTGTCCAGGTGTCAAAGGTCCGAGTCCGACACAGCTACCAGGACATAGTGGAGGCCTGCTGCAAAGGACTGTGGCCCCACTGGCCTGGACTGGGGGGGTGGATGGTTAATGTATCTCAGGTAACACACACACACACGCATACATATAAACCAACACAGACATTCTTTATTCTGCAAATCAGTCGGCACATGTCTATAAATTGTAAATCTTGAAACTTTTCTTTAAAACAAGTGAAACAATGTCAAAGTGGCAGTAACTTAAAATATCGTGGATCATTGTCACTTCTGAGAGTATTTGTTTATGATTCAGAAATAATCTTGATTCAAGCTGAATTGCACTGGAAAGCTGTGACATTGCATAATTCTTTTAAATCATTAAAAAGAATAGGATTCTGAGACTTTATACTCTAAATATACAGTAGATGTATGAAGTAAACGTCTCTCTTTTCACCCCGTTTCTTTTTTTCCAGGTCATTGAACTGTTGATGACCTGTACCCTGTATCTAGTCGTCTCCACCAGTCTGTTGTCTGACAGCCTGTCAGGGGTGGCTGTTCCTAGATCAGTGTGTTCTCTGGTGTCTCTGATGTTCCTGCTGCCCTGCTTGCTGCTGACTGATCTCAGACCAGTCTCCACCCTCAGCCTGCTGTGCTCCCTGGCTCACATACTGATCAGGTGATTGAATGGGAGTCGCATCACGTTTGTTCTGACAGAGCAGTAAATTTGTGCACGCCGTCAGCTGATCAGCACCAGCTGACGAACTCACCAATGGTGTGAAATCCAGACAACAGGGCGGGCCTTATAATCTGCTCTCATTCTCACTCTTGTGATCATTTTGCAGCTGCTGCTGGTTATACTGTCTGCTCCCACCTGCTACACACTGCTGTTACTGGTTGTTTGATTTATTTCTCGTGCCAGGTGTCTTGCATGAGACAAGGAAAATGGAGCTGGCTCTTGAAGTTCTCCGACTCCTGGATCCCTCTGATCTCTCAGAGCTTTTCTTTGGCTGTTAAGTCATGTGTAAATACACATTACTTCTCAGTTTATTCCCAGACAATTCCAGACTTAAGCAGTCTATTTTATCTGGACCTTTGCTGCCGCTTGGATTAAATGGGAATCACCTCCAGGAGCAGAGGTGGAACTGGTTCAGTGACAAATATATCAAAACACTTTATCAGCAGTGTTCACATTACTGGACCGTCCTGTACAAATAAATGTTGAATGAATGAATGAATGAAATAAAAAAATTATTACATTCATTTTAGATGCTTTGTTCCAGTTATAGACCAGTATCTTTTCTCATTTTTTCTCCGTCTGTCTCTGACCCTCTGTCAGCCTGTTGGTCATGCTGTACTGTCTGACTCGAGCCAGCAGCTGGTCCTGGTCCTGTCTGTCTCTGTCAGTGGACCCGGAGGACTTCCTCGTCTCTGTGGGCGTCATCATCTTCTCCTACACCTCACAGATCTTCCTCCCTCCTCTAGAGGGCAGTATGGAGGACAGGGGGCAGTTTGATGCCATGCTGGGGTGGACTCATGGTGCCGCCTGCATCATGAAAACTCTGTTTTCTTTACTGGTTAGTGACATTGTGTGACACAGCAAAATTTCCTGTAATTTTAATGACATTGTTGAGTTGATAGAATTGCTTGTCTGAGTTTGCGTTGGCCCTGAAAGAAACAGTTTTGTGCTGTCAGAGTTAAATAAATATAGTGACCGTTTTTCTTACTATTTTATCATTTGTTGATGGCCAAAAAATGTTGAGACAGAAATAAAATGTACATTTGACTTGACATCTAGCCAATAACAGCAGGACTAATTAAAGGATGGAAGAAGGGACAGACAAATGGAGTGATTGATTGACTGATTGCATTGATTGCTTCCCTCCATTAGGCCGTGTTGACCTGGGGGGCAGAGACCAGTGAGGTCATCACAGACAACCTGCCCTCTGACCTTCGACCGCTCGTCAACCTGTGTCTGCTGGCTAAAGCCCTGCTGTCCTACCCTCTGCCATTCTACTCCGCCGCTGAAATACTACAAACCTGTCTGCTTGGAGGTGAACACTACTGACAGATGTATTTTACATCCAACCACTGACCTTGCCCAAAGTATTGTCCCCATACATGAAGCAAGAGTCTCTTAAGGCCATCTATTATTAAAAAAAAAATAGCAGTTTGTTCCCATGAAATAGATCTAAGGTGTAATGGTTAAGACTGACTGTAGAACTACATTTTACTACAAGTTACAATGACTGATATGTAGATCAAACATGGCCTTAGGAAAGTGTTATTTCTTTTACATATTCCTAAATACTCTGTGGAGCAGCAGAAGCCCGGAGACACAGGCCTTTCTCACAAGGTTTGCCCCGTTAAATCCCTGAATAGTCAGTGAAAATAGCGTTGAAGAAAGTGAATCACTGACATTTTTTTCTCTCTCACAGTTTTCCTTGAGCATGACATTTAATTGCTCCAGAGTTCACCAGTAGTAAACTGTGGTTAGACAGGGCAGCTTCTAGGTTGGAATCTCTACAGGTGTTTCAGTGGGATGAAAGGTGTTGAGGAACAGCGCATGTGCGCCCCACTTTCTCCACCCTTGAGCTTCCATAACTACCAGAATTGATTGATTGATGATCATGAGGGATGCGCCTAAAATCAAGACCAATAAAATAGACAAAACACATGAAAGGAAACCTCAGAAATTATGTCAAAAATACAACCTATAACTCAGAAAATAATCTAATATCACATGTCATTTATTTCCATTTGAGTGATCAGTGAAACTTCACTGATGTGTTGACTGTCAACGCATTTGTCACCATGGCTGAACTTTTAGTTATTGACTGTCAACAGTCATGAAGTCATCGGATTATGATGCTTTACTTTTTCCCCAAGTGATGTAATGTAGTTTTATGATGAATATTTTCACTGGGCACATGCAAAATCAACTAAAAGATGACTTCCCTGTCCCCTACAGCTTTTATTTAAAACAAAATTGTCAATTCTTACAGTGAATAATATTACTTAATTAGTACTTATACGACCTCATTAAAATTATGTCAAACTGTGAATAAGAAAAAATGTGATTTCACTGTTTAAAAGTTGGAGGCACCTCTACATAGATGCAACTGGAAAACAGTGAGTCAGAAAAGAGCGACCCATAAACAGAAGTTGCCTGCAGGGTCAACACAAACTGCCAGCAGTGTACCCTTTAAACTTCTCCGCTTCAATCTTTCCACAGATGCTGGTGTCTCACTGTACGACAAACACAGAGGTCGAGGTGTGTCTCATCCGGCCCTGTTGGTCCGCGGTGCCTTGCTGATGACATCATACCTACTTGCCCTGCTAGTCCCCAGGTTCTCCCTGTTGATGGGTTTGACAGGCAGTGTGACTGGGGCGGCCATGACACTCATCCTCCCGTGCCTGTTTCACCTCAGACTGCAGTGGGGATGCCTAACTGCGAGGGAACGACTGATAGATGTGTGCATACTGAGTCTAGGGGTCATCTGTAGTGTGTCTGGTGTGATTTGTTCAGTGAAAAGACTGGTGGGAGGACTGTAGGAGGGGTGGATGAAGGATTGATGGATGGACGATAGATGAATCGGAGGGATGGATGGAAAGGTAGATGCGTGGACAGGTCAGGCAGATCATTTTTTAAAAAAGGACAGTTGCAAGCTGTCTAATACTTTCTGGATGAGAATACTGTAGCAGTGCATGATTACTCTAGTCCTTAAAGCAGCAATAATCAATAATTTTATATTAACAATGGATCAAGTGACTGAGATCCACAGACAGTTATCACCATCTCTGCAGTTCCCCTCAGCTCCACTGAGCATTTTAGCATCTTTCAGCTCATTGTTTTGGTTTTCTGGCCCACAACATTACTGTTTTTGGTTCACTTTCACCACTCTCATCAGTGTTGTTTTCAACACGCAGCTATAAAAAGCTTTAATAATCCATTGTACATTATTGCCCAGCACCAAACAGCAGACAGAAAAAGTTGGCAAAGCGAAGCGAAGCCTGTTTGCTAAGCTTGTTTCCGCTGCCTCCAAGTGGCCAAAAGATCGGTTATGGCAGGTTTCAACAGCCTTATACTTAAAAAATTAAAAAGGCCTGTTAACGTAAAAATAGACAATTTATGCCAGATTTTTTTTAATCTTAATCTTTAATTGATGTTTATTTTGAGTTCAAATGCTTGAATTTAGCTTTCCAGTAACTTTTACATGTAGATATGTTTATGTGCAGTAGGTAATATGTTCGCAAGTATTTGATTTTTTTTTATCCTTTGACTGTAGATGAGAAAA
The DNA here is from genome assembly GCA_003416845.1 of Oplegnathus fasciatus. Classification (NCBI taxonomy): domain Eukaryota; kingdom Metazoa; phylum Chordata; class Actinopteri; order Centrarchiformes; family Oplegnathidae; genus Oplegnathus; species Oplegnathus fasciatus. The sequence continues at coordinate 526,765 of NTHP01000092.1, read as the reverse complement.
TCATTAACTGACATTAAATTGATAATAAAGTCTATGTAAAAGAAAAAATGTAACAGTTAAATGAGTACATTTAAAGTGACAATGTGTCTGGTCGGGGGGGAAATGCTCAACATAAACCAAAGCCAGAATTAATTGGAACAGTGTGATTATGGTCTTTGGTTGTATTAGATATTATCTGCATATAGTGAGACAGTTTAATAAACTAGGAAAGTTAATCAAAGCACAAAAGATTCATGTGTCTGACTGTGTGTTTGAACCCTTAAAGACTTCATTATTGGACTTGAACTGAACCATAAACAAATGCCACGTTGTACAGTTCTTCAGAAGCAGTGAATCAATGACATAGGACAGGGTGGATGGACAGAGTGATCATGAAATCATGAATGTTTTATTCTGGAAATACTATTTTATATTGAAGATAAATAACAAAGGATGCTGTAATATATAAAGCAAAATCATTTACATCAATGTCAAGTTTAAATAGACTTTGTATATTGTGATCATCTGTCTTGAGTTTGTTTTATTAGTCAGTTTTACCATGGATTAATTTGATTAACAAATTAAAATGGAACATGTATCTTTTGAACAAAAAGACATTTCAATACCAACTGAAGGTCATTTCAACTGTCAATTAAGACCATGTGATACAGCTAAAATCTCCACAAAAAGCTAGTAAGTGGACCTTGAGTTGGGATTGTTTGTCAAACTACTACTTCCAAGGTGAATGAATTTTCAAGCTTTTTTTAATGCATTTTGAATACTGTCTTTAAAATGAAAGAATGATAACACAAACAGGATCTTCTATATTTTATAGATATTCAATTATGATTTTCAGGTGTTTCTTTTATTAAACAATCTTGTAATTTCCCTCCATGTAGCGTACACACTGAACATAGTATGGAAGATGACATAGTGACATAAGGACATATAAGGACAGCAAAATCCTTTCGTTACCATGGTGAAATATTACACATGGTAAGTGAGAGATGAGAATTAATCAACAATACAAAAATAAAAATCTGTTTGTCAGCCACATGTTTCTTTAAGCTTCTTATGCATTCACCTGCCACCATCGAGGATGTTTGTGGCATTCTATTAACCAAACCATCAAAACTTTCAAATCTCATTTCCCATGCCGGCTTGTTTGTGAGAAGAAAAATAAATACAGTTCATGTTTCTGTGATTGCATTGGACAGAAAAAGAGGATTGTCACAAAGTTGGTAATACAAGGTCAAGAATGTTCCAGGTTTTTGTTCAAGTAGGGCGTGGAGTTTTGTTATATACGCTGTGATTCAAAATTGAACCATGAAGAGTGCAGATTTTGTTCCAGTCTATGGTGTTGCTGTAAGAAGGCAAGATAATCATGGCCATTAGTGGAGCAAGCTGAACTACAACAGTCTATTCTATTTTTGAAGATTTAATGTCTAGATGAACAGTTTTGCTGTGCAGCTTTATTGTAAAAATGCAGCCTTCTGTGATATAAATGTGTGAACTTTATCTTTGTTGTGAAAATTATCTAATTAGCCTTCGGGGGAACTGAACATTAAAAAGTATAACTTATCTTCTTCTCCTTTGGGCTGGAGAAGATTGAGTGATGTTTGTCTTATCTCGTGTCGGAATGTGCAATGTTAAAATATTTATGAAGGGAAAGTGTGTGTGTGTGTATGTGTTTGTATCTTGGCAGGTGGGAGTAATTTTGGCTTTGGTTCTGCTTTTGTTTATGTGCTTCCAACGCACTGTGGAAGTGAACCAAACTGAGAAAGAAAAGACAAGAAAAGAAGAGAAAAGAAAAGAAAAAAAAGAACTACAGAGGGGAATAAAATGGTTTCATTTTTCACACTGTTAAAAATGTATCTAATGAAAATGTGAAAAGTGAGAGGAAAGAAAAATGAGCAGGAAAAAGATAAGACTGAGAAAGGGCAAAAACAAGAGAAGTGAATCACAGTTGAATTAAAGAAGGTCAACAGAAAGAGAAAGTGGGAGAGGAGAAATTTAAGTTTTCTGTTTTTCCTGTGGGGGTTTTGATGCAAGTATAGATGATTCAGGCATCTGTGGGATCGCTGTTTTCCTACTAGTCACCAGTTAGACATGTAAACACACACACGCACACCACTGCACAACAGTTACCTCACAGAACTGAAGTCACACTAAAACATTTCCCTGGGAGGATTTTTATCTGAGCATAAGATTTGTCTCTGAAAGCAATGTGGATTTGCGTTGCTAGTCTCTGTAGCTCAGTAAAGTTTTATTTGATCAAGTGCAAAGGAGAATGAGAGGCAGAATGACAAAGAGCAGAGGTGAGACGTTAAAAGACAGTGACATGAAACAACAAGAAACCTGGGACCAAATCTTTTTTGTTGTTAGTCCATAAAAGTGGGGATTGTCAAAAAGGCACAATATCGGCCAGCTTATCGGTACTGCACAATGCCAGATATAAAGCACTTAATATAAAGCGCTTCATTAGAATACTAATGTGTAAACTATTTGTGGCATTTTAACATCAATAAAACAATTAGAGTACACATTTAGTGTAAGGTGTAAGTATAATAATATATTATTTATAAATTTGATATAAAATAACTTCAACATAACCCCAAAAGAAATGGCTATGTTTACGTCAGAAAACATGATAAACATGTCATTTGTGATTAATATTAATACTGGGTGGTGATGATAAGGTATCTGTTTCTCTACATGTCGTTCCATCCTCCTTTCCTTTCTTTTCTTCCTTCCTTCTTTCCTTCCTTCTTGGTGTTTTTCCACTTTTTTCAGTTTTATTTTGTTGGGGTTAGGCTTACAAACTGCCTGCCTTCTCATGTTACAACCTCTTTCAACTTTAAGACACACACACACACACACACACACAGCTGACAGGATGACAGAGTCTTTAAGCCAACACACCTGTCACCTCCTTACAGACATCATTATAAGACGTGTGTGTGTGTGTGTGTGTGTGTGTGTGTGTGTGTGTGTGTGTGTGTGTGAAACTGGGGTCAGTTTCAAATCGTGATGTGGCATGTACACAGCATGTCAGTCTGTCAGCTATCCATTTTCTCTCTCTCTCATTCTCACAAACACACACACACACACACACACACACATACAACTTAAAGTGGCCTTCGACAGAAGATGACAGATTCAGACACTGGATGCTCACTCAAGCATCTTTCACACCCCAGCAAACATTTTTTGGTGAGTTGAAGGTGAAAAGAGGTCTGGGCATCCACTTCAGGACCAGCCAGGTTACATACAGTTTTAGCCTGACACAAATGTGACAAACTGGTGGTAAAGGAGCATTGTCCCGTTGTGGGTCACGGTGAGAATGCCTCCACCCCTGCTAAACAGACTAAGATCAGTTTTCACCCGCCAGTGCAGCAGTGAAACAGGGATTAATGGAGGGATATGTATCATATTACATTCTAGAAGAAATGCTGTCATTTCCATGATTTAATCAGTCTTTTGGATCAATTCTGAAACAGGTACAGACTGGTATGATTTTTAGAAAGTACATTATTGTAGTAATGTGATCGCATTCTTTACTGAGGAATGAGTAAAGTGTCCAACACTGCTGAAGGCCAGATTTCATTAAACACGTTGGTTTCTTGTCTTTTCAAGCAGCCTTGATATAAAGTAACCTCACTCTGTGCAGCATCAGGGCCGATCCACTCAGACAAGATTGTTCAGAGTCTAACGACACTTGTCAGCGTGAGTCTCTTTGGTGTGAAACTGTGAAACTACTAGCAAGTGTGGCAGTCGTGACCCAGTGGTCAAATCTCACCCAAATCAAATTCTAGTTTTAGGGTCAGCCTGGCCTCAAATTGCTGGATGACTGGATTTCTGAAGTGGCACACTATTCCTCTGCCTGCTACACCTGTATTAGTATAGTATTTACACACAAACAACCAGGATCTACTGAACAGAGACAGAAAGGAAAATATATACTACATACTACTTTATAATCTGGTTATTTAGACACTACTGACTGTGTAGGTTAACATTTAGTATTGTAGGGGCACCCTGGTGGCTCGGGGGTTTAAGGTGTTAACCATGTAACTGCAACATCCTTGATTAAAGTCCCCATCTCTCTCTGCTTTCGTTTCCTATCAATATATCATATCAATATAATGGGAATAAAAGTAGTGCATGAGACTAATATTTTATGGAATGAAAAATCAGCTGTGACAGAGGAAAGGTACTTTCACTTTTAACTCTTGCAGTAATACAAAACACAGATATGTGCAGAAGTAATTTCTTTTGCTTTCATCTTCTAATCATTACTGGAAACAGCATTAAACTAAAAGCACCAGCATTATTTTCTGGAAGCCAAAAAAAGAGCCAATGTTCCCCCTGTGCTGATAGCTTGGTGACCTCTGCGCCAAATGATTTATCATAAAGCAGACCTAATATCTTGTTATCTGTCATTGCTACAGTTGTCCCCAAAATTGTATTCAATACACCTGGAGCTGTACTTTTCAATGATAAATGATACTATTTATATGCTGTGCTTTGCCATACGTTTTGGTTTAGTGAATTACAGTAATAGCGCTTAACAGGGGCAACTTTTGGGTGTTTTTCCCGAGAGCATGCTCACTTTGCTGGGGGGTCCTCATTGAAAAATTGTCTCTCAGTGTCCAGTGTAAATAGGCCCTTATGCTTTGCCACCTAACCTCTAAAATCATCTGATACTTACACAAGTACAGTATTTTTAGACCTTATTGGCTCTGATTTAGCCGGAGCGTGGGCTGGGTTGTGCCATGTCATCTGGGGTCAGGTTGGAAGGTTGTTTCAGTCGATCCCACCGGAGCCAATTATGCACAAGATGTATGCACTCTCCACACTGTGAGCTGCTCTGGATAGAAGTATCCACTGTGTGACATATGGCAATAACGGTAGATGTCCTTCAACTGGGTGACCCAGGTTTAAACCCCTGTGAAGGCAAGTATCCTACTTTAAGGCCCGGTCACAAAGAAACGTTAGTTCAACATTTTGGGAAATATGCTTATTTGTTTCTTGCTGAGGCTTAGATGAGAAGATTAATACCACTTTCATGTCTGTACGATAAATATGAAGCTATCGCCAGCAGCCGGCTAAGACTGAAACAAGGGTAAACAGCTAGCTCTGTCCCAAAGTAACTATATCAGCCTTCCAGCACCTCTAAAAGTCATTAATTGACACACTTATATCAAATTTATTTAAAGGGGCTGTATGTAACAATTTACATGTATTAAGCGTTTTTATGCATTTTTAAAGCTTTTTTTATCGTTTTTTGTTGCCAATGTGTGCAACACTAGCTACTGTAGTTAGCTCTATGATACTACTTTATATTTATACAGAATTTAGATGATGTTACTTTGAATGTTTATGGAGCAGCTACAATGTTAGCATAGCCCTGATCGATCCGAACTCCTTTCAGAAAACAAGCATCTTAAACTTGTCATCTTGCAGACAGACCTGACAAAGCATGAATTCAGACTTTTTACAAATCGGCATCATGATGTAGTTATTTCGGCATCATTTTGATCCGTTTATTGCAATCAAATCACAGCAAAATATGTTTATTTTATACCACTGTAGCAAGTGGAATCCGCTAAGCTAACGCCAACAAACTTCAACATCCAGCTAATGCAGCTATGCTGATGTTGCTGAGCCTCTCGGTGAAAGCTAGACAAACAGCAATTGATAAAGCTGGCTAGCAAGCTATCAACATTTTATCAGCAACTTTATTGAAAAGCAAGCTGTCAACATGATGCCTGTCAATCACATTCAGTCTTGTGTGTGTCACTCACTGTTTGGGCTGATGCTGGCTCGTGCCTATGGAGTGCGAGCACAGGCGCAAGCAACAGGATGCTGACTGCAGTTGACTTAACGGCCACAGGTGTCATTGTTAACAAGCATTTTCTGAATGTTACATACAGAACCTTTAATCTGTACAAAAAACATTTTGCAAAAATGACCATTTACCATTTTACCATTTTATGTACAGGACTGTTTCCTGGTCTGGACCAGCAAATTCCTTCAGTCTCCTCTTGTTGCCTGGCAACTGGTTTTGGCCTATCGTGAATGGTGAATTTTAACACGCAAATTTGTGTTAATGACCAATAGCAAGCCGCCTGCACAGTGCTGGCCTTTGAGGGAACGGAGAGCCGGAGAGTCCAAAATGGAGGAAGCTACCATAGCTTGTTAGCTGTGTTGCAGCATCATCAGAAGAAGCAGGTTTGCAGAAAATGTTTTGAAACACATCTTTTGAAAAAACTGTGTGAACTAATAGTTCAGTTCATGCCTGAACTAACTGACAATTAGCAAGCTGTTAGCATGTTAGTTCAGAGAGCTTTTTCCCCTCTTCAATAGCTCTTCATTGGATAAAATGATTTACAATCCCGAGAACAAAATGCCAGGAGGGAGGAAATGTCACAGTGCAAGAAAATACAAAGAAGCTTGGGGAGGTATTGTGAAGGACTAGCATGTTCCCAGCTGATGAGTGTGTTAGTGGCTAGTAGTTCACCTCCTTGCTACATCAACAAACTTCTAGGACCAAATATTTGAAAAGGATGTGCGGATTCATTTTGCTGTGCACTTTCTGGCGTAACCTTTGCATCTTTAAAAAAATATCCCTGCTATCTCCAGGGTCAAACCAGCACCATAAGATTTACCAGAATAAGTCTGGGTTTACCAGGGTAAATCTAACCCTCTGACCTTCCTGTACTGGTCAAATGACTCAAATAGCTTCAAATATTTGAGTCACATCTGCACAGCTTTTATCAATTACGTCACTCATCCACGCTACACCTTTATCAGCACAGGGCTTTTACCACCAGAGGCACAGAGCGCTTTCCAAGAGAACTTCACCTGCCTGACAAAGCAAATCAAGCACTCCTGCTGGAACGGAAAGCAGCAGTGGGTGAAAAAATATGGAAAATATTTTTATAAGCTCCACCAATACTTGGATTTTGGGTTAAAGGAACTTTTGAGTTCAACTTGAATAGTCATGGGGGGAAAAAATGTAAGTTTTTAAAGGCTTTAATACAGTAACTACAATAAATGCCAAGTAAAGTTTAATTAAAGCCAAGTATCACAAAGAGAGCCTCTAATGTGAATCATTAGTCAACATGTAAAGAATATTTTGAAATCACAATAATGACAAAATGCATAGGCAGTGATCAAATATACAGAATAGAATAGAAAATGACAATAACAGTTCACATACAGCATAAGTTTAGGTAATAAGTTTGTACTTTATTCAGCAGTTGTGCCATTTCAAGAGCTGGAAGACTATTACAAATACCAAAGGTTGTTTGTAGGAGAAAGAAAGATGTTAATTCTCTGACTAGTTAGGAGCTCTGCATTGTGGGTTCAGACAGGCCTCAGATGGTGCAAGCCCATGTAATGTTATGTCAGCTGGGGTACCTTGAAATTGGAGCAAATGCAAGGAGGTCAGGACGGGGCTAATGTGGTCATCTTTTTCAGTCCAGGTTCACATTCCAGCTGCTGCAATTTGGGCAAGCTGCACTTGAACCAAAGCTACATTTTGGTGAAGTCGGGGACAAGAGTGCTGCAAGTCAAATACATCTGACGGGAGGAATAAGACGAATGTTACCAGTATTTTGCATAGTGAAGGTCAGCAGTCTTTGTAATGTTGGTTATTTTCAAATTAAAGCATCAGGGATATTGCACTTGCATATTGAAACACTGGATTAGTGTGAGATAACTCAACTGTCTAATACTTTTGTCTTTTGTTCGACCTAATTTAAAATGTACTGTATTTCCCTGTTCTCTTGAATCCTGACTTTTTCTGGCTTTTAAATAGTTTGAGGCTGTTTTACATCACTTTTTATGCTTTATTCCTCTTAATTTACTAACCCTAACCCTATTTTATGGTATGTATTTCACATAATTGTGGGAAACCTGCTGGTTTGGAGGGAATATATTAAACTAAAGGGATCTAGTGGAGCATGCTAGGCGGGCCTCTGAGCACTCAACTTGGCCTGCGCATTATAATAAAACCACTTTGGTCAGCTGGTGCTGTCATAAATATTAACGAGTTATGGGCAGTCCTACAAGTCTATCAGTGCTGTACTCGCTCATTCATCAGACCAACTCATCTGCAAATCCATCCCTGGCAAGACTCCGCTTTATCTGAGCTCACCAGTCCACATCTCCACCAGCTCCAGCAATTTCCCCCTCTTCCTCTCCTCCTCCCCGAAGCTCACACCTCCTTTGGCTGTAACCCAATCCACTGTGCGGCTGCCAGCGACCGCACTGAGTTCCAAAATCCCTAAAATTGATCTTTTCATCCCAGCAATATCCTATAAAAATAGGCTAGTCAAAACACTTTCTGGTTCCTGCACCTGCTGCCTTTCTTACATTTCTAAACCATGCAGAGCTTTTCTTTCTCTACATCATGCACTTTGATAGTTACCTGCTTCCTTTACTGTACACTCTACTGTATGCAGTTTGGATTCCACCATGAGCCAGACAGTTTTCTTCCTTCCTCTCTGTGACCCGATCTCAGCCCCGCAGCTCAACTGTCACTGCAAATAAGAGTTTATGCCCAGCTAACCTACAAGGTTAAACAAACATAAATAATGAAATAATAATATTGCATTACTGGCGGTGGCAACATAATGAGAGCATTATGATAATTAAACACCCTAATAAGCCTGGGTCATATTTAATCTCTCTGAGCTTGAGGTCAGCAGATGTGGAGGATGCCTCATTATAGAAATGCCACTAATAGCATGAACAAAACTGTTCAGTTTAACTTTGTTTTTTTCCCCCATGAAGTCCAGTTGTGGGTCTGTTCTTTAGAGATTTTAAATTTAATTTTCCTTCATAAAGTTCTAGTTTGTAACATCTACTGAGGCTGATCTCCGATGAAAGTCATTAATCAAGGATTTAATTTCCTGGATTGTCTGGTCTTGTCTTAAAAAATTTGGCAGTTAAATAAAAATTGTGTTGTCAAACTGGTAATTATCAGTTCTTTTATACCAGTGACTGGAGCAGGATCAATATATTGGCCAGAGATATCAGTGGGCTGTTGCTAGGGATGCTAACTCTTTTGTTGTTGACTCAAGTTTGAGAAATAATGAATTATTAGTGAAGATTTGAAAATTGTAGATCTGAGAAAGAAAAGGTCTGGGGAATGAGTCACTCTTCAGGAGAAGACACTTCTTGGTAAAAGCTGTGGGTAGTATGAATGAATGAGGAGTGCTTTAAAGTATAAAGGACATGTCATTTCCATATCAAATTTGAAAGCCACCAAAAATTATTACAACATGTGCAAGTGAGCCTGTTTTATTTGCCAGTGCTTGGATGCCACGCAAAAAGCAGGTAGTTGTATATGAATGTCAATTACAGAGAATAAGATTTGCTGTAAGCATTATGTGAAAGTGAAAGCAGTTTTCTATCAATTAAATGTTCAGTCATGTTTCTATCTGCCAACTCTGACTGAATGAATCTATTACATGCATTATACTTTGTCTGAGAGAGCTCAAAGCACTGCAACTGAAGAAAACACGCGGACAGCAAACACAACGGAAGCAACTGAACCACTTTCCACAAAAACAAGAGCTGAAAGAGAGTGAATATTGGACTTACATTCGCCAGGTAGCCACAAACACAACTGCAAATGAATGAATATGTTGCTGTGTAACTGCTGGATGTGTAAATAAGCAACTGTTTGCAAACAAGCTCACCGCATCAGCTTTAAAAGGTGATGATATGACGATGTTGTGTTCACAACTTTCGTCTGTCTTATTGAAAAGGTGCATTAAATCTATATTTCACATTGCAGTGAGTAGAGTGAATTGGCTTGCTTTGCTCCATTTGTTTTCCCCAAAGCTGGATGAATAATGAAGCTATTCATAATATTATTCATACTATTCAACCATAATCATGAAGCCCCACTACCTGCCCTGACTCTGGCTTGACCCCAAACTCCCCATCAGTGTATGCTTTGGTCTCAGTGTTGCTCCATTGAGCTTTACGTACACCATACGCTGTGTACAAATTACCCATTCTCAACAAGAGCAACATACTTGAGACCTACTTAAGAAGCACTTTACTACTCATTAGTCATGGTCGGCTACTGGAGGCATACAGTTATTCTTCCCCGATTCTCCGTCTGTTTTATTGATTGGTGGAAACAGTTGTGTAAAATGCATGTCCTCATTTTAACCTCATTCCAGAATATGATTCCTAATGGAGAGGTTGCTGTTAAGTGTAATGCCTGTTTTCACTGGTGCAACAACACACTGTTAATACATTACTAACAGGTACATGTGAAAAAGCCAGTCTACTCTAGTTTTTCTAGTTCTGTGCGGTGGCAGCTGTGGTGTGGACAGACAGATGATGATCAGAATTAATATCATCAGACACAGATTGCATACACAATGACCCACATCTGACACACACACACACACACACACACACACATACTGTATAGTACATGTGCTAATACACAACACACATGCTGCACTGATTGGTAGCGAGGTCTAGTGTGTGTGTCAGAGTGTGTGTATTTGTTGTATATTATGAGGTCAGTCATTAGTGATATTGGTTCTCAGCAGCTGTTGGTCTGTTCTGCTTCAACAGCAGGATACAGGATGATCTGTGTGTGTGTGTGTGTGTGTGTGTGTGTGTGTGTGTGTGTGTGTGTGTGTGAATGAAGTGAAAATAGAGAACATCAGTCTTGAACCCTCCCCTGAACTAATTTTCTTTCAGAATCGTATCACAAACACTTTTCCAAACATTTTTTGCTTGATCTCTGCTGCATTTTATAACGATCAAAGTTTAATATGTGCCAATCATACTTTTACTGTCGACTTAGTTGCAAGGGTCCATGTGACATAAATTGAATCACTATGTCCACGCTGGTGAGGGTCCTGACCGTACGCACTGACAAACGTGTGAACACGTTTATGTATGCAGACACCCAATGTAGTAGAAACAGAGCTACATGCACGTCAGCTGTCCGCATGCACGTCGGTTTTGGAGTATATCTGCCCCTTCAGTGTAAAGGTATAGCAAATGTCTGACCCTAACAATAAACCTAACCCCACCACAGCTGTTTGTCTTATTTGTTTCCACCTCGATTGCTAACATGCATTGGTCAAAACTGATGTCACATTGTCAAAACTCTTCACACAGTCAGGTGAACAGAAGTCTATGTGGACCAAACTGTGAATAATTTTTTATTGCTTTCAAACAAAATGCATTCATACAATGAGAAATTACTATTAATAACCAGAAATATAATTCTCTTTTTTTTACCTCCTACATAATAAAAAAGAAAAAGTGTAACAAGTATAGTTAAAGCAATCTCACCTCAATGTGCATTTAATGGTTGCTGTGGTACTTTCGATCATATCACATGATCTTCATCAGTAGAAGAAGTTTGCCAGTTGTCATGAATTAAATATCTTTAAATAAATCTTTGTTATATATATTTATTTAGGTAGTTTACAAGTTATTGTTCTACTATACTTCTCCCACAAAGTCTTGTTTTTATGTTTATTTCAGTTTATGACAATGCCTTCAAAACATCTAGTTGTTATTAGACTCAGTTGGTGAATAACCTTTGACCTTGGAGAGTTAAAGTCATTGTGTATATAAAAAAAAAGCTAAATGAAATGAATTGTGGAATAAAGAGGAAGCATTAACAATATACATCCCCACTGAATTACCTCCACCTCAATTAATGTAGATTATTGCTGCTCTCAGCTTCCTGGTAGAAATGAGTGGAATGTGAAATGTTTATGGGGGTTATAACCCTTAGAGTAGGTGTGTCTGTTAGTGGACCTTTATATTTTTGCTGCTGGGCAAAAAAACCTAATTCAGGATTAAAGATGAACAATTCCATATTTAAAAAATGACTGCATTTCCCAAAATCTACAGGGTGATATAAATGAGTTTCAGGGGTCCGGGGTTCTCACAGGGGTCACTGGATTTAATCATCACACAAAAGACGATGTAACTTTTCAATTAAAATTTTATTTTCTGAGAATGAAAAGCCACAATGGGAATATAGAGTCTACATCTGAGTGCTTCGGTGGAAATAGCTCCGCATATTGTAGTTTCTGCTGGAGATAAGGCTAATGTGGTCATTCTTGGGGGAAGTAAAGACTCTATGGTAATTTCCTGTAGAAATAGCAGCTTCCACAGGCTGTAGCAGTTAGTGAGATAGATGGTCCAGGAGAGAGGTGGGAAAACTACAACTCAGCATTTTTTTACTTTATCTATTAGAGCGGTAATATTGCATGATCAAGTGTGGGACACATTCACTCACACTCTCACTAACTCTCTCTATGTCTTCCTCCCTCTTCCTCCCCCCCCTCTCTCTGTCTGTCCATTATGTTGAGTAATGAGTGCAGAGTTCCCAGTCCATCCAATACTCACTGTCCCTCTTAAAGGGACACACCGAGCTCCAGGTGATTGTCCTGCTGGTCTGTTTGATGTCAAGTGAAGAGGACAAAGACACCTAAATCTGTCTGCAGGGTGCAACAGTGTTGAGTTATACTGAACAATTATTATCCGAAATAAGGAGTTACCCCTTATAATGAGCTGTAGACTTGAGTTTGGAGACTTGAGTCACAAATATGACTTCTTGTCATTTAACTTATACTTGACACCCATTATCACACACTTTAAATATTTAATTACTAGGTCTGTGCATTGTGTAACTAAAATCTGTAAAGTTTTCAGTCCTGGTTAACTTGGCCACACCCGTAGTTACCGTGGTAACAGCAAGTGCAGTGTACAGCGAACATTCGTTGAGCAGCTACTTCGTCAGAAATACACTTGAAGAGCAACTGGTATGCCTGTTTGCGGCACAACCAAACTCAAACTCAAAACTCTTGTTGTTTTACAATAATAAAGGAGTCACTGCTTCACAATAAAAGTCCACCATAGCCGTTTGAACTCTTTTATTGTTAAGCAGAAGGATGTTCCGTATCTATTAGCAGTAACTTACTGTAATACAGTTCTGATATGTTTGTATGAGAGTGAACAATAAACAGAGAAGTTGTTATCAATGAGATAAAATAACACTGGATTACATGCATGCATTTACTTCCTGTGAAACACTCATGCATTTGAAGGCAATTTGAAGCATGTGAGTCTGGCGGACTCCACCACTAACTACTATGAAAACTACTCCAAGGGAGACTTGCAGGTGACTAGAAATTTGCTTGAGACTTGACTTGGACTTAGCCCATACAGTTATGACATTTTAGTGAGTGAAAACTGACTTTTATTCAATGGCCTAGAGTAGAGGTAGTCAACCATGTGTCATGGCATTGTGAGTAGGCGGGCATGTTTACCAGTTTTTATACCAGTCCAAAAACTACACCAGTTCATCTGAATGATTCGTCCTCCTCCTCTGTGGGTGAAAATGTATTAGTCACTGAAATCATCGTGTGGTTCAATCTCTGGCTGGAAAGAAAAAACTTGCCACAAATTCATTTTGAAATGAAACATCATTAAGTCAACAGAGCTGATGTAACCAAGCTTATCTCTGGAGCAATTTCATGAGAACAAACATGTGCTGTATTGATCCACTGCAGTTATTTGTAGCTATTTGTAACTGTATCTGTTATCCATCACTCTTTTGACAGCAGAACGAAGAGTAGCACCTGTCTAGTTGATAGATAGATAGATAGATAGATAGATAGATAGATAGATAGATAGATAGATA
>NTHP01000092.1:491742-505432 GCA_003416845.1 Oplegnathus fasciatus | reverse complement strand
GCCAGCGTTTTAATCAATAAACACAACCGCAGTGATGTCACAGTCCGTTAGAACGGCGAGGCGGTGATGTCACAGCTCATTAAGATTGTAAAGATGGTGGAAAGGATGAGCAGAGTGGATTGAGGTGTTTTACCGTCTANGTCGCTAGCTAGCTTACAGCTGACCTCAGTGCAGTTGGTGCACTGGCTGTTTGGGGCGAATCAATACTGACTACCAGTCAGGTAACTTTAATTAATTAATCAGCACTAAACACAAAGTACAGCTGAGGCTGATTGGAATTGACCATAAACCAAAATATTGGACAAAATAAAATTTTGACCTCATAATGATGCTCGATGGAAAATTAGAGGATCGCCAAAGTGATTACACTTCCTGCTGAAGGGGATCTGAATGTGTGTACAAACCTTCATGGAAATCCATCCAGGACATGTTGAAACATTTCACTCTGAACCAAAAATGTCAATCCAATAGTGGCGCTACTGGAAAAGTCAGCCGATCGCTAAAATCATTAGGATTCATCCTCTGGGAACCATGAATGTCTGTGCCAAATTTTGTGCCATTCCATTCTGTAGATGTTGAGATATTTCACAGAATGAGTCAAAATTTTGACCTGCTGGTGGCACTACAGGAAGATCCATTTTAATGACCACAGTTATTAAAAGGTACCCTCCTCGCAAAATTTTGTGCCAATCCATAAAGTAGATGGTGTACCAACTGACCGACAGACCAACATTGCCAAGAGACATTCCTGTCGNNNACATAGTTTGAACAGTTCCACAATATAACATTCAGACTACTTTCTTATTAGAATTAGTTCATTAATTCTGTTCAGTAGATTAGCTGGTCTGGGTAACTGAGACTAACATAATCCTCTTTGCTGGTTTTATGGATTTCACTCATGCCATTTTGTGTCCAAATAACCTGAATACAATGTCATACACGATGGGGCACAAAATGGCCGCCTTATCAGACCCACTTACTGGACCTGTGACATTAAGTTAAAACAAAGCATTCTAGACAGTTTAATCCATTTAACCTGGCCAATCCTGTTGCGGTCACTCCATTCACTGTTTGATTCTCTCCAATCGTCTCAATTTAAAGGCGCAGCCATGCTCCTGTCTCTCTCTCTCTCTCTCTCTGTCGCTCTCTTTCTCTTCCTCCCCCGTCTCCTCTGCCATAGATCGATGGCGAGGGCGAAAAGCTAATGACCCATCTCAGCAACCAATTCACTCAGCTCTGCCACACTCAGTACCTGTCTAAACCGATGAGGAGTGAGGAGAGAGGAGAGGAGAGATGAGGAGAGATGAGGAGAGGAGGAAGGTTTATTTATCTAGAACCGTTCTCCTTCTCCTCGCAAAACTGAAAGCTTGGNNNTGTTTCGGAAAGGGGGTTTTGGACGCTGTTAGAAATACTGTTTGAAGGATGCTGAGGCCTTCAGCCAACCAATCGTGTTTAACCAAAGATTAGTTTTCTCTCTAAACCTCTTAGATTGTTTTATCTGACTAATTGTTAGAGGCATGAAGAAGCAAAAGACAATCCAGTATTTTGCATGTTGGGGGGTAAAAAGAACATAAATTTGAGTAGCAGAACATTATTTTCCTTGTTTCCTGTCCGATAAACCATCTTGTGTCATATTTATCTCGCANNCCTCATATTGGGAACCATTGGATTAGTTGAATTAATTTGTAGGAATTCAGCCACAAGTCTGTACACTCGGGCTCTCATAAAATATAGTGATTTGAAAATATTTATATTTCGGGGCTCGCACTCATTGAAGCAGTGATCTTTTTTTTTCCTGAACACACTGATGAAAAATGATGGATGCAGCACAACATTTTCATGCATAAATGGTTATTTTGTTACACTGAAAACAAAGTTTCTCCGCCTCTCTGTCTCTTGGCCTTCCTCGCTCTTTATCCATCTATCTCTCTCTGCCCCCCTCCCTTAAGTTCAGCTCCAGTGCCTATCACATCTAAATTCATTAGTGCCTCAAGAGATGTGTGTGTGTGTGTGTGTGTGTGTGTGTGTGTTTGTGTGCATCATCAGTGCTAAATGATTATAAAGCATAGTTATTAAAAACTGCCATAATTATCACGCCTGTAGCAAAAACACTCTGATATGAATTTACCTCCTCTCCTCTCCACGGGCAAAGACACACACACCAACACACAGACACTTATAGTGTACATGTAAGCACACACTTTACGGTGACACTCAGAGAGACACACATGCACAGGGAAAAGCAATGGGACACACACACACCTCTCCTCTGGCAAGAGCAAACTCTTACACAGGCTCCAAAGCTTGCTGCAATTTTTCATGTTCCCTGTCCTTTCTGGCCTGCTGTGAATGTCAATTATAAACCTTACGACCCCAAGTTTGGGACTTACCCCTTCTTTATACTCCACATGATCCACAGAGAGACGTATCATCTATTCAAAAAATGTTGTCATGTTACTGTCGCGGCATCTGTTTCAACATCAATATTGCACAAACACCTTTGCAAAAGATTGAATGCAATATTGAATTTTGAAATGATTAAATAATTTCACAAACCAGGAAGACTGTACTCATTCTCAAAAGAGAAGATGGGTTGCAGTTCCATACCATAAACTAAGAAGCAGGTTTTGTAGAGGAGTGTGTTCACACTGAAAAGGTGATTAAATTAAGTATACTCAAAAAAGTCAGGAATGCTTTTGAGTGGGCTGTTGATGTGCACTATTGATGTGCACTATTGTTCCACGATGAAATGGAGGTGTTGCTCAGAGCTGGAACATTTTCAAAAAGAAATTGTGATGAGAGCATTAGGGCCACATTTAGGAAAAACAATAATCTGAGATTTCAAGAAAGTAATTCTTTTGAAAAAAAAAAATTCAGGAATAAAAGTAATATTTTGAGAAAAAAGTCATAATAAAGCAAAGTAGGTTTGCTTCGTGAGTAAAATGTCAAATGTTATGCTCAAAATATTCTGGACTTTGAGTATATTTTGACTTTATTCTTGAAATTCAGAATTATTGGCCCTAATTGTATGAGGCAGTTTGTAAAAGATGTTGGTTGGAGGGGGCCGCGTCCTATAGGCGACATAGGCGCCCACATTTTGACATAAAAAAACATGCTAAAGCTGATTTGTGTTGATTTCTTATTAACTCTTGTTGATGTTTTTAAGAAATAAACGTGCAGTACTTTTACTGTAGAACTGACTGGGGGGGGATTGAATTGATGTCCAGTGGCTCAAGTATTACATCATTTACTGTAACTGCAAAAACAATATAGTATGACGATTAGTATGTACACACTATTTGCAATTAGCATGTGTTTAATTCTGATTTCCGGCTCTGACATTTAACCAATCAGATCGCTCCACAAATTAAAAAAAAACATCCATTTAAAAATGCTTCCTCCTTGTGTGCCCTCAGACTCCACCTCCACCTTCATTTCACCTCCTCCTGTGTCGATCCAACCCTCCAGGGGGCAAGTCCACCTCTGAGAATGTCTCAGTTATGACATCACTACTAGACAACATTCCATCATCCATCTTCTACACTCCTTTCTCTCTCTGGTTAGAATCACCAGGATTCTAGAATCTATCCCAGGTGTGCACAACCGCATAAACACATACCATTCCGCTGATGTGAAGGGTAACTGTCCTGAAGAGATAGAGCCTCAGTCTGGTTCTTGACATTAGAGTGCAAATCCCTGGTTCAAAAGTTGCTGCCAAGCTGTCCAGGACAAGTACCACAAGTAAGTCAGCCAAATTCTCAGTTAGATTAGGTAATGGTTCCTTCACTGTAGTGTAACATTTTAAAGGGTTTTTTCTTGCGAGTTCTCCTCATCTGAATGGAGGGTCTAAGGATAGTGTTCAATGCTATACAGATTGTAATGACAGATGTACAGATTTGTAATTTGTGATATTGGGCTTTATAATAATTGATATGTATAAAACTGACTTTATTTAATATTGTACCAGTATCAGATTTGTAACTATTAAAGGTAGCCTATGGAGTTTTTGACCACTAGTAGCGCTATAGAGCAATGATTTTACATGTTGGTTCCCATTTTGATTGCATCGTGCACAAGCACAAGGACAGATATGCACACATGCAACCCATATATACATTTCTGCCACTCCTTTCAGCCTATTCTTCTGATTGACAGTTGGCGGCGGTAATATGTAAAGAAGAGGTAGCAATGCACCAACCAAGCAAGTGAAAAAGTAAGTAAACATTGATGTAAACAAGGCAGAATTTAAAATATAAAATATTGTTAGACTGCAAGGATACACACCAAGACTCATTGTCTTGGTGAGCAACACTGAACGTAAACATAATTTTGTTTACAAGAAAACTCCCTGACGTACCTTTAATGTCAGAATTTTGATATAATGAGAACATTTTTAAAAATGGAACAATTCCAAGCCCAGCATGCAGTACTTCAAAGAACTGGTGCTGTGAAAACTTGATGGCTCTACGGATCACATCCTTTGTTAAAAGTTACAGTACACAGCATAAAGACCAAACTATGTTCTGCTCTAAATGATAAAGTACTCTTTTTATTTGTAGTTGTTGTTGACATAAAAACAAACAAACAAACAAACAAACAAACTGGCTAATCATTTTCACGGGGCTGCAAATGTAAGTAAACCATCTTGTGGAAATGGGACAAGTTGCCTTAAAAACTGAACTGATAACCACTGAACAACCACTCAGACAGGTCCCTTCATCAAAATGTTGTATTGGCAGAGCAGAAGCTGATACAGTGCCAACTAGAACCAATGGTGCTGGACTCTCACAAGAACCACACTTGGCCCAATAACGCCCGATGGCCAACTGTTGGCTTAGTTTGTCAGGGCCCTTAAGATCTGTCTGCATGATTCAGAGTCATGTGATGGACGAACAGTGAAGGTAAAAGAGCTGTAAACTCATGGGGAGTTTCACAAATGATGAATCAATGCTTCTACATGTCAGTCTTTGGGAATGAGTAAAAAGACAGCGCTTTGCTCCATTCTTTTCTGGTTTATTCTGTCTCCTGGAGCCTCAGTGTTTTTGGTTTATCTGCTCTGAAACAGACACAACACACACACTCACTCCCACCATCCACCTGTCGTTACCAGCTGGCAGATACACCTGGTTCGCCAGCATCAGCCAAAAAAAATGGAACGTTACCATAGCAACCATATGGTGTTGGCCTGGCATGGTGGGCATTGTCATGGTAACAGCAGAACAGACAAGTGGTCAGTGCCAGCCTTATAGGCCAAGCTGGACCAGGAACACACACACACACACACACACACACACACACACACACACACACACACTGTTCCTTGATAACGCTGATTCTTCAAAGCTCCATATAACAGCTACCACGCTCCAGAATAACACCTCTTAAAGTAATAATCTCTCACATTAGTATGTCATTCAGTGTTAGTTTTGCCACTCTCCATCTCCCATTGTTTTACATCAACCTGTAGCCAGATCATAGAAGCTTTTGTTTCCTGTATCTGCTGTTCTAAACAGCCAGTGTCGGTTTTAACCTGGAAAAATCCTCTTTAGCGACAGCAAAATGCAACAAAACCAAACGCTCATCTTGCAGATTATCACTTTAAATCAGGTTCACAGCTTTCAGTAAAGCCAGGCACTGGACAAAAATACAGCCAACTGTGTCTGCCTTGGCTGAATCTGCGAGCGCTGTGAGCAACGAGAGGAAAAAATGGCAACAGTTAAAGTGTGGACTAACCCTTCCCCCTCATGGCTCAGTGGACAGGCTCGCATAGATGGGAATAGTATGTGTGAAGTGGCCAAGCCGTTAAAAGCTGCGATTAAGAAATCTGAACATTTTGCACAGCAACACACAATACAGATATTTAAAAAAGGCGACCAAGAAATTATGAGAGAAATCTGTTCTCCTTCAGAAAGCCACTTCTGTTAAACATCAATATCACAAAGACTTTATATTCTGGGTTATATTTAACATTCTTGGCCATGTCTTTTGTCACATGGCTTCTGTAGGCATGAATATAAATTTGGAAGAAACCTTACTGGAAAAATAAAATTCAGCTGCTTCCTACAAGGCCTCCATTATGCGGACAAGCTTCCTAGCCAAACGTCAGTGTGGGATCATCTCCAGTTTGTCTACGACATCGGGCTTGTTCGTGTTGCTTGTAGCGAGTAACTTCTTTTTCTTTCTTCATGCGTCGCCAGTGTGACGCAAGCAAAGCAAACGTGCAAAGCCATAGCAGGTTTAAAGCACATGCATTTGTGTGTTGATATGTGTTTGAATGTGGTTTCATTTTGGGAAGACTGGGCTGTAAGCATTCGTGAGGTGATGAAGATGCAGTTTAGTTCCTCAAGAAAAGCACTGAAGCTGCAGAAGGTGTGATTTTTGGGTAAAAATACACATCACCACAAACTGAGATGACATAAGTTCCTGTTTCCTGGAACAAAATTCTGGTTTTGGCACAGAATATTGTGGAAAATATTCTCCGTGCACAGAAAGTTGCAAATCAAAGCTGTTTATTGTACCTTTGATTCAGATTTACAGAACGACAGGTAGTCAAGTTGACAGACGGAGCAAGATGATACTCCTTACAAATCTTTTTGGGTTTTCAAAACATTCTGGGAACCATCTTGAAAGGGAAATATTGTCATGATTGTTACAGACGACAACTGGTGGCTTCATCTGAATCTGTTCTTGGCTGAGTGTCAGATCAGGCTGCATCCAGACACGAGTTTCCTTCAGCAAGTTGTTGGACAACTCTGCAACATCTGTCCACACCAGTGAGCACAGTACCCAATGTTACGCTGTGCTGAAGGATGAGCTGAAAAACTGGCTTCAGAGTATGTTTCCAAGTAAGTGTGTGCGAGTGTAGGAAGAGTATGCAGAAGTGCATATTTGTGTGCATGTGTGTTTACACACTCCCACACCAGGTTGCATACCTCAGACCTGAGTGTGCATGAGAGAAATAATGCACACAAACTTTCTCTCCCTATCTGTCTTTTTTCTAATATAAACACACACACACACACACACAGCAGTTTCCTACCATAGCTGCGACCTTGAGACTGAACATGAACATGCATATCTCTCGCACACAGACCCCAAATGGTTTAACTCTGTGTATGTGTGTTAACGTGGAGCTTTGCCAACTCTGTCTACAAAAAGAAACCATTCTCTCCTCTCCTCTCCTCTCCTCTCCTCTCCTCTCCTCTCCTCTCCTCTCCTTTCCTCTCCTCCTCTCCTCATTCAAATGCAGAATATTCTATTGCTGAGAAGAGTTAGAATAATACCCATTGGAATTGGCTGAATAAATAACACACTTGGTTCATAACTGCAGACTTAAGACGAAACTTGGAGCTGAGTCAGGCAAAGGTCACAAAAATTAGGTCTTGAGACTTGACTTGGATTTGACTGCTATGAGGCTTGATTCACTTGGGACTTGAAAAGTACAAACTAAGCCTAAAGTTTTGAAAATAAAATGAATAAAACAGCGCCAGGCAGTTCATAGCTACACACCTTTTTAGTTGTTAAGGCTATGCATTGAAAAGATCTGGTCATACTTAAAAAAAAACATTATTAACACAGTTTGACAAAAATACCACCTTAAGGTCCACCTACTGTTTTACTCTGGAGCTTTCATCCATCTCACACATGGATATGTTAGCATGTGAGCTTAGTAGGTGTTATGATTCCATCCATTGCACTTTTAGGACTTCTCGTCTGTGCAAATTGAAGCATGAAAGTTCTGTCTTGACCTTGGAAATAGTGACAAAACAATCTTAACTCAAGGTCAACTTACAAGCCTTTTCTGGAGCTTTCTGCCAAACCACATGGTCTTCATCAATTAAGGTTGACTTTAGGCCGACTTTAGACCTTACATGCTCCTTAAAGTGTCTAATTACAGTAAATCAAATTACAGTATAGCAGCTTCTCAGCTTGTATGTCCACAGATCCATCCCTGTGAAGACTGTGTGATATGGTTAAAAGCTCCAAGAAAAGATAAGTGGACCTTGACTTGTGATTGTTTTGTCAAACTACAACTTTCAAGGTCAACAGTGAATGATCATGCTGAACTATTAACACAGCTTTGACTGTTGTTTTAATCTGCAGCTTGACTTGCAGTTTGCTTAGACTTGAGACTTGACTTGGACTTATTTGGATTGACTTGAGGATTGACTTAGATGTGCCTCAACAAACGTAGAGCTTTTGGTCATTACTGGACTGATCAATCTCAGTTTAATGTCATTACACAACGTTTTCAAAAGTGGCTTTGATTTGGATGTTTTGAAATATGCGTTAAATACCTCTCTGCTCGCTTACTAGAAACTGAATACGACTCATGAAAAGCAAAATTCCTTAAATTGTCATGTCTGAGAGTGAAAGCCTCTCTGAAAGTCTGTTTTTCCAAAGATGCACTGGCAAGTGACTTTTTCTTCATGTCTGCTCAGTAGACTTTTTGTTTTATTTCTATTTATTAATTAAATTTTCTGACACATAACAGTGATGTTGAAATCCTTTAATTTTGGCTGTGGTATTTTTTTTGGTATTTTGGTGTTTTTCCTCCTTTCATCTATTTACTGTGCTTTTCAAGCTTTTGGCCTTCAAAAGTTTCTGCACATTCACTTCACACTTTTCCCCTATTTATTTTGTCTCTTTTATTTTATTCTCATCTGAGGTTGGAGGTGCAGCCATGCTTTCCCAAACACAACTGAGAAATTATTGACAATGGATAATCAGTGCTAAACCTGCCTTCCACTGTCACATATGAACAAATGTCAAGGGACGGAGATTTTTAAGGACATTTATGAACGGCCCTCTTTGAATAGGTTCATCAGTGTATTTTTTCATGTCACATCTTTTTCATCATTAAAGAGTACAGGATACACCTCATAAAAAGGCATGCTACTTAGACAAGGGCACTATGTCCTTTTCCAAAAATAATCTTAGGTCCAGTGCGGTGCCTGAGGTGAATTTCAGCACTCAGTAATACACATTAATTCTTGATATTTTAAACTCACCAACGCATACAAACACATCTTCTCACTTGTCATTTCACCTCCACCCATAGACTGTATAAAAGAAATGGACGTAGCTTCTGCATCTGAAAAGTGAAGCCAATGCGACAGTACCTTAAACCTGCATTTTTTCCAATGGCCAGCACGGGGCAACTCCACTGTTTCCAAAAAGAAGTCAGATTGTATGGAAGTCTATGAGAAAATGACCCTACTTCTCATTTGATTTATTACCTCAGTAAACATTTTCTTAATGAGTTTATGGTCTCGATCGCTAGTTTCAAGTCTTCTTCAATACAGCATGATGTTCATTTTGTAAATTATGGTCCCATTTATAGTAAAATAGACGAGGCGTGGCTACCTTGTGATTGACGATTCACTACCACGGCAACCTGTCAGTCGGGATTGTTCAGCGTTTGGTTGTACTAAAAGAGGCTTTGCTGTTCATTTTCTACGGTAAGTACATGTTGTTTTAAGCCTGTTTTTCACTAGCCAAAATTAGAATCCCAATTAACATGAATTATGGATGCACCTTGCTAACCAAGCTAGCTAGCGCTAGCGTTAGCTGATAACTAAGCGCTCCTCCCCAGCTCCATCCTCTCTTCAATATGGTCACTTCTGGCTCCAAAAAACCAAGATGGCAACGGCCAAAATGCCAGACTCGAGGCTTCAAAACATTAGTCCACAAACCAATGGGTAACGTCACGGTGGCTACAGCCACTTCCTTTTACAGTCTATGCCTCCACCTTTACAAATCACTTATTGCAGCTTTGATTTCCAGCTACTTAAATTTATTGCTATTTCCATAGTCATTGTATTGATCTTATTGCTTTCAGATTTTCAACCACGTTATATTCTCTTTATTTAGTCTTTTGTCAAAACCAGCTGTCTTTCCTTGCCATCTTATTATTAACCCTTTGGTAGTATCGCCATTTTATTTAGCTATTTATTGGTTGTTTGGTATGTCCCGCTGTGTCAAGGCAATAATTAGAAGCCCCTTTGTGCTTTATAGATTTTGTCGGATCTTCTGATCACATTTCTTCTGTTTTGACAAATCTGAGGGCAGAATCTCAGGTCAAGTTCTCTTTAATAATTGAATTCAGCCAGTTTGTTTTTTTACGTGGTGATTCAAATATTCAAATACTTTTTGCACTGGAAGGACCCCATATTCATCATAACAGAGTGAAGGTTGCACCTTTAAAAAATTTAATTGCCATTTCTATTCAGACTGTGAAAGGTTGAAGCCAAGATCAAACGAGCTGACCTCGAGTTCTGCTTGATTCTCCTCTTTTCTTCTCTTTTTCAGTCCCTTTATAGCAGCCAAAATCAGAGACAATGCCACTCAGATTTTGTTTCTGTGGTTGATGAAATGTCAGATTAACTCTAAACGTTTGAAAGTATTTTACTTTTTTAATCAATTAATTTTTATGACTCATACATCTTGTTACATGTCACAGTTGAAGCCAAATTCTTCTGACTTAAATGTGTCCACATTTACTGTAAAATCACATGATCAATTTGATTAAATCAGCCGATCCTTTATCATAAACTCAATGTATTTAGATAATTATGCTTGTTTCAAGTCAAGTCACCTTCAAATTTCTTGTTATCTGAGTCAAACCTGTTTCATGTACATTACAGTGATGTGACAATTCAAGGCTTTATCCAAAACAGAAAGGACATGAGGTGCAGCCTGATGGATTTTACATTTCCATTTTCTATTTAATGTAAAATTCAGCTTCCTAAAAGTACCTGAACCAAGAGGACGTCAGTCTTGGCTCTTCTGTGTCTATCTTCAAATAAGGCACATGACAGTCAGAGAGTGGAGGGAGAAGAAGTTGTCCTGCCTTAACAGGTGGGAATAAAATAACAAGAGTCTCAAAGCTGTCAATCAAGTGGTGGTCAGAGGGACACTAGGAGAGACAGAGAGCTGTATGTACAGAATACTTGTCTGGCAGCACCTGTGTCTGCGAGAAAACAAGACTAAGAGCCGATGCTAACATGCTGATGCTTAGCGGGTATAATGTTTTTCATGTTTACAATTTTAGGTTAGCATGTTAGCATGCTAATATTTGCTAATTGGCAATCAACACAAAGTGCAGCTGAGGCTGATGGGAATGTCATTAGTTATAGGTATTTGGTCATAAACCAAAGTATTGGAAAACTGATGAAAAAGTCACTAAAAATTATTACAATTCATCCTGAGGGGCGCATGAACGTCTGAACCAAATTTCATGGCAATCCATTTAATAGTGGTGGAGACATTCCTATCGAAATCACAAATTCAAACCTCATGGAGGCGCTAGAGGAAAAGTCAGGTGGTCACCAACGTCATGCATCTTCTGGGAACCACGAATGTCTGTAGAAAACTGTGTGTCAACCTTGTCTGGTGATGGGGTCGGTCTAAAAACAGAGCAGCATCCTCCCTCTCCATCACAGACCAGACACTGGATGGCACATTTGGCCTCAAAATTGCATTGAGCTACTGGTGAGCTCCAGTGAGTGCTGTGAGAGGTTAGATTGCTGGAAATTGTCTGCGCAGGAACAATGTACCTGCATCGAGGTTGAACGGGGTCACGCGGCGGGTCCAAATAAAAAATCTATTTATGCTTGCTGTCCCTTTCCAGTACAGGGATTTTTCCGTGTAGACTAACTTTCAGTCTACCAGATCTGTTATTACGTAGCAATGACTACCTGCCATGTTTTTCTCGGCTGGCTTTTTGCCACCTGAAGCCAGATAAGAGTTGCAAACATGATGGTTTTGTTTGATGTGAGGGATAAAAAAAACAATGGTGGGAGAGATACAAACATCTTCAAATCACTGCAGACCAGAATTCACACTGCGAAAGACAATGTTTGGTATTAAGGGTACTAAAAAAAAAACACAAGAAGGAGAGAGAATGGTTTTAAGTTTCCACATGAAAAAAGTGATGAAATCTGCACAGTCATTAAGAGTGAATATTCTCTACAATAAAAAGTACAGGTAAGCTTGGATGATTTCAGCCCACTGTACACAAACCTGCAAATGTAAAACCTGCCTGCATCAATGCATACAAAATATGGCATGACAGCAGTGTGTACGAGAAAATAACTGCAAATAACAACCTGGAACCTGCAACTTCAGCAAACACAACAGTGACGATACACTGCTGTCTATAATGGCAGGGTAACAACACCTTGTAACAATAGCAAATTCACATTTTGAAGCCGAGTGGTAGCGTCAGTCTAACATTTGGTGACAGGACACCCAGGTTTATTTGAAGGATACTTACAATTCTGCCATTTACTGCTAGGACAGAAAGAAAACACCTGTAATTACCAGCACAACAACAATCCAGCAAAGTCTAGAAATGAATTTATTGTCTCTGCAGAGACCAAAGTTTGCCTCCGTGAATATTCTTGTCTCCCACAGCCAGATACTTGGGAGAGATTTTTCACACCTTTTATGTGGGAGAGGTGGCGCTAAGAGAGACAAAACACACTAAGAGGATACACAGCGGGCCTCTGCTTGTACGTTTCCATCCGCACCACATATTTTTAGCTCAGCTGTGTACCAAATCAAAACATCTATTTTGTCTTTTTGGCAGGCCTGTCATGATGTCATCTTGCCCCGCTTTGACACGCACGGCTGTCACCACCGCTGGCAGATGGTGAAATGTGGGCAAATGATTTGTTTTTAATTCAAGCAGGAACATACAGAAGCTGGTGCTACCAGTAGCAAGTCAGCTACCGCATAATACATCACGTAAGCTAATTGTATACACAGAAAATGAATTGCAAATTAAGTTAAATGTACTAAATGCAGTTTTTTGGTGATGCATTTTATGGTCTGAAACCAGGGATATAAAGTTCACCCTTCAACTAAATGCTAAAGTAATTTAAATCACTTTTTGACAGAAAGGTTCTCAGCGCAAATAAAAAATACAGTTATGTTCACAGTCCACCAACAGCCCACAAGGTCCCCTTTAAATCAAAGACAAGCACCTCCTGGCTGTACATCTTGATGACGTTGCAGATCCGAGCCCCGGTGCTCTGGTCAGTGTCTTTGAAAGAGTGTGATTTTTGTCCTGCAGAACTCTTGTGTGTCTCTGTTTAATCTTTCTGTACTGTAAGTGAGAAAGTGACATAAATATTATTATTACATTGTCACATCATTATATGATAAAACATGGCCTTTTAACTTGAAATCCCTACCTGCGTAAATTTGTGTGTCTGTTTCTTTTAGTGTCTCACCTGCGGAGGATATGGGTTGATTCTATTCTATTCTATTCTATTCTATTCTATTCTATTCTATTCTATTCTATTTTATATGCTTTACTAGCAGGAGAGCCTTTGGGCGTGAGGGTGGCTGAATGGTTTAGGGGGCCCAGAGCTGGACAGGGGTCCTGGACTGTGCCAGGAATTTGAACTGTTTTTGAACTGTTGTGAGGGGGCCAACTGGAGCTGCCCCTGTTTATCAGCATGGATGTATTTCAGTGTTTAAACCTCTAATAACCTGATTTTTGAATCAGGTTATTTTTGGGAAACAAGTCGTGAACACAACACATCATCACCTTTAGGTTGATGTGACGAACTAAAGTGTAAAGTGGCATAAAATGGAAATACTGAAGTTAAGTGCAAATACCTCAAAATTTACGTACAGTAACTGTAGGTGCATTCCACCACTGAGTATATATGAAAACAGG
>NTHP01000092.1:427682-491539 GCA_003416845.1 Oplegnathus fasciatus | reverse complement strand
TCTCGCTCTGTCTCTCTCTCTCTCTCTCTCTCTCTCTCGCGCGCGCTCCCTCACTCCGCGTGAAACAAAGTGTAGTGTCCGCGAGAGCCCGTAGGAAGCGAAAAGAGAGAAACCGGAGAAAGGAGAGAATGGGGCGGCTGAATGCACAACAACAGGAGGAATAATAACCCACTGAAGAGCGAAATACAGAAGACGGAGGAGAAGACGGAGAAACTCGCAGGAGAAAAACTTTTCGGGGGGAAAACTGCTACAGACTCAACACACGGCCACGTTTTAAAACATGGATACACTTTTCTCTGTATTCCTGGGACTCCTGTTTCTCTTCTCGACAGTTGGTAACGTCTCCGGCCAGATACCGACAGGTAAGGACGAACAGAGGGGGAGAGAGACAGTTTGGGCTGTTTTCTGTGTGCTGAAGGGAAAGTTTGGACGTGTTTTCGGTTTTCTCCATCCGTGTGAGCGTTTGAATTCCCGACAGGTGTGTTTAGGTGCAGGAGAAAAGTTCGCCTCCGTGTTGAAAATGTACAGTCGTGCTTGTTTCATCGCCTTCTCGTCGTGTTCAGATATCCTCGGATGCGAGAGGTGCAGGTTTCGTGGAGTGAAGGTGATTTTTGTCACTGTTAGAAATGTCTCTTACGTTGCTCGCAAGTCGTGTGTGATTGTCGGCTCTTGTTTGAAGTCAGCCTGTTCGCCAAGTAGGTCGCTCTTACTTGCACAAATCGCCAACACTGACCTAATGATGGGACTGTGAACTCCATCTTAAAGGTTTAAAACTAAGTTGCAGTATCTCTGTTTGGGCTCTTATCGTATCGAGTGAGGATTTTCTGTAAACTACCTGATTTGAGGACAAAAAACACCCCCACTAATAATCAACTGCATGTAACGAACAAACAGGCTAAACTGATGAACATTTACATCTCTTGCATGAGGTTACCGGTTAACAGCATGTATTAGAAGCCGAGTAAAGAGCTGTATGTGCGGGGAAACATCGTGCAGCCTCGCGAACAGCGCACGAAGGGAGAAAAAGTTGCGGTGTGCACAGAGATCACCCCCTAATAACTATAATATTCACTTAGTGTCACGCTGATGACTTACATTAAGTCTGGTTATTACAGTGATCTTGCACTTTATGGTGTTTCCATCCTGTGATTCTTCTTTTCAGACTCATATTATACTGTAATTTGTATAGTGCTGCTGTGTAAGGTGTCATTCTCTGTAGTCTGTGGTGTGTTTTGAGTCTTTGAAGGGGACTGTGGCTCCTCTGTGCGAGGCGACGGTCGGTTCATTTCGCAAGCGCCGTGAGGTTTTTCGCTCTTTGCAAACCAAATGATCCTCTTGTGCTCCAACTTTATTCGCGCTGCATGCAATGAAACCTAATGGTCGGGAATATAGCCTGTGCGCCGGTCGCCTTGTCTGATGAAGTGAATGTTGCTCTTGCACCGTGCGATTGAACTTCAGGAGAGGCGAGATGAAGAGGATCGGCTACTTTTTCTCTTTCATCATCATTGCAAACTGTAGATCTGTGAAGATTCGGGATGTTAGATGTGATTTTACTGACCATCTGCGAGGCGGAGAGGACGCAACCTAAACTCTGAATAGTCACAGTTAAACTACATGCAGTGACCACTGTTTAGCAAATGAAACGACCGTGACATTAAACTGTTCCTTATTGTTCTGGGGGATGCATGGACATCCTTTTCTCCTGGACTTCAGGTTGTTACCGGACCCCAGTTTTAAGTGTGCCTTTGCCGTCTACTCTGCAGAAACGCGTATGCACTCCAAGACGGAAAAGAAAGCTGCAGCCGTGCTGCTTTGATGCGCTCCGGGACGATGCCAATGCAAAAGTCCCGTAAATGAACTCGGGCAGGGAGTTATCCTATAGATGTGCTGCTACCGCCGCTGCTGGTGCAGGTCTGGTCGGACGCGGACGAAACAAAGTCCTCGTATATATTTTGTGCAAGTCTCGGGTCTCCGCGCAGGCGAACTCCTTCTACCTGTGCCTCTGCGTGCGTGGCTGCTGCGCGTTTTATTTCCGCATTCAGCAGTTGTTCGTCTCTGAACTCCGGCAGAGAGACAGAGAGAGAGAGAGAGAGAGAGAGAGAGAGAGACCCACACAGCTGTTAGAAAGCTGACCTCCAATATCATACTAAAACCACACAAGGCTCTAATAAAGGACACGTCGCGCTCCATTTATGTGCTGGAAATAGTATAAAAACGTCGTTTTCTGCCTCAGTATTCGGCCTGTTAATGATTTGCATAGAAATTACACATTAATTACCACTTCATCTGTGAACGTTTTATTGCCCCCAACCTCCTCTCCCATCCCTATATCCCGTAGCTACCCCCCTCTCCCCCTCCCTTGTGGCCATTTGGCCCTCTGGGTAACAAATGTGTGGAATTTCTTTGAGGCCTCTTTGGGAATCTGAGTGCTGTTAATTTGCAAGTAAATACTAGTGACTGGGTGCTGCTTTACAGAGAGCGGGAGGTGGGCTATCATTACTGTGGAAAGGGGGTTTAAAAAGAGAACTTGCAGTTGGTTGTGTCATGGAATGAAAGTATATATTTTTAAGTAAAAGCAAGTCATTTTAGCAAATCAGATACAGGGAAAATGATTCTTTAATTGCAATGAAAGGACCCAATTTGTATGGATGCATACATAATTGCCTTGCCCTTTTCTGTATTCACTGTGAATTGATAAAAAAAATGACAGAGTTTAAGAAGACAGCTTGTCATTTAGCGTGCCATCACAACAGGAACTTACATTTGGTGCAAAGAGAGAGCAGGGCATGCTTGATTTCGCAGATCAGCACAGTTGCTTCTATCACCGACAGCAGTTTTATTCGATCAGTTTGGTAAAATGTTTAGTCGATGAGGTTGATGGGTCAAAAGGCAGATCATTAATGCAGCCCGTCTGAGCTGTCACTGAGAGAAAAGTGGCGATTATTAGATCAGGAGTCAGTAATGAAGGAAATCACAGAGCATCACAGGAGAGATGTGTGTTGTGATGCAGCGTCGGAACAGCTACAAATCACATGCAAGGACAGGGGAAAAAAATCAGTGGAAAGGATTCAAAACTGTCCGTCACATTTTAACAAAGTCACTTTGAGTTTGTGTTATGATGTCTTCTGTCTAAATCTGTCTCATTTCCTTCTTTATCTTCTAGTTCCCCAGTTAGAAAGTTAAAGCATAAATTATGGCATTTATATAAATCTGTCTCCCTCTTGTCTCGCCTTATCGTGCTGTTTTGCGGCAGTTTTGTTTTGGCCTATCACTTACAAAGTCAGTGTAATAAATGTGAGCACGCGTGCGTCTCGCTGCCTTTACGAAGTCAGCAACTGAGTTTATGTTAATTTGACAACTTTCTAAATCTGTCTCCTCTCTGATCGAGCTGTGACACAGATTCAAGGCGTCTTTAATCTTAATGAAGTGAAATAATTGTTTTCCATTAGTGTCTCCAGACGAATTAGAAGGCTGCCGCTGCTGCTGAACACCACATCTGAGCTGGTTTAATTATAATTGTAAATTATTTCAGTATTTTGAACATTTGAACCAAGTTGGTTTAATTATAATTACTTTTCAGCTCCATTTGCGAGATGAAATAAAATTGTGTGTTTTCCCGGAGAAAGGCGAGAGAAAGGGAGTGATAGTGAGAAAGAGGAGAGGAGGAGGAGGAGGAGAAGGAGGAGGGGAAAAAAACAAGAAATGCAACCATTGGTTTTTGGCTGTGGGCATCTCCTCCACTCAAGAGACTGTGAAAACGGCAGGAGGGAGGGTGTGTGTGTGTGTGCATGGAGCAAATGTGTGTGTCACCTCATGTGTGTTGCTGTCACTTAAAGAGAAAGAGGGAGGCCGATGCTTTTAAGCCCTCCGGAGTACAGTGGCACAAAGATGAGCATGTGAAATGTTTGCCTCTCATTTAGATTCATGTGAAAATGCCTTCTCATTCTACTCATGCCATGTAAAATGGCGCCAAATCAAAGGCTGTTTTATTTATTTTCTCGTTAAAAGTAATGCTTCAGTCCGCTGTCCTTCAGATGCATCTTAATGTCTTCTTTTCAAATCAAACACCACTTTGCTCAGAGCCAATCTGTTTCTACGGATTTCAATTTAGTGATAGATTTAAAAAACCCATCTCTTTGAAAGTACTGGCTCATTTCTTCAGTCGTTTTGGGGATGAAGTCTGCTCGCACACAAGCGCGTGTGTAAAATGTGATTAATCTGTTGAGAGAATTCATTAGCTAATCCCTCATTAGACTGTGTGCATGTGTGTGTGTGTGTGTGTGTGTGTGTGTGTGTGTATGAATGAATTTGAGGGTTTGTGCTGAACAATGGATTAGCGACACATAGCGACGGCGCAACCTTTTAGCTTCTTGCTGTTGTCAGAGTTAAGAGTGAGCAACATGACATGACTGACACAGGTTGGCATTCAGGTTTCCATACGCGACGCTGTGTGCAAACGTTATGTACCATAGCAGGAAGCCCTGCTAGTCATGAGAAAAGTTTCTATCAAAATGTTGCGCTAGTTTCGAGCAAATTTTTGAGATTATGGCAAAATAGAATTAGTGAATGAATCGGCACACATTTCCATCAGCTATCTCTATGACGATTTAACACAATTAATCAAGCACCAGGAACTCATTGCTGCTTTAGAGCTGCTACTAACGATTATTGTCATTATCGTTTACCTGCTGGTTATTTTCTCGATTAATCATTTAGTGTCTAATGGACCTTTAAACGAGAGTCAATTGGGCAAGTAGTCAATTGAAAGAAAATTAATCTGTTACTATTTTGATTTTTCAAGCAAAAATACCAGTTTTTCTCTGTCTTACATCATTGTAAACTTTGGGTTTTGAAAAAACTGTTTGTTGGACAAAACAAGCAGTTAAAAAGACGTCATATTGGGGTCTGAGAAATTGTGATGGACATTTTTTCATAATTTTTTGACATTTTGTTCATTAAACAGTTAATGGAGAATATAATCAACACATTAATCAATAATGAAAGTAATCGTTTGTTGCAGCCCTAGTCTACAAGCTGTCAGAAAATGGTGAAAAATGTCCGTCACAATTTCCTAAAGCCAAGGTGACATCTTGAATTTGCCTGTTTTGTCCAAAAACGATTCAAAAAGATTCATTTTACAATGATAAACAACAGTGGAAAGTAGCAAATCATCACATTGTCTCATGTAACCAGAGAATGTTTGGAATTTAAAAAAGTGACTTCAACAATAAGTCGAATATCAAAATAGTTGCTGTTCAGCAGCCGCTATGATGATAGCGAGGGGGGAACAAAGGCCTCTATCTGGACTCAAACTGGGGAAGTTGTGGTCATGTACCACAACCCCGACACCCCCACTCTTTTTATTCTGTATTTTTTGGGCTTTATGGTGGAGTAGAGGCAGGTAGCAGTGAGTGACAGCATGACATGGGTGCTTTGGTTTAAGTGGAAGAAGCAGAAGCAGCAACATCAAGGTGTATTTGAAGAATCAGCGTTATTGCGTCTTCTCTTTCTTGATATCACAACTTCACCTCAGGCAAGCTGATACACAATATTTCAACTTTTCTCCAGGAGTTTCTGGTGTTTCCATTCTTGCCATTTAATGCACACATTGAAAATTTACATAAAAACATGCAGATGGAAATGTACCTAATGTTATTGTCAGGATTAACCTTTAGATACTGGTATATGATGGGTGTAAATCATCAGTTAGCGAGCAGGAAGTGGACCAAGAAAGTGTTAAAGTCCGATTGGAAATGAGGGGAGGCAGTTCGCCCAAAACAAATCCCGAATCCCTGAAATATCACATCCCTGATGAATGATGGTATTAGTCCAGTATCATCAATCTCTGCTCTGCCCTGTTTGGCTCTGGTCACAGCTGTCTGTACAAGGGGGCCTTGAAACACCCTGCTGCCTCACGTACACACTCACACACACACACACACACACACACACACACTTACACACATGGTTGGCTAATGACAGATTAAGTAATCAACACTCTCAGCTGATTAATTACATTACAGTGCACATACACACTCTCTCTCTTTCCCTCACACAGACACAGATGCGAGCAGCCTCAGTACCAGTTGTGTAGTCTAGTGTGTGGCGGTGTAATGATATATATATAACGGAGACATGGCTGGTGTGTGTGTGTGTGTGTGTGTGTGTGTGTGTGTGTGTGTGTAAGGGAGAGAGAGATTGAGAGAAGTGGCGGCAGGTGAAGACAGTCTTTGGAAAACAATTATTTTTAGGATTACCATGAGGGTTAGGTGAAGCAGAGGCTAAAGGTTAAAGTTGGGCATCTGTTGGCTAAAGGCTTAGAGTGTGTTGGGGAGCATGTGCAAGTCAACAGACTGCCCTCACTACTTTTTAAATACAGATTTGTGTCTGGTTATATTTTCATTATTATGGACTTGCTTTTATTTTCTATGATTTCTGAAGCTGATGGTTCATTTATGCTTGATGCAAGGGGTTAACGGGAGTCCAGCCACAGATGCCTGCAACATAGGTTTTCATTTTTACTTCTCAGTCTGTCTTCAACTTCCTTAATGTTGTCTTTACTATCCACAAGCTCCATCAGCATCCGAAACTTGTAGGAGAAAACACAAGCCGACCAATCACAGTTCTTGCAGTCCCCACATGGTATCCTCATAGCCACTGTAGCCCCGGCGTGCAGTTACATTTTTGAGGAGGCGCAGGTCAGCTATGCCACAACTTTGGCGGCTATGTGTGAAGGCTCTGTAGCTACACTTAACCCCCTAACATGCAACTATAGATCATTTTCTACAACATGTTTTGACCTTTTAAATAGACGAAGCCAGACCTCTATAATGTTGTCTAAACACAGCTGCCACACAATAACTGTGCCTAAATAAAACACAATCTGAAATTGGTTGATATTATATATTAAACTGATATTAAACTGAATATGTTTTGGTCTTGGGCTGTTGGTTGGTAAAAACAAGCAATTTGAATACATCCCCCCGGGTTGCAGGAAATTGTGATAGCCATTTTTCACTTCTTTCACTGAGGGGGTGCAGTCCTTTGTGGATCCACGGATATATGCTGAATCTTAAAATAGACACCTTCTTTCTTGTATTTGTGACTGTACGCCTGTGCATGCTCTCCAATCTAATTCTGTCTTATTATTTTCTGCTTTGCTTCCGTTGGACACAGCTCACATGGGGCGCGCTGAGAAGGGTGAGTTACGAGTGGTCAGCCAAGAGCTGAGCTTCATCTGTCATGGTCGTCATCATCGTCTTTGTCATAGTCTTTATTGTCGTCATCATTAGCCCACAGTCTTCACCTTAAATGTCACTTTAAGTTCCCTTTTCAATGTGTAGATATCCGTTGTCGTGAACTAATTGTTGGTTTTGTCATCCACGGTCATCCCATCTTTTTGCTGATGTGTGTTTACTAACCATCACAGTTGGACAATCTCACCTTTACACATGAGAACAATGTATATTTGGAATATGACTTACACATTATTAAGCAGGTATTAAAGTACGGTATGCAGTGATATTTAGATGTTTTCACAGTATGAAAATGTTTGGTAAGACCATGAACTATTTGATTATTGCCGGAACTACTTGATTCAATGTTGAAAAAGTTTCAGTGCTTCATAGAACTTTCAGGTCGTGTCTACAGCTATTTCGCTGGAAATCATTTCTACGATGACAAACTTGAACTGACGAAATGTTTGAAGCGCTCTTGCACTGGTTTGCTGTTGTCCATCTTTGTGACTCTGCCAACCTGGCTGTTAGCTAATCTATTCGCCATTTGTCTGTGTGTCTCCCCTCCTGTTTTTGTCTGTCTCCGTCTGTCTCTGTGTAGTTGGACAGCTGTCAGTATTTTTGAAGTTTCCAGGTGCTGTTTGTTTAGTTGAGTCTGGTCTTTAATGAAGGAGCTCTGAGCAACTTTGTTCCTGCAGTAGCTGAACACACCTCTTCTTCTCTTCTCATAACTGTCCACTTTAGCAGCCACACGTCCTCTCAGTCTGTCTCACACGTATCCTCCATCTCTCCTTCCCCCTCAGTCTTCCTCTCTTTCACACAAAAACACTCACAGCGGATGGCTGTTAATGAGGGAGCTGCTTTTTGTTGTGAAAGTGACAGGTTAGTAAAATACGCCGCAGAGACATACAGAGTGATCACTGTGTAACTGTAGAGTTTGGTATCCCACAAGGCATTGCAGTGAGAAAATCAAAGCAAATATGATTATATTTTTATTTACAAAAATCAAAGACATAAAAAAGCCTCGGTTCTTTTTACACAAGGTCACATTCTGGTTAATCCTTAAAAACAAAAAAAAAGAAGCTTTGAATTAATGTTTTTTTACAGTTTTGTTTTGTATGTGTGTGGGAGTCAAACACAAGAATTTGAGTGCGATGCACCAAAACACAAATTATTTAATACAAAAATAATAGAGACCTAATGAAAGCCCAGCGAGGCTGAAATACTGTCAGTTCGTATTAAGCAGGGCAGGTTCTTGAAAATGGTTTTGGCAGATTCTACACGAGCTCTCACTAATCTCAGTAGATTACACTCAACTCAGTCCCTGAGACAGGATGTGTTTGTAACTACTACAACTTTTATTGCTCTCTGAGTTCTCTGTAGTTTGTAGATGAGGCAGAGATGAATAAAGGTGTAGAGTTTTAAAGGATAGGTTCTGGTTTAGTCCATTTTACTGTAATTTGAAAGCAATTTGGTTGATTGGCTGTAGATTTACTACACGTCTCCATTCATTTCTACTTTATAGGGACAAAATCAGACTTAAATCAAAACCACTTAGAAAGCCAATTCTGACATTTTCTTGTTCTATTGTGAATAACTTGCGACTCCAAAGAGGACGGAGATGTAATCATCTGCTTTGATATTATATATATATTAACTTCCTCCATATCCAGTCAAGTTTTCAGTTTTCATGCACAAGGTAACTCCCACTGAACTTCTCTCACAAAGGGAAGAAGCTCAGAACCTTTTTGTTTCACTCTTAGCTTTGTTGATTTTCTTCTTAACTTCCTCATCACATTTTTGCTCAACTAGAAACATGAGCTGTCTTACGAACTGCACAAGCATAGTAATAAGGTCTTAATATATCCACGATTCAAAATATGAACATACCATTCATTGTTATTAACATTATTTCCACTCATAATAAACAGTTATTATAGTGATTAAATTCACATTCACACTCACACACAAAGCTGATCCAAGTGTCGGCCTCTGGGCAGAAACCTCACAGTAAATCTCCAGTTTTCCTGTTGTCGCTGTAACCCAACCCTGCCTTTGTCCCACATGTTTAGCAAATGTTTGATGACACTGGGGTCAAGCCAAACCACTCAGGACAAAAAAACACATGAGTGTCGGGGAACTCCAGTGGCTCACTTTGCTAAAGTGTAACCCAGCGTCCTGACTTCAAATCTGTCTGCCACATCATCACACTTCTTTTTTTTCTTTTTTTTTTCTCTCCCACTCTTGTCTTCCTTTACTATCAGCTACCCAATAAAGACAGATTGCACAAAAATAATCTTTAAAAGGTGAATTTCAATGGGAAGATCATCGGAAGTATGACTTTTTAGGGGCATGTGCCTGTTAGTGTCCTTCCTAGGGCTATTTTTGTCACCTTCAAAGCTCCTTAAGAGACACTTTAGACAAATTAAGATAAGAAAGTGTCTGTAAAGTGACAAGTAACATCAGAATTTCTTAAAGACAGAGATAAACTGTCCATAAAAAGAAGCTCTTTGTTTTTTACTTTACTGTGGGCAGTTTTTTTTGTCTGTATGTTGAGTAAATGTGACAACAAAGCTCTGTGTGTGTGTGTGTGTGTGTGTGTGTGTGTGTGTAAAGATTGAGCCTCTTTATGTTAGCCTTCAGGTGGACTGGATTTATAGACATCGCCAAAGGGCTTTTGTGTGTGTCTGTGTGCGTAGCTACAGGCAGTGGCTGAAGTGGTTTCCATTAGTCCAGTTAAGAAGACATCTGTCATGAAGCTGCACCACACACACACATACTCTCTCACAAATGCGCGCGCACACACACACACACACGCACACGAAAGTAGCCATAAGCAGTCCTTGTGCAGTATACCATAGCAAGTCTCATTCCTGATCTCTGTGTGTATTCTCATGATAAAATCCCAAAGGACATTCTGCTACAGTCACTTTCAGCCATACAGCTACAGTGTGCATATCCTAATATAAAAAAGACACTATTTTTACTGTTCTTACATTCCTTTCCAATAACTCTCTCCTCTTCTCTTTAAGCTGATTTCAGCAGAAAGCAGTAGAAAGCTTTCGAGATATATAAACCCTCCTCTATGTGTGTGTGTGTGTGTGTGTGTGTGTGTGTGAGAATCAGGGGCTCACAGACAGATGACCAGTCCATTAAGATTATCATCTCCCTCCCCGACTATGTATCTTCCCATCACCACGATGCTGGTCCT
The DNA here is from genome assembly GCA_003416845.1 of Oplegnathus fasciatus. Lineage (NCBI taxonomy): Eukaryota > Metazoa > Chordata > Actinopteri > Centrarchiformes > Oplegnathidae > Oplegnathus > Oplegnathus fasciatus. The sequence continues at coordinate 481,093 of NTHP01000092.1, read as the reverse complement.
CTGTCTGTCTGTGTAAGCAGAGATTTAAATCTTCTCGCAGATATTCCAGAGCTATCTTTTTCCTCTAAATGATGTTACACGTTTTTTTTTTATCTGTCTGTCCGCCATCCTAATCTGTCGTTTGGTCCGTCTGTCTGCCTGCCAGGCAGCCAGCCAGCCGGCCGGCCGGTGTGTGTGTCCCTCCTGTCTGCAAACGACTACATGACTGCAGACACATGGTCAGCCTGACAGCAATTGCATACACGTATACACACCTACAGTCAATCACTCTAACAGACAGGCTGTGTGTGGGAGTGTGGGAGACAGACACTTCAATGTTGAACATCTGTCTGTCAGTTTCCTGGTTGGTCCTCTTCAGCCTTGATTCCTGAAACACTGTCTGTGATAAAGTCATATATTAATAGTTCAGTCCTACGTGTTGCACATTTAATGTAGACACATTGGAGTACTTTCTAGATATATAAATACAGCAATGCCTTAATTGTCAACTCCAGAACAGGAAAATGTAGCTAGGATCATTAACCTTTGATTTCTGCCATCATAATTCAGTATCCTCATCCTCAATCATGTTTGACTTTCCACTTAACTGTTGTGAATATTTTACAGAGAGCTGAGCCCAAGGACTCACAAATTAAATCAGATGAAAGTGTTGAAATATTTAATTTACCAAGTTGTCGATAACAACAAATTTGATTATTGAGTAACTGTTTAAGTTATTTATCAACCCAAAATGCCAAACATTTTCCCAAATGTGAGGATTTGCTGATTTGTTTTTCTATTTTATGTCATTGGAAATTGAATTTGTGCTTTGGACTGTTGGTCGCACAAAAGAAGCAGTTTTAAGACATTTTCACTGTTTTCTGGTATTTGATAGAGGGAACAATGAATTGTTAATAAAAAAGAATCAACAGATTCACATTTTTTTCAAATCTGACTTAAAATAATACTCACATGCCCATTTGTACATTGAAAGGTTCAAAGGGTACTTGTACTTGTTCTTCCTGTCCTTACTACCTGTGAAGACATCCCCTCCTACTAACAGGACTTTAATGGAAAAGATGGAGTGCAAAATCTTTTGTGCAAAATGTCTGAAAAGTCTCTGCAGTCTTAATTAGTCAAATCAAGCTGGTATCTTCCAAAGTTGCAGTCTTGTTAGTGCAAAATCCCCCCTTTGTGTTACTGTCACTCCACTGCAGCTCAACAAGAAAACACTGTCCATGGAGACACAAAGAGGGAATTTTGTACTAAAAGACTGCACCTTTGGAGGATACCGACCTGATTTGTCTAACTCAGACTGCTGAAGCCTCATATTATCAGCTAACCCTCCAATGCATGTTGAACGAGGACAGTAGACTTTGTATCCCATCACTTCCATTGGAGTCGCACTTGGAAGGCATCTCTTCATGGCCAGCACGGCCATGATGGATTTAATTCTATCCATAAGGAAAACATACAAAACAGTAGTACTGCCTGGTAGTCTTGAGTGGGCCGTTACAACTGAAATGCGTTCTTCTCAGGGAATAAAAAGAGGTCACGAATGATGTTTCTGGCTTACATCAAAATTAAAATATGCGGCACCACCAACAGCTTCAACTAACAGAGGGGCCAGGGGTGCCTGCAACTTCATACCTCCAAACATACAGCTTTAGATTTAATGTTCAGATTTATTTCCGTGCATTCATGGAGCTAAACAATAGTTTTTCCACAGTGGTTCTATAGATTGTAGGGTAAGGACACCTACTGAGACCGTATATCCCAAAGGCACTTCTGTTTTTAAGTGAGTAGCACTGAATAAATCCTTGTGGGAAACACTGACCATGAGTTCTGCCGCACCGGCTAGAGTACTGCAAAGTTTTTTTAAACGGTGCACGTAGCATGTACTTTCCACTGGAAGTGATAAGAAGGCAGTGCAGTGAAACTCCCAACGGACACACAGCTGTAGAGCTGCATGTGAACCAAGAAAAACACCAAAACAGGACATTGGGAGGTAGCCGTGAGATTCTTATTGTGAAGGTATTTCATTTTTTATGTTAATACTCAACAGTGCAACACACCCACATGGACACACACACACACATGGACGCACACACGCACTCCCCAGCGATGTTGATACTATGCAGACTCCACCGTGTCTGGTGGAGTCGAGCGAAATCAGTCAGTTTAGTCAAACAAACTCTCGTACGACTCCCCCCTTTTCTCCCCTCCAACCTTCTCCTAACGGTTATTTTGCCTCTTTCCTTCTTCCAGTCCTTCTCCCTCCTTTTCCTTGGAATTTATGGCCCACTAACCTAAACAAAGCAACACAATGTTTATCAAACCCTCCCCCTTCTCATTTAATCCTTAGCCCCCCCCTCCCCTCTTGTCCTCCTCCTACTCCCACACTCCACCTCCACTCCCCCCTCTTTCCCCCTCTACATCCCACCTCCTCTCCTCCCTTTTTCTCCAGTTGCAGTGTTTCTCCCTCCAAAGACCCACAACAAGATCAAGGATGGGATTTTGTGTTCCCAAATCCAGACTGAATGGTGTTGTATTACAGGGCTAAAGTGTGGATTCTGTTTAAGGTGGAAATTGTAATTGTGAAGGGAGCTTTACACAGGGCAACATAGGAGCGACATGGGAACAATAGAAAGAACAATACAGTACCTTTAGAATAAGTTAAAAGTGAGTTTAATTTAAAAGCACTGTTACTTGCTGGACAATAAACCTCATTTATTGAATTACAGACATTATGATTTTCTTACAGACCTAAGTTTACTCATATGGCAATTTTCAATAATTGTCTATAAACTGACAGAAGCTACAGCTATATCTAACCCCAGGGTCAACGAACCAATCATCCAACAACCCAGTGTCCTGAACTCCTCCTACCATAATTTAACAGGACAAACACATCAGAAGTGAGCCAACACGAGAAAAGAAATACATGAACTAATGTAGAAATTTAGGGCTCCAGTTGATGATTATTTTCTTGATTACTCGGTTAATTGTTTGGCCCATAAACTGTCAGAAAAAAAGTAAATTTCCTAAAGCCCAAGGTGACGCCTTCAGATTGCTTGTTTTGACAGTCCAAAACCCAGAAATATTCAACTTACAATTATATAAAACAGATAAAAGCAGCAAATCCTCACAACTGAGAAGCTAGAACTCGAAAAAATACTTAAATATTAGATGGATGATCAAATAACAAAAGTAATTGTTATTTAGTTCAACCACTGCCAGCACTGCCAAACGAAACAATGGTGTTTCTGTATTTTTTATCTGATGGCTCAAAAACTAAAGAACAAATTCCTCTCTACGGTGTCATGCTGGCACGAAACGTTCTCACCCCCTCGTCTCTACCTCACCCCCTCCTGTATCCAGTCAAGGTCTCTCTCTCTCCCTCTCTCCTTCTTTTTCTCTGTCTTGCTATCTCTCTCGCCCTCTTTCTGGAATGCTTTTGTTAGTGTTTTCTCGCTCTGCTCTGTTTTCGGTTCAGCCAGATTTACTCTGACTCACACACACACACACACACACACACACACACACACACACACACACACACAACCCCCCCATTGAATATAAGTCTTTGTAGAAGAAACTGTCTCTTTGTATTAAGTGGCTAGGTTAACTGTCACTATGTCTATATTGGGCCAAAGGTAAATAAAGTGTCTGTGTGTGCATCCCGTGTGTGTGTTCGTCGCGCGTGTGTTAGTGTGTGTGTGTGAGCCAAGCGAGCTGTCTTGTTGGAGTAACGGTTAGCAGATACAGCTCTACCTCCCCATGACATAAACTGTCTCTTACACTCAACCTCACACACACACAGACACACTCGCACACATGCACACAATACTACCTTAACACACAGCGTCGCTCTGTCTTGTAGGGTTAGTCCCTCACTACAAAGCGAGCTATCTGAAGTTAAGTACAGGTTTGAGACAGAACTACTGCAGTCTGTGTATGTTGAGTTCTGAATTGGNNGGGGGGGGATGCGCTGATGTTTCGTGGTGTGAACTCCAATGACAATCCATAGAATACTTTTCAATTCCAGGCGAGAATTCCTCTAATGCTCTCATTCAGAGTTATGTAGACAAATGTGAAAAATGCTTTTCAGCCATGGTCTCATGGAAATGTGGCAAGTGTAAATTCATTATGACCCATATTCAGAATGGCCACAATTCTGAGAATTTTAATAGATACTGTGATTTGCCCTTCAGATGTATGTCTCTGTAGCTGATCGTGCAATACAGGAGTTTTCATTGACATGTTTTTGTGTTTGTGCTGCACCAGTAAAAAGGGTGGCAGTCACCCTCGCCCAGTCGCTGGTGCTTCAATTGAAGCCCATACAGTACAACTGGTAAATTCAAGGATGAGTTTCCTGTTGCGGTCAGGCAATAGAAACAGCAATGCATTGTGTTTGAAAATAGAGAAGTTGGAAACGTGATCCTTTTTCAGGAAGTGCTGAGCAACTTCGTTGGATGAAAGCTAATGTGACTGTATCGTAAAATGGTGATTCAATTGAGGGTCATCCCTGATATTGTGATATTGTACTGAAACTAAGAAAACTTAAAAACGATTGTGGGCAGTGTCCCATTTGACAAATCTGATGTATGCCGTGGCTTCAGTAACTACCACTTTGTAGTTGTTGTGACTTTGCCCTTGAGCAAAGCACCTCACCTCTGACTGATCTAGTGGCACTGCTGCAGTGGCCACCAGTAGAAAACTTGTAGTTACAGTGGGGCAGCTCCCACGCGTGTAACCTTGTGAATGTATAGCAGCGTGGCTACAAAGAGCATGTCTGCTCAACACAACAGTTCCCTGGATAAATAAAGGTTAAAGTCAAGCCATGAGCTCGCTCTGCCTCTCCTTCTGCCGTTTGCTATCACACCTCCCCCTCCACACACACACACACACACAGACACACACAGACTCACTCCAGAGGCTCACATACCTCTGGATGGAGTGAGAGAGCGTCAGCCACATGTGGTTTCGGTTAGCCACACTTTCCCCTCGCTCTGGCCCCAAACTAACCACTTCTACTTTACCATGGTCAAGTACATGTGTATATCTCCCGTTCAGCGTATGCCGCCGTGTGCTGCCTTGTAAATCTTTCTGTCTGTACATGTTTCTGTATCTGTGTTTAGTGTGTGTGTGTGTGTGTGTCTGTGTGTGTGTGTGTGTGTGTGTGAATGCATGTCCCAGCCCGAGGCAGAGTCGAGTAGAACAGTGAATCAAGGTTAGTGGTCCAAAGAGAGCAAGAGAGATTGAAGGAGGGGGGAGAGAGACTTTAATTGAGGTAGCAGAAGCAGGAGAGGGAGTGAAAGAGGAGAAGGAGAGCGACTGCAGGTTTTTAGTGAATTCACTTCTAGCTGTGTGTATGACTTAAACATCATCATTACTGGTGATGATGTTGAGCTGGTGATGTTAAAGCTCAACTACGTGGACTTAATAGAACAGGACATGGCAGGGATTTTATTTCACGAAGGCTTATAGCAAAACAATCTGCTGTTAAAGGATCTATCTTCTGTTGCTAATAATAGGCTATAGTCTATTCGACAGCATTTTCCATGTTGTGCTTTTCCTCTCATAGATCCAAGTGGATTCTCCTGTACTTGAATGGCACAACTACAAGTGGTGGTGGGAAACACTGACATATTTAAATACCAAATTCAATTTTCTAAACACAGTTTTCTTATTTTTTTATAAACCGTATATCCTTTATGTATTATGTATGTATGTATTTATGTATTTCACCAGTGGTTATGTCCATAACTTGGCTCAATGATACAGATAGGCTGAATATTCTGGGTTGATATGACCTCTTATGTGATCATTTAAAGTTGTTGAAAAGTTGCTCTGGTTTTATCCACAGCTCTCCCTGTATAATGTGAGAAAGTGGACACTTCTCTTCGCTCTTTGGTATATTCTTTCTCTTCAAAGACGCCAGATTTCATATAAGTGAAAGTCAGTATTTTTAAGTTAAAACGGACCAAGCTGCTTAGTGATGTTTTGTTTGTTTTTTTACACAGTTTTAACTGTTCTGTACGTTGGTGAAGAGTTGCAGATTTTGCAGCTTTTTAGAGCTTTTGGTGCCAAACCACAAAAACACATAGGCATTACTTCAGTCTCAGTGGGTCGGTTATTACATACATTGTTGTGCAGCTAAACGTTGTTCAAACCCACACAGCTTTATTTTAAATTCTAGCGGAAATCCCAACATTTTCAAAGAAACCAAACATGTCAGGCTGAATTTTAGGGAAATGTGTATAAAATGATGCTCAAGACATCTAGAATATTTTTGTTTGATGGAATGGGGTGAATATTTCACTCAGTTGAATCATCATAGAGCTCTAATGAAGACTTGAAACGCGCTGACACGGAATATAAATATGCCAAATACAACCTTAAAGCTACTTATGGGGAAAAAAGGGGGAAAACTGCTTGTGACGGGGTTAACTGGATCCTCAACTTTGTCAATGTGAAATAAATAGTTTGGGTCTATAGTGAATATTTGTATGATGATTTGGAACCAGAGAAAACTGGGATTCCTCAGAACATGAGTCACGTTATTAATACCGCCTGGTTTTTCTTAGATTTCAGAGGAAAATCGACAGCCTGTTGCGTGCAACCAACGCATGCTAGAACAGTGCAAAACCTCCTCCTACTTGTGAGAACAAATTAGAAAGCCAAACTTCTTCTAAATGACACTGTGAACAAAGAGTGGGCTTGACAGAAGACTGTTTTTTATGTTTTTTTCACTCCTCGGCTGTTATGACAACCGCATTCTGTCCTGACTTCTTAAGTGAATTGTAAATCATTTTTTCTTGGCTGCTGTGATATCAATTTTGGGTGTTATTAGAGTATAATGAAGCATGGTTTAACAAACTTAAGTTTAATGTGTCTTGGGACTATGGTGCCATTTTTCTTTGTTGTTGGCTTTTTAAATAAGCTAATTTAAGTTTTCTCTGCTGTCACAAATATCATTTTATATGTGTGTTCAAGGAGGATTTGCAGATGTGAAAAATCACCTCACGAAACTGTTATTTTGAACAATGTGTACAATATGAGTGTAACAGTAGTGAAACTGATTTATTTCAGCATTTCTATGTAGTTGCCCTGTACTGAATCAGATCACCATAAAATCAGGAGCCCTGTAAATGGAAATTAAAACCAGTGACCAGGCCAATTTCTCACCATTTTGAGGGGTGAAGCAACAAATACTTTAAAAATGTCATAGCTGGCAGATATACAGATGTATATTTTTGGATTTAATCTAGAAAAATGACATAAAGGAGTTCTTTGAGTGAACTGGCACCATTATTTGGTCTTATAGCTTACCTTTTCCTCTCAGTAGAAGTTGATAAGAAGGCAGTTTGCTGTGTAACATTGTGTCTTCTACACTGAATAGAACAAAGCAGACTTCCAGAACAGAAAAGAGCAGGGTGACATAGAGGGCTTATAGCCGTGATAAGAAGCTATTTAGATGTACGTTACAGGCCCTAACCTGAGTGACACAGACTATAATCTTTTACAAAACGGAGGAGAATGAATTGGGAGTAGATGATACAGAATAGAAGTGGGCAGAGAAAAGTGTGTGGGAGAACGAGCGAGAGCTGTTTGAAGTGTGATAAGGAACTCCGCAAGAACAGAGCGGGCCGGGCCAGAACAGACTGACACAACAAACTCTTGCAGCTGCGCTCTTTCATTCCTTACCCCCTCCATATCTGCTGATAACAACGAGACAGAGGGAGGGAGTGAAAGTTATGCTGGTTTGATAGGATGCAGGGCTTGGATTTTCTTTGTCTCGTCTTGGTCTGTAAGGCAGGTTGTTCCTCCTCATAAGTCTCTGCTGCCATGTGGAGAAGGGACCAGAAAGCGTTGGTTAGGTTACACTTTCTGACCAGCAGAAAGAGGACAAATACAAGTTGTTAACCCATATTCACACAGAGGCGGAGACTTGAGAGGTGGACTTTGTTCCTTGTTCTCGTGTGTGTGTGTGTGTGTGTGTGTGTGTGTGTGTGTGTGTGTGTGTGTTTACACTGCTAAATGGCTGGAATCCTGTGCAGAGACTGATCAGTCTGTTTGTCTTTCAGGGGCCTGTTTCTGTTTCACATTCTTCAGCTTTTGGCTGGGAGATGTAGTGGAGGGTAAAATTACTCATTCATTTTCACATGTGACCCCCCTTTTAAAAGGTGACACAAATTTTGACTTTGCAAATGCATTATAGACTTGAAGTACTGACCTAAAGTACGTTACATGAAGATCTGGATTGGGTTGCACCAGCTTTTCTTAGATTACTGAGTTTGTTTGGTCTTCCTGTGTTCTTTTTAACTACTAGCTAGTTTCAAACTGGTCCTTCACTAAAGCAGGTTGCACCATTAAAACTAGCTAGCAAGGAAACACTAGCGAGGAAACATCTGTAGTTCTGTCCAATCAAAAGTAACCAATCATTTAAATATGAACACAACAAAATTAAGTGAAATAAATGAAGTTAAAGAGTAACTTGAACCTGATTTCAGACTGACAACACTGGTTTCAATTTCCTTAAGCTGGAAAAATTACTTCCTCTTATATGCAGTCATTCTTTCGTGTGTCCCATCAAACATCCAGCAGCGTCAAAAACAACATGCAGAGACACAGACTGCCTTTAGATGTGTAATCAATCGTTTACGTCTCCTCTCTTTCTTCTCCTCCTGTCTGCTTTTTCTTTTCCTCTACGTTCTGTTGCTCATTACACCGATCACTCAGCTTTCACTGACGCACACTAGTCACACCTCATTACTGACCGTACACACACACACACACACACACACACACACACACACACACACACACATACACATACACATACACATACACACAGTTTTCAGTCAGTGAACCTGCATCACTGCTTAATGTGGTGAAGACGGATGTGGACGCTCACTAGCGAGCAACTGGCTGAAACATGATTTTAATGTTGTTAAGCTAACTGGACGATATATATTAGTTCCTTGTGAGATTTGAGACAGAGCTGTAGTGACAGACAAAAAGTAGTCCATCATCGGTGAAAGCATTTTTTAAAAATCGAAATACCCACAGTATTGGTGGAAAGTAACTGAGTACATTTACTTAAGTACTATAATTAAACACAAATTTGAGGTACTGACAGCTGTAGTTACGAGTTCCTTTTATTTTTACGAACTATAAAATATAATAAATTTGATCAGCTTATAAAATACGTCATAATCTAAACTACCCAACAGTAGGACTGCAGCTAACATTATTTTCATAATTGATTAATCTGATTATTATTTTTTTGATTCACGGATTCATCATTTAGACTATGAAATGTCACAGAACAGTGAAAAAAATGCCCATCACAATTTCTCAAAGCCTGAGGTGCTGTCTTCAAAATGTCTTATTTTGTCTGACCAAAAGTCCAAGGCCCAAAGATATTTAATTTAAAGTGATGTATGGCTAATAAAAGCAGCAAATCTTCCAGTTTGAGAAGCTGGAACCAGCGAATGTTTGGCATTTTTGTTTGAAAAAAAAAACTTTTACATTGTAGTATTGCTACTTTTACTGTAAAGGATCTGAATTCTTCTTCCATGACTGCTCCACACTGCCAAGAATAGTGATTAACCATCAAAACCCTAACTTTGCACCACTGCCAGGACTTTAGCACAAACAGATTGGATGATAAAGGAAAATCAAATGAAACCAATGAATTCCACATATGAATAAGTCACCACAAGGATTTATGTTTATGTGTGAAGTGGGTGTGTGTGTGGGACCAATGACTGGTGAGTCGTGATGAGTAACACACTGGGTATGTTGATAGAAACTGGCAGATACAGTAGCTTTAGCTAGAAAGAGTGTGTGTGCGTGTGTTTATGACAGGTAGTTAATTATACGAATGTGTTTGTCCGTTCGTATACATTTCCACACGCGCACACGCTGACCACAGGCCTGACAGGCAGGTCTTAATTAGTTGCCACGGCTACCGATGATACGTCCTGACAGTAACTGTGGTGATGACAGAATCTCCTGCCTGGGAGCAGAGAGGCATGCTGGGATTGACACGGGGTCCACTCAGTCATCATGCTGTTTGTGTATATACTCTGTGTGTGTGTGTGTGTGTGTAAAAGTTCAGATTGAAGAAAATGAGACAGTTTGTCAGTCAGCCAGTTACTTCCTTGTTAGTCAGTCAGTCAATTAGTCAGTGAGGAAGGGATTAACTGAGAGGCACACAAAAACACACTCTCACACACGCGCTCACACACACTTTTTGAGTGGTAAACATAGTGAAAGTAGGAAATTGCTTAGCGATTTCCAATCTGTAGGTGTGAAGATGGAATGACTTCAATCATCACTTTATTCTTCCCTCTCTTCAACCCCTCTGTCTGTAACCTTCTCCACCTCATCCCTATTTTCCTTTATTCATCCCGGGAGGCAGCAGGAGGGCCGAGAGAGCGATTATTGTGAAATGTGTGGATGGCATGTCACAACAGATCCACAGAGAGATGGTCAGCTGTACGAAAAGTGATTTATGCAGGAATTCTAAAACATGCTGTTCGTCTCTCTCCAAAATCACTTAACAAAACAGGAGTTTGAAGCCAACAAAAAGAGGAAGCAACAAAATGAGTAGCTTGATCTAGCGTGATCCCTGTTTTTACCGCTGCTTTAGTGCTACAATTACTGCATTCATTATGCATTCAGTGATTTGAATTAGTCTAAATGACAGGCGAGAGACAAACAGAAGAGGAGAGACAATTGCTGCACTCTGACAGAGAGACCACCCTCGTCTGATTCTGTCTGTATGTGAGTGTTTGTGTGTGTGTGTGTGTGTGTGGGTGTGTTTGGTTTGCTGGTAGTGAACTCAGAGATGAATCTTAATGGCCATCGTTTAACCTTTCACCTCAGCTTATACGCACACACACAGGCGCAAACACACACACACACACATACAAAGAGCTAGTTTACTGGATGAGGAATGGAGTGGTGAGTGGAGTGCTGAGGATATTAAGTGGAGTGTGTTTGTGTGTGTGTTTGTGTGTGCGTGGATGTGAGAGTGAGAGGTTGATCGGGGTCAATAGACACAATTTATCTCTGAGAGCTTTGCAGGATCCACTCTTAATCAAAATGATTCTGTGTAGACCTGACGAGTACCAGAACTATACGCGGTGCGATAAAGAATAATAATAATTATTATAATTTTAGGAAGTTTTCATATATTGTAATGAGTTGACAAACAGCTTCAGCAATTAGTTGTTTAACCTATTTGTCGATCGACAGAAAATTAATGATTTTCATAATCCATTAATCGTTAAAGCATTTTCAAAGCAGAAATGTCCAAAATTCACTGGTTCCAGCTGCTCAAATGTGAATAGTTTTCTTCATCTTCTATGATAGTAAATTGAATACTTTTGGGTTTTGGACTGCTAGTTGGACTTAAAAAGGAATATCAAGAGGTCACCTTGGGCTCTGGGAAATTGCAATGGGCATTTTTTACTATTTTCTGACATTTTATAGGCCAGAAACGACCAACTGAAAATGAAAATAATTGCTAGTTGCAGCCCTTCTACAGTGTGAGAAAGGAACTTTGTAAAATGGATAGACATTTTTCAAATTGATTTAAATTAGCGTTGCACTACTCTCTATGGGCTGAAACTTTTAGACATGTTGCACTTCTGGCCACATCCAGAAGCAGGTGTTTCCCATCTGCAATCAAAGGCTGGAACACTTGCTTTGATGTGCAAGTATAGCAAAGATCAAATTGTCTGTGAATTAGTTGATAACTGTTGAAATCAGTGCCACAGAAGAACAATTTTGACCCACTTAATTCAAAGAGCAAGCGTAAAGAACCTTGTAACAGTTCAGTTTGTTGAATTCTGCAGAAATGGACAGAAAATGTCACAGTTTATCTTGCCAAAACATCTTCTGCTCATATGTTGCCCCTTCGAAGTGAGAATACTGTATGCGGAGTAGCATGCAATCAGGAGAGCTGCTGAATTGTGGTTACATGATGCTAGTGGGTGGAATCTGTCATTTGTGTGTCTGTCTGTGTGCGTCCATCTGGTATGACCCCCTGTTCAACTCCTCCAGCACTAATGCACATATGGACCGTACACACACACTCACTTGACAGCACATACACACCCATATGAGGGAACAGCTGAAAGAAACTGCCCACCCTTCCACCCATCCTCCCGCCTCCTTGATTTCTCCCCTCCTCCCTGCAGAGCCTCAGGACTCATCCAGGTGTCCACTTTCCTCCTCCGGCTCCTTTGCTCTTTTTCTTCTCTTTCCTGTACTCTCTTTGCTTTCTGTCGTATCCATGTCTAAAAATCATTGAACCACCGACAGATTCTAGTTAGGGCAGAGAACAGTAAAGCAAAGGAAAGAATAAAATCAACAAGAACTGCGTAGTTAACGAAAAGATGTGAAGTGGCATGACAATGTTGGTTTTTACTCTCTTATGTGGTATTTGATGATTTACACTTACAGTTTGTCAATTTGTCTTCATGTTCATGGTAACCGCTAATTTGATATCATGCCCCTCAAAGAAATAGTTTGATATTTTGTTAAATACGCCTTTGCCGCTGTCTGTACGCTAAAGATGTAGCCACAGCCAGCGGCCGATTAGCTTAGCTTAAATAGCTAGCATGGTTCTGTCCAAAGTTAGCTTACTGCCTACCAGCTTTTTTAAAAATCACCACTTAACATGATAAATCTGGAATTTTTTTAATCAGTACAAAAACCAAAGTCTAAAAACAGCAAGAAGTATTTTCAGTATTTATGCTAAGGTAAGCCAATCACCTGCTGGCTTCCATTCATTTTATTATTAACATCTTTGGGTCATTGATATTAAATTGCTTGTGTATCAGTGGTATAATCAGTGGCATTAAACATTTGGGAAATTTAGCTCTTGGGAGCCTGCAAACACACTTGTGTTATTGATTCGGTTCAGACACTTTTCTGTTCTTTGTTCCTCTGGTCTAGTGTCCTTCAGCTTTAGCTCTAGTGATGGTCACTGACTGAGCTACCATTAAATCTATTCATTCAACACACCTACTCGCTTCAAGTTACTCAATTGAATGTTTGTCTCAAGGATGAAGAAAGTAATGAGGGATTGAGGGTCAAGAAAAGAAATTAATCGGGGAATGAAGAAAGAGAAGAAATTAATAAGATCAGAACTGCAGTTCAAATAGAAGAAATAAGGGGACGGAGCCAAGAGTGGAAGCAATATAAAAGGAAGTAAGAAATGGCAACAAAGGAAAAGATGGCAGAAAGGCAAAAGAACGGGAGTGAAGGAGAAGAGATGAAGAAGGACCAAAGCAAAGAAAAAAAGGTTCTAGTTTTGTGCAGGAGTGCAGTTTCAGCTTCCATGAACCCAGGAGCTCTGAATACTGCTTATTAAGCAGGGACTGCGTGTGTGTGTACGAGTGTGTGTGTGACAGGGTGATATATTGAAACACACCTCTGTGGAACAGCTGCAATGATGAGACAGAGAGTAGGGAGTAAGAGGTGTCGTCTACCTTACACACACACACACACACACACACACACACATTCATGCATCCAGACGCACAGAGCTGAGCCAAGTTCTTTATTGTATTACTGTGGCCGGCTTGTATCAGAGTGAGGGCGAGAGAGGGAAAGAAAGAGTGGGGAGAGAGAGAGAGATGAATTTGTTGTGACTGCTCTGGTGGACTCAGCTTTTTAACACAGCACTTCTTCTTTTTTTTCTGTTATACTCTCTTTTCCCCCTGGTTTCTCTCCACCATCCACCGCTCCTTATTCCTCGACCCTCTTCTCTTCTCATCTGTGTGCAAACTTATTACATTACAAAGATAATGAGGCCGATACAGGGAATGACAGAAATTGAGAAAGACAGACAGAGTAAAAAAGTAAAGGGAAGGCTCTAAAATGAAGGGGAGAGAGAGCTAGAATTGGGGGGGAGAGAAATAGAGAGGAAGAAGGAGAGAGAAATGGAAAGGGGCCGACAGATAGAAAGAAAGAGAGAGATTGAATAGATGAATCTGATTTATCTATAATGAAATCAGCTTCAGTCTGTATGGAGGAATGTGCTCCATTCAGCCTTTCTGCTGTTACAGACAGATTTACCCGTTTAATATTCTAAAGATCAGTGTGAGGAGATGCACGTCGGCCATCCGGGTGCTTAGGAGGTGCAGCTACTAACTGGTCCTACTTTGAATGCAAAGTTATCACTTCTTACCATTTTAGACTCTGCTGACAGTCAACTACATACAAGTCAGCATGGATACTGTCATTACAGCTTACCAAAAATACACAAAACTGTTTTTGTCTGATGTTGACATGATTTTCCACTTGGCCCCACCTCGCTCCATGTATCTGAACAAAGAGAGGCACATTTTGGTTCTCTTTCCTGAGGGATTTGAATTAACGTGTTTTTCTGGCACAGTATTCTTCTCCAAATTCACCCAAAGAAGGGAAAAGTCTGGCCACCGAAATCACTACGGAGAAAGTGGAGAGGTGTAATTTAGTTCTGATCATTTTTGATAAATTGTCTATCTCTCTCAACTCTCTGTTTCTTTGTTTCAGATTTATTTCCCTCTTTCTATCACTGTAAAATGAATATCTTAGTGTTTTTTACTCAGACAGAACCAATCTTAAGAGGTCTCCTTGGGCTCTGGGAACTTGTGAACACCTTTTTTTCTTGCAATTTTCTCACATTTTATGGGCTTTCCACAGATGAACTGACGATGAAAATAATCATCAGTTGCGGACTTTGTGGTTTTAAGTAGGCAACATGCATTATTTGCATGTAGTTAGGCATCACCAACTACTGCCATTGTTACTGTCTCTGAACTAATGCAGTAGAACAATGTGTTAAGATCATGAATAAGTGGCCTAAACATCACTTATAATGAACCGAAAAGCATTATTTGTTCTTAAAATCTCCCATAAAAACATGAATCTCACCTCCCTCGACTTAGATGATATTGAAAAACTCTCTGCTTCACTACTCACAATGATCATGTGTGTTTGTGTGTCTGTGTCTTCTGGGTTCATGTTGAAACGAGAGATGGATGCATTCAGTTGCCTGTTTGTTCACGCATCCATACATGAATACTATAGCAAAAGGCTTTTCCTGTGTGTGTGTGTGTGTGGGTGTATGTGTGTGTGTGTGTGTGTGGGCATGCTCTCTGTCTCTTTCTACCTTTCATGTCCGTCCAGGCATGAAGCAATCCACTCCTCACACACTCACTCTGCCTCAGGCCAACACACACACACACACACACACACACACACACACACACACACACGCACACACAGACACCACCACATCCACAACCACACACCACCACATTGCCCATGGCTACATATTCGGTCCAAGGAAGCTGTTTTTTTACTCTTCAAGTTGTTTGTTTGAGTGGATTTTACACAACGCCCTTGGCATAACATCACACACACACACACACACACATTCAAACACACACACACACACACACACACACACACACACACGCATGCATGTATTCAGAGAGATATGTGGAAACACAAATGCACATTTTTAGGCCTGACTGTACGGACTTCTGCTCCTGTGGGCATGGCATAATAACACACAAAAACACACGCACTCTTATACATTTTCTGGTTGCATCTTTTCCTATTGAAGCAGCAGCCATGGTAAGAGGTGCTGTCTAAAACCAGCAGGCGGATTGGTCGAGCTCACCTGCCGGAAACACCATGCCGTCCGATTATTCTGTAAATGTGGGTGTTTGTGTGTATGTTTTCTCAAATTGCATCTGTTGTTATGGCAGACTTTTTTTTGCAGCAGCAGCCTCTGTATGTTTCACTGATGGATGTAGATTTGTTGTAAATCAAAGGATGGAGCTGCAACAGATTGCTGATTGATGCTTTTTGCTGTAATATCGTGCAGTGATTTTGGAAAATTACAGTCCATCTAAGGGGTTTTATGGAATAAATGTTCAGTAAATGGTCCACACTGTGCATCGCCAGGGGATTTGTTTATTCTGAAAGGAAACAAAAATGTTGTGATCGCAAAACCTGAGTTTGAGGGCCGAATGGGCTGTTAATGCTGGTAAAGTGGGAAACTGGTTTGATCTTCTCTTTCATCCCGTCTGTATTTCCTCTCTTTCCTCTGCCTGTGTCACTATCAGTTTCCCTGTCTCCTTTCCCCGTCCCTCTCTCCCTTCCCCCTCGCCTGCAGGACAGGAGGCAGAGAGGAGTGGACAGTTAAAGGAGATGATCCCTTGTGCTCTCTCTCTCTCTCTCTCTCTCTCTTGCTCTCTCTCTCTCTCTCCCTTTCTCTCTCTCTTGCTCTCTCTCTCTCTGCCTCGCTCTCTCAGCATTACAAAGCCCCTTGTCCACTTTGATTACTTACATTAACATGAGCAAGAAAAAGACTGTGCTCTGGATTTGCCTGTGTGTGCGCTATAGAGAGAGTGTCTGGGCTTGTGTGTGTGTGTGTGTGTGTGTGTGTGTGTGTGCGGCCCAGACACAAGTCAACAACCAAACAGAGCAGTGATTGTTGGGTTGTTGTATAACAACCAATGGTTTCCTTGTGCGACAAACCAGAGAGGAACAAACCTTTTCTGCCTGCCTGCCGCGAACGATGGCACTGACATGGAGGGAGGAGGAGAAGCAAAGCGATGAAGTGTGTGTGTGTGTGTGTGTGTTTAGTGGTCATGGTGGGAGGGATGAGCGATCAAGAGGAGGAGGGAAGGAGGAGGGATGGATAGAAAGATGGACATGGATAGATAGATGGGATAAGTGAAAATGCGGCCAGTCTGTACTTGTTTTCCATTATCAAGGTTCCAAACTGTTCACAGAACAAACACAAACAGCGTTAATTACTTGGCACACATTGTGGCGTACGTGCCGCCATGGGAGTAAGAGCTCGTGAATGTGTGTGCATGTATATAAAACAAAAGGAAGAGAGCTTGCATGTGCGACAGAGATGAGGATAGAAAGGACAATACTGTGGGAAAGTCTAAAAGATGTAGGGCGACGCTCACACACGGGTGGTCATAAGTGGCTACTTTGTTAGAGTGAATCTTTTTTGATCATCTATAATTAGGGAGTAACAATATTTATTTTAGGTAAACTGGAAACATGTGACTCATACAAATGAATAGTTTAGTAAGTAAATGACAATAAATTTGCAGTAACTGATGGGCTGTTTATGAATTCATTTGTTAATTTGATGATGCATTTGAGAGAGAGAGAGAGAGAGAGTAGTTTTTCGTTTAAATAATGACTCTATCTTGCAATTTTTAAAAAATGGACGCCTTTGTTGGTGAGGGTCATCGATCCCCGAGGAGTTCTATATTGCTACCATTTTAGCAGCATGTGCTTCTAAAAATGAACATACCCCTACCTCTGACAAATGAAAATGAACACATGTACACTTCTGGCCTAAAAGCAGGGATGGGTTTGAGATTGAAAGTTCATTCTTGACCTTGGAAACAGATGGATATATTAGTGGATGGATGTGTTCAGCTGTAACCATAAGATACTGTGCAGTGACGTGTAGCACTGCTGAAATGTCTCTGTGTAAAACAGTCATTCTTTACCAGCTTCAGGCATCTGGTTCTGCATCTGATCTTGACCTCTGATCTTTCCAGAAAAAGAAAATTCACCCGCAAGGGTCAATAAAGAAAGTATCACATTAAACTGTTCCTCCCCCACCAAAATATTTCAGTTAAAGAGCATGTTTACAGGAGAATAAGTCTCCATAGAGCTTGGTTCCTCTCTTAATTTCAGCTGGGAAGAGGTAAAACAGGAATGTATGCAACTCGCAAGTAGCAACAGGAGTCTTTGTATGAGCACCATAGGCGTCATGTGCTGCATAAATGAAATGTTATGGAAGTAATCTGTGCTACTCTGAAAAGTACATTGTGAGCTGACTTGAAATACTTGCTTTGTGTAGCCTGTGCAGTGTTCGTGTCTGGGTCTTAGGTCATGGAATGGGTGTGTATGCCTCAGCGATGCCCTCTTGTATATCTCCTCCCATGTCGCTGACATTAAAGGGTCCGTCTTAGTGTGAGTCCATGCTTGATAAAACAGGGTCTGGTGCCCTGGAGCAATGGGCCACCACCCCTCAAAATGTGCACACACACTCCCCATGAAATGGACATTTCAGGGTCAGCTCCATGGCCGTCATCCTTGATCCTTTATACTTTCTACATTTCAGTACATCATCTATTCAAACAGAGTTCTGCAGTGACAATCAATAAGGGCGCTTTTAATTCAGTTTTTCATTCATACAGTTTAGAAATGGCCAAAGATTTAGCAGTTCATAAAATACTGTCAAGGCCAGGCAGATCCTTTGTATCTCTGGAGTGTTTTTTTAACTTGTCATTTTAAGAAATTGTTGTATGTTTGACATTTTACATCACCAATTCGGTCAGGCTTTCTGTCAAGGTCAGGAAACATTTTCTGCTTACAGGAGACAGTGTTTGCTGTCAGTTGGAGTAAAAGTGATGGTATATCTGTACAGCACTGACAAGATTTGAGTATGTCTACTAACTGTGCAGGACTATCCTTTTTTTCATACTGTGAATCTGCTGTAAGTGGATTTACAATGTGTTTCACATGGTCCCCACTGGTCCCTTTCTTCCTGGAATATTACGACATCTTGTGAGGTTCCTGGCAGTCCAGGGAGTGCGGTAAATTATCTGAAGGACTGTTTCTGATTTTTCCAATTTGCAAGTAGAGCCAAAACAATGAATCGATTAGTCGATTGACAAAAACATCAGTCAGCAACTGTTTTGATGATTGATTAATCATGTTTCCGAGCAAAAGCTCCAGCCATTCTCTAGCAACTTCTCCAATGTAAGGATCTGCTGCTTTTTTCTGTTTTATATCATTGTCAACTGAACATTTTAGGGTTTGGGACTTTTGGTCGGACAAAAAAATACATTTAAAGACGTCACCTTGGGCTATCGTAGTTAAAAAAAAATAATACATGGATTAATCGATAATGAAAATCATTAAAAATTGTTAGTTGCAGCCCTTTTTGCAAGAGCACTAAATGGAGGTTTTCATGTCTCTACAGCAAGCCTGATAATTAAAGAAGATTTGGTAGATTTGGCGGTTTGGTAGAAAACCAACACTAAGTAACCAGGAAGGAATAACATTTATTTATTTCCATGCACATTTTATAGATGATGTTTATTACAAACAGTTTGCACTCTAGTTGCAGGGCGACAACTCAGTGTTGTTTTGTTTTTATTGAATGTGCTGATGATTTTCACTTTGCTTTGAATTCTGAGCTGGATTGCTCTCGAACTTTCTTCTTTTGGCAACCCAAAAGAAAAGTCAAGTTTTGGCTCTGACATCCAAAGTCCGAGTTTTTCCTGAAGAAAAGCTGTCAGGGTTTCAGTAACCCAGAGCTCACGGTGATCACTCAACGCCACTGACAAGTGCTTGGTACTCAACCGCTGAAAGACAGGCCACTGGTTATTGTCTCGTGCTCTGTGTGTGTGTGTGTGTGGATTCAAACCAGCAACCCTCCAGCCATCTCTCTGACCAGTGAGCCTCAAACTAGCCCATATATATGTCTGCTGACCTCAATATGTGCAGACAGAGATAAAGAAACAAAGAGAAGGGACACATTTAACAATAGTGTCTGGTGTCTAATAGATGTGTGTGTGTGTGTGTGTTTGTGTGTGTGTGCGTAAGCCTGAGGCAGTGCTCTGTAACCTGAATGTGTTTCAGAAACCGGTTCAACTCATTTCCTGCTCAGAGCTTTGTCATTTAACAATGGACACACACACACACACACACACACACACACACACACACACACACACATATCTATTAAAAGTCCACTCCCCTGTAGGTAACTGGCCTCTCCCTCCCACGAGCCACTCCTTAGCTCCAAGACACACATACACACACTCGTAGAAACATGAGAGTACGTATAACTAGACGTGGGTGAATTATTGAATCAAGGTGAATTAATATAATTTGCTGAAATGGCTCGTGTTCCAAATGAGCCCCATCCAAAACATCTTTAATTTTCCTTATCATTAAACTCACCCAAGGACACAAGTACCACGTACATGACCATAATGTTTCTCCACTTCTTTCTCTGAAAACTATGCTCACACACACTCACACACACACACTCCCTCACATACAGTATTTCCCTGTTGTAAAGTGTAATAACAGCTGTCCTCGGGCCAGTTACAGCTATCGTAAAGAGACGACAACTCCCAAAACTCATTTACCACACACACACACATGCACACGCCGTGAACTTGGAGGGAGGAGGAATGGAGGTCTCTGTAGCACTTATTTTGCCCTTTCCTTTCTCTCTCTCTCTCTTTCTCGCTCTGTCGCTGTCTCTCTCTCTCTCTTTCTGTCTCACGTCTCTCTTTTTTTCAGCCCGTAAGTGACGTTTGACCACATTTTACAGCTGAAGGTGACAACGTACACACTCATATTCACGCGCACTCCGCAGTATGTGCTCTCTCTAGTCCCCGGGCTAGTGTGTCTGATTGTGTGTTTTTGAAGGGGGGGCGGGAACAGACAGGAGAGAAAGTAGTAGTGTAGTAGTGTGTCCACATTCTTGTAGTTTCTCTTTGGTTATGCTTTTAAGAGTAGCTGTTGTAATTAAAGATGCCATTCGCGGCTTGGTGTGGCTCGGCATGATAAAAGTGGGCCACATCGTCCCCTTGCGGGAAAAAAAGGGTAAACTGGAAGCGGCGACCTGACAACATCATTACAACAAAGTCAGACGGGGCAAGAAACACGAGCCATCAGATGATCAGTAACAGTTTAGCCAGATTATATACCACTTTACTGTAGGTAAAACCCAAACTGCATGCACACAGCTAGTCAAGTATGGAAGGTCAAATTTGAACCTGGAAATTAGTCGTTAAACTATGATAGATGTTTATAAAGGACAGTTTGGGGAATCATTTTACAGTTCGTCTATGTCTGATCATCTGCCTGCTCATGATTCTCTTCCTATCTGATGTCTTGTTAGCAATGTAACCATCTTCCCAGATGTCTGCATTTAACCTGATGAGCGCAATGTTATTTTCAGTGATGGGAATGAAGGCCAAAACTACAAAAACAACACCCTGTTTGCATTAAACAGAATTCCCACTTAATATACACCTGCATTTGGATGTAAACCCCTTGACCGCAGTGCAAACGTAGCTGTAAATATTGTCTCATGTTGTTTTACATTTATACACACAGTCTTGGCACTTGTGACATACAGCTGTGGTCTTTATTTATGCCTGTTATCATTGCAGGCCTAGTTTTTACCCTCAGCACAGCCACCATCCTGACAGGCTAACAGAAACGTGTAATGTATGTTTAGCTCTGCAGACAGTCTCAGAACTAGGTGCTTTGGTAGTTGTCTGGCCTTCTAGCATGTTATTCCCACTTGTATGTTATTCCCTTTGTTTGGGTCTCTATGGTTTCCACCGCTGTGTAATGTGCTCTCTTTCTGTGCTGGCAGTGAAAAGTAAATTTCCTCCAGGACAGTAAATGCTATCGTTAGGTATCTTTTGTTGTTCGACAGAACTGTGTCACAACCGAAGATAAAAGAGCTTCTTTGACACATTATTTTTTTCTATTTGAGATATTTTTTTTTGTATTTGATTTTTATCGGTTTCCGAAGTCCCAGAAACATTTTCCAATTGTTATTTTAGGCGCTTTTTTCTTCTTTGAAGTTAGATGTTTTAGAGGCTTTTTTTTATGTGTGTTTATTTGTTTGTCTTTTTTCTCTCCGTCTCTGTCGGTCTCTCCAGTATTAGTGCTGTTTCAGGTTGTTCTTTGTGTGTCTGTGCGGAGAAATGCTTTTTGTCCGACAGGCTGAACAACAGAAGTGCTTCTGCTGCACAAACACAGGATAGACTAAATCCGACCCGCCAGTCGATCAGTCAGTAAATCAGTCAGCCAGCCTTTGAACCAGCTTGTTGGACAATTGGAGAAGTCAGCCAGGCAGTTCAGTGTGTCACCAGCCTCTGTGCTGACTTGCTAAGCTAGCTGCTTCAGATTTAACCTGCTTAAAGCTCTTGGGTGGGATTTTTTTTCTGAACTCACACTCAGGTTTCCTCCTCTTCTCACTTTTCTGACTCTGCCCTTCCTCCTCAGTCTTTCTTCCCTCCTCTTCCCTTTTGTTTTCCGTAAATGTTCCTCTTTCCTTCTTCCATCTGGCCTTACTTACCTTGTTTGTCTGTTTGTGTGTGTGTGTGTGTGTGTGTGTGTGTGCATGTCTCTGGGGGTTGCTGTTTAATGTGTGTTTGTTCTGCTCTTATCTCGTCCACACCAGACCTGCTTTTCAGTCCAAAACCTCAGCTGTGCCCCGATTGGCTCTGAAACAAACTGCCTCCTGTCTGCTCTGTGATTGGCCCATTCAAATCCTCTACAATGGATGGAACATTATTTGATTGTATTCTCCTGGTAATTTATCAGTTAGCTATCGGGGAACATGATGAATGGTTTAGTGTCACAGTGTAAAGAAGCTCGCTGTCTCCGGTGGCATGTGGGTACATACAGGTGCTGGGCTCACTGCTCCGCCCAAATGTAGCCCACCAACCGCTAGCAATCATTCTGACCCCATTCTGTCCAGTATTGATCCCTTTACATTCACTGCCCCTTTTTGTATAACTCAATGGGACTTGTCTATCTAGCCTCATTCACACTGCGTGTGTCTATGGAGCTGTACAGTAAAACCTGGAAGACCTAGTGCTAACATCTCATGACTTTCAGATCACTCACATGATATTTAGATGCTTGGAGAAGAGATCTGTAATAAAATATTAATTGCCTCCTGGATTTTTCCCACTTTGAGTCATAACATGGTTAAAGTTTATACAGGCTGAGTGTCTGTCGTGAGTCAGCCAGTCAGCATTTTTGAGGTCAAGTGTGCGATGAAGGGTGGAGAGAAGCAGCCAGTTGAGACTTGTTGTTTGGGGATTTTACTTAAAAGAAAATACCAGCTGTGCTCTCAGTTCCAAGCCGAGCTGAGTGCCGTCGAAGGGCTCAATAATTACTCCCCCCTGACTCATTCAGAGTGACACACACTGACACGGGATCTGATCGTGTGGATGGTTTATGGGTTAGTCTTCCGGTGACGTTATAACCTACCAATGTCTAGAGTCATCTTAAGGCTTAATTGCCAGCCATAAAACTTTTCTGTCTGTTTCAGTTCAGCTCTTATTGCTGTAGAGCAGGAGCGGAAAGTTGACCTGTCATGTTTGACAAAATGTTGAAGTGTGTCAGTGTTCACAAACCACTATATTTTATAGTGAATTGTTAAATGGGCACCTCTGGTATCAAACTGTATTGTAACCCACACCGACAGAGACAGAAAGAAAAGGGGTGGACAGAGAGACAGTAAACAGAGAAGTGGGTGCGAGGGGAGGTAAATGGGTGAACAAACACATATAAAAGGAGAGGGTGGTTCAGCTTTCCTGAGAACGAGTGAAATCTGACTCCCTCTGGGCTTATGGGTGAACTCATTCACAGACTGCATGAAGGGGGGGAGGGAGGTAAAGGAGAGGTGAGGAGGATTTCCCAATTTTCTTTGTGAACGGCAAGCCCTCCTCTCCGTCTCTCTATCATCCCCACCTCCTCTCCCGTCCTCTCGTCTCCTGCCTTATCTGCCAGCCAGCCAGCCAGCCAGCCAGCCAACCAGTCAGTCAGTCAGTCAGTCAGTCAGCATGTGAAGTTGCTTTAAATGCCAGCATTTGAATAGTAATAGAGATTAACGATGGGGAGATAGACAGAGCGTAAGAGTGAGTGAGAGAAAAAGCACAGGAGAGAGGTGAATGTCATAGAGATAGTGTCTATAGACGGTTTCGACCCCTGCTAAAAGTGCTAACAGCTATCTCTGGACACACACACACACACACACACACACACACACACACACACACACACACACAGGTACTGATTACAGTGGTCAGACAAAGAGAAAAATTAAAAAAAAGGTATGGAGAAAGGAGATATTCCCATAGAGGTGTGATTTATTTAGGGCTTAGGTGTTATGTTGACTGTCAACAGGTCATTTAGGTGGTTTAATTATGTCACCATCATGAGGAATTTAGAGCTACATACAGCGTTAATGCTGATACAGATTGTTCATTAATAGATTAGTTGACCAACAGAAAATGAACTGACAAACATGTAGATTTTTTTGTTATTAATTGGGGAAAAAAAACTAAAAACATCAGCTGAAAATGTGAGGATTTGCTGTTTTTCTCTGTTTTATATCATTGTAAAGTGAATATCTTTTAGTGTTGGTCAGACAAAACAAGCGATTTAAAGACATCACTTTGGGTTATGGGAAATTGTGATTTTTTTACTGTTTCCTGAATAAACAGTTAATCAGTTAATGAAAATATAGTCAATACACTAACTGCTTATGAAAACAATCATTAGCTGTCAGACCCATACTGGATTTTTGAGGCTGAAACTGACACAGATATTTGAGAATCCACTAACGATATAGGCCGATCAAATTTTTGAAATAACATAAACATATAATATTATCAAACAATCTTTGTACGGATCCCTTCTGCTCTAATACATATCTGACTAATGCTGAAATTATTAGATGATCAGGCAATCATCAGAAAATGAATCAAGGAAAGTCATTTATCAATGAAAAACAAACATTCATTGCTCCAGCCTCTCAAATGTGAGTGTTTGCTGCTTATATCACTTTTTGTAATTAATGTTGGTTTTGGCGAAACATTCAGTTGGAGCTCTGGAAACTTGTGATGTGCTCTTTTTTTTTTACATTGATCCATGCAACATTACAACCTTTTCCAGACTACAGTTGATGCAACATCGCTGGAAAGAGCGAGAGAGGCTATTTTCCTTTACAGATTCAACCTTTTAATGATAAGGTTGCCATGTGGAGCCAGAGTTTGCTCAAAAAAGGGGCCGCCATAGCATCAAAAGAGCCCAGTTCTCATTCCTATTGTACTGTGTGACAGTGATATTGTGATGGCAGGTCATTAGTAAGTTGTTCACGCCTCATTGTCTGCTGATGGTGCTTTTTGTTCGTGGTTGTCCAAGCAGAGATGTGTTTTCAGGTACTACATTCAACTTCCTTTGTCTTACAACATAGCACTGAGAGCCTCCGTCAACAGCAAAAACCTATGTAATCACAATTTTACAAAGAAGCTACTCAAAATACAGTAGAGTGTGCTATTTATTTATTTTTTGGTGACGGCGTTTTAAAGAAGCACAACTCAGTAAATGAAGTTTTATTGTTAAAAACATGCTCTATCCAGACGTGTTGGTTGATGAAATGCCAGCATGCAGTGATGGAGGTCATGGCAGCCTTTCACCAAAGAGCCTGTGCGACCAAATCATCAGTTTGTGGAAAATAATGTGGCTGCTTGAAAACTGCTTGAGTTTGAATTTGAATTGAAAAGCCGCATTAACCCCAGGAGAGGAGAGGGGTGAGGGGAGAAGATAGTCGGGGATGGAAGGACGGAAAAGGCTCCTCACAGAAGGAAAAACACACATTTCTGTTTTACTGTTACTGTCAATGGAAACTCCTGAATCAGCTGAATACACACACACACACACACACACACACACGAACACGCACACACACGTACACACGTCTCAGATTCAATTACAGCATTGTGAGATGAAGGAGAAATTCTTCAGCCTTCAGCACTTCCAATTAAACTACTGCTCTGAGTGTGTGTGTGCGCACGCGTGAGTGTCAGCGTGCACGACGGCGCGAGCGTGACTGCGTGTGTGTTGCTGCGTAAGTCGTGTGTATTTGGGTGTGTGATTGCGCGTGCCAGTGTGTATGTTTAACAGGCGAGGTGTGTGTATATGGGTCTTGGCTTTGATGGTGTCGCGCTGCGCTGCAAGGGCCACTGAGGCGTGACGAGTGAGAGTTTATGTGTGTGTGTGTGTGTGTCAGCCTCTCTGATGTCACCTTGTATCATTTCAGGCTAATTTCACCTATTCTCAGAGAGGGAGAACAAGAGGCAGAGAGAGAGAACAAAAAAGTAGAGACGACACAGAGAAAGTAAATGATAAGGTACAACTTTATTAGTGTCCTTGAGGCGGGCGGCGTCAGGGCTACTCAGTGATGCACACACACACACAGATTAAAAACAACAAACACAGCAACAGGAGTGCAGAGTATAATATTCCACAGTACAGAGCAATGTCAAGAGGGCATTATAAAGGGAGAGTGTATAATATTGGAATACAGTATTATTGTGTAAAGTGACTCATACTATACCATAGTTTTTGCATTAATTCCTCTCCCCCCTCTCCTTCTCCTCTCCTCTGTTCTTTCTCCTCCTAAAACCCTCGTAGTGATTCACTGGTCTGTAATGTCCCACAAAGCCATAAATGATTAGAAATCCGGGTCAGCAAACGTAATTATTAACTGGACTCGGCCAAAATTGCGCTGATTTTGGGGGGGAAACAGGATTACTGGTGGTTGGAATTGGATTTTAATGATGTAAATGTAATTATTGTCCTTGAAAATTATTTCCGTTTGCAAAATGGAGCTCCTCTCCCTCTCTTCTTCTCTCCTTTTCTCTTCTCCCCTCTCCTCTTTCTTTTGGTCATGTTGTATATTTGTGATGCCACCAAACTAAATCGATATTGATCCTCATTTAACTTGTCATTACTAATGCAGGAAAAGGGAGAGAGACAGGGATAGAAACACAAGAGAAAAGGCACCTGAAACAGAAGAACAAACATAATGCATGTATGCATGTTGACGGTATAATTAAGTTAATCAACAGGCTCAGAGTGAGCTCCCTAAAAACAGCTTCCCCCATTTCTTTTTCTGTGTGTCTGTTTCTCCTTCTCCATTTCTTTGTGCTCTTTCCTCCCGTTTCACCCTCTTTCCCTCATCCTGTCTTATCTGCTCTCTCTGGCGATAATATCTCCGCCAGCAGACTGAAACAGAGCTCTGCTGATAAATACTAGACACAGTCAGAAAGAGGCAGAGAAAGAGCAAGAGCATGTACTGTACGTACGTTAGAGAAAGAATGTGTATTGTTTATGCTTGCTTGTCTTTGAGTCCTTCAGATTGCTGAGCAGATTTATGCCGTCTGGCCTCCGCTTGAGATAAAGAGCAAGACGTGGTGATGTTCTCAGCCCACCTGTAGTAATGTAAACACTCATCTGATTGATATATATTGCACTGTAAAACATCATAGAGGAATTTAGTGGAATCAATTAATCTTTTTGTTTTTATTTTCAGACCACTTTAGAACTTGGGTTCTTCTGATTTCAAGTCAAAAGACTTGAAATCATTAAATTAAGTTTCTAAGAGAACAGGATTAGCATATTAGCAGACTTCCCAGCATGCATTGTTTGAGAGTTAAAACTCTAGAGAGCTCTTTTTTTGTAGTTTGAAGAACAATTATATGATGGAAACTTGCTGTGTGTCCTAAATACATGTTGAGACGTCACAACAATGAAAACAACGTTAACCATGATGTTGGTTAGTATCAAATCCAGCCCCTACCCCCCTTACAGCTCGAAGTTCTTCATGTCAAATAAAGAACTGACTCTGCAAACTGAGAAAATGTGAAAGGACTGTAGCGTTGTTGATTCAACTTAATATCCTCAGTTTATTGAGCTTGGTGTCTGAAGTTCAGTTAACTTAACTCCGTTGGTTTTACATTTTAAAAACTCACACAACTTTGAGCTCATTATTCAACCCAAGTGCAGCAGGGGAACTTAAGTTTTGAAGTTGAACCAGCTTAAAATGATTTACAATGTATGTGAACAAGTAGAAAGAAAGTGCTGTTGAATAGGGAAAAAAAGTTATGCTGACTCTCTGGTGCATTCAAAGTTATGCTGACATGATCTGGAGTCAAAGAACTTGCATATCTTTTATATATCACATTACGTACCAGCATATCTCGCATGCAGAGCTCTGTGACCTTATATCTTTCCAGATTGGATTTCTGAAAGTACTCGTCTTTTCTTCATTTCAAACCAGGGTAGACACACTCCTGCATACATACAATAAATGTAGTTGAACTAAAACTCTGCATCCTCAGTTCCTCAGAGACACTGCCTTCTCATCTGTTCCTGTTATTAGAGCAATAATGCAGCACATTTTCATCGCAAGACAAACTTAACCCTTCCTTCAGCTGTTTTACAGTAAATACGTTAGAATTTTGATTATTTTCATGTTATTGCCTTCACTTCACTTCTCGCTGTTATCGTGCTGCTGCTTTATATTGTGTGTCTAACACACCTGTGGCAGTGGATAATTCTTAGCTCACTTTAAACTCTGGTACAAACGCTTTGCTCCTCTGACTGTGTGCATTTAAGTTTTTTAACTATTAATCAGCTCTGAATACAGTGGTAACTTACATCTTGATTTGGCACGTAACACTTGATGTCCGACTTTCAGCAGATGTTTTCCTTACATTAACTTAGCGTCTCATAAAATGTTTTATTTATTGGTATGAGCATTCAGTTTTTCATTCAGCCCTGTTTCAATGCTTTATGTGATTAAACAGCAGATGTGAGTCAAACAAAAATGGCCTCTAAGACTATTGCAGTTATGATAATGTAGCCATAACATTCAATGACATTGAAGACCCTAGATATTTACTTACACATGAGACATGTACAGACAAATTCAAGTTTGTAGTAAAAAAGCCAGTTGTAACAGCTGAGGCAATGTATAGTTTATTATTTTAATTGATTTTACAACACCAAGGCTATGCCACATGGTTGTGATTCTCTGATATTGCTTCCTTGAGAAATGTTCTTTATCCGAGACAGGCGTGGAGGAATGTTTTGCACAAGGGCACAAGTATTGACTTGAGCATTCTTAGATTCGATAATCCGCCATCTCTTAGTTATAATGGGGTTTCTTTGTCATAATAGATTTTCAGGAATTGTCTAGAGAAAGAAAAAAAGCACCTCAGACCTTCATTTGATTTAAACGTGTCCCAGGGACTTCTATCTGAGCTGTTGGATCTGATTTAATACTGCCTATTCTGCAGATCGGTTAGATCACATTGGAGGAAAGGAAAGCTAATCAAACTAGCTATTGTTATACATTCTTGCCGTGTTGCCAACTAATAATCTTGATCTAAGCTAATAACCGAGGAATGAACGTGGTCCTCTGTTTTTTTGCTGGTGACCCACTGGGGGCTGTCTGCACCCATGTTTCTGAGCAGTTTCGGTCAAAGCACTTTTGTTTGACTCACCTCCTGGAGGTGGAGGTCAATGCAAATCACCACAAAATGATTCTGAGTGACGGTGGCAGATGTTGTGTCTGATGCCATTCAACAATCTTTTAGAAAAGACTGCGGCTTTCCGGTGTCATGGTGTGTGTGTGTGTGTCTGTGTGTGTGGCTCCTCTCTGCCCTTGAGCCTTTATCAAGTCCCTCTAATTATTTTATTATGCAAATGAGTCACCATTATTTCATTAGCGAGGCAGCCAATCACAGAAGCTGATTAGGAAGTGATTAGCATGCAGTCGGCTCCTCTCTCTCTTCCTGTGTCCTTGTGAATGGAGGGGAGGGGGGCAGTAATGACCCATCTGGACACACACCCATGCATATAGTTTGAAAATTGTCGTAGGGATTTGTTATACAATATAATACAATGAACACATGCAGACAGACACAGTACAAATCCACACTGTGTTTCTGCTTAAGGCGATTGTCATCAATATTTTTATATTATTACACTATGTGTAAGACAAAGTTAGCAAACTGGAGACCAAAACAGAGCTAAAAGGAGGTTGAATATTGCATTTACATTCATGAGGTCATCTTAAATATGATTTCAAATGAATGCCAGTATTGCTCTGTGTCTGCTAGATGTGTGAACAGGCAACTGTTAAACAACTTAAAAGGTGATAATATGTCACAGTTGTGTTTACAGCTGGTTTCTGCTGCCCTAAAGAGGCCAAAAAATCAGTTATTACAGGTTTAATTACAGTGTGTACCAGTAACTGCTTACCAAAGCAGAACTGAAGTCAGTGATTGTTAGAATTTGATTATATATGTTTAAATATTAAAACAGGCATAGATCGATACTCAATGGATGGATGGATGGATGGATGTGAACATACAACATTTGGGCGAGACATGGCTCATTGCTGAGTCTTTTTTTTTCTTTTTCAGCTGAGGTAAAATAATAGTTCAAGGTCTGCTCTCCTCATTATTGGCAACAATGATTAACTGTCAGATGCATGTGTCTGTTGATGTGTGTGTGTGTTGGTTTAAGTTGGCAGGACATTGAGGAAAGGGAGAAGTGTTAACCGAGAAACGTGGGCGAGCTAGCGTGAGGTTTGTGGGTGTGTGTGTGCGCAGACAGTTTCGCACGTATTTGGTTTCCGCAGACCCCCTTTTCAGCAGACACATACACATGGACACACAGCTACTTTGTTTAGTACGTTAGCAGCTGAAAGCAGCGAGAGTGTCTATCAAAGGTGTGCAGACGAGAAAAGAGGAATGCTCTGCGATTGAGAAATGTTCTTTTAAACCAGTCAGTAAAGGGGAATTTAAAACAAGGACATGTTTTTCTTCACTGCTAAGTCAAGGCAAAATACCTCTTCTACCACGGCACTGTATCAGAGCTGAGTGGAACTGTGTGTGTGTGTGTGTGTGTGTGTGTGTGTGTGTGTGCGCGCAGTTAAAAGCCCACAGCACATATTTTAAACACGGTGGGTTTAAATCCAATTTTGCTGCACACTGTATACTGCTTTCAGAAGCAGAAGTTCCAGAAAAAGGCTTTGAAAATAAATGGAGCTTCTTGTATGTAGTCTGTACCTTCAGTGAGGTTAAACAAGGCCAAACAAATGCTGTAGCAGGTAAACCAAGTCTAACCACTTCAGCAATGTCAAAACAGCCGCCTTACAGTTTATCACTTAAAGAAAACACACAGAATACCTTAGGCTTTACACTAAAGTAATACATCAGTATTCTACATCAGTTTCTAGCCTCCAGTAGCAGCCCTGAGCACAACACTCCAGTCAATGAGCAAGGAATAAACCATGTGTCACCATTAATTGACTTTAATGGAATTCACTCACACTCTATCAGTGTAATCATTGTTTTTTTTCTCTCTTACTTTTATTAAAAACAACTTGCATATGACTGACATTTACATGAATTTTCCTTCACTGTTGCTGTGGCGTTCACCTTCCCTCTAGTGGGTTTGTATTTTCAACATTCGTCCGACACTTTACTTTAAATGCCCACCACCCATTCAGGACCGGCTTCACAGTAATCTGGAGTGCTTTTGAACTAGCATAATACATGGTTATCATGCACATTAGCAATCAAACTTAATACTGGATACTGACGTATGACAACTGCTCCTCTTGTCTCGTCACAGATTGCAAACTAATCAAAGGCCATATTAATTAAACAATCATAGCTTGTATTTTAAACATCCCCTCCTTGTTAATTAAACTTGAACATCATCTTTACCCAGCGTCATTAATGATTGAGCCTTTTGGGAGTCATTTGGGAGCAAAGATGAACAGTTTAACTGAAGCGAAGCTCTACTCTTACAAAGAACCCTATGGTGCTGCCGTGCATGCGGTCATTTCCACGACCCGCCAGGAGGATGTACGTAGATTTGGGTAGAATATTGTGAGGTTGAAACAAATAGTGCTAGAAGTGGTTTCTGGCTTCATTGGCAACTTCAATTACTGTAAAGAAATGTGTTGAAGATTTCTGTTTACATAACATCACCCTCCTGATATAATCACAGTCGCATACACACAGATGCACATAGATACACACACTCTCCTTGTTTAGAAGCTTTACCTTAATCCCAGTCACATCAGATTCATTATTATTAAAGCTAAAAGAATTACTGAGAGATTACTTGTAATTCAAACAAATATGCACATGTGTTGCATAATAAAGGCATAATGAAACTACTGGGTCTGTTTATGGACTAAGAAAGTGGAAAATGTACAATCCCATCGTTAACAAAAGATATTATTTTCCACCATAGTGGCAAAACACACACAAGGTCACCCTTTTTGTATACAGACAGTTCGTAACAGAAAACATCTACACTTGTCCTCACTTAAGACGAATGAAGAGAAAAGCAAAAATAGTGAATGCTGTACACCCCAGAGTGACACACTTTGCTCTTTTAACCCATGCCGAGAGAGCTACCTGACAGCAAGATGTAAACTGACACACACACTGTAGGAGACAGGAAGTCATGGAGTTTTACACACACATGCACACATACAGCAGCATTTGTTAGGCATCAGTAGAATTAGATTCTTTTGAGTTGAGTTTATAATAGAATGGTTTGGAGTAGAAAAATGCGTGTTGTCGTTGAATTGAATGAGAGTGAACTGAATTGCACGAAGAGATGCTGGTCTAAAGAATGCTGCTGAGAGGAATTTGATCCAGTGCCTCTCTGAGGCTGAGTCACAGCCAGCCATACAGCCGGCAGCTGAAGACAGTCGCTTAGTTTGATGTTAACTTGTTTCTCCTCCGGCGGCGGCTGTCACCTCTTGGTATCCCTTCTGTAGCGGGAGCTCAGATCAGTGGGGTATCTGAGGGCCTGTCGCTCTGCTCTCCATCACAGCCGCCGCAGCTCGCTCTAGGACACAGGTAGCAAAGCTGTAGCTCTAACTGAATGCTAGGAGATTTATGTTGCCGGCAGTGCTGGTTGCTGATAGTGCTGCGTGGTGGCTTGCTCTGGTGTACCTTCTTTCTTAACGGCTTCTTAGTGGTGGTGGATGTAGTATAAACATGCCATCTGTGTATCTTGGTGTTGAGGTGACTTCCACTTTCTAGACTACCTAAGGGGCTGCAAGAAAGTTCCATAATACCTGGAAATTTACACATTTCACGATAAAGAAAATGGTATGAAAATGTGGTTTGTGTTCTTATTTAGCCAATCTTCGACCTCGTCAGCAATTTCTATGTGGTTTGTTATGACAAATAGCTGGGTAATAAATCACTATAATATTGATATTATAATTAACGATTCATTATCATCTTGGAATATTTTAATTGGAGGTGAAACAATAAGTTAATTTTGACAATTGATTAATTGTAACTTTTTAAGCAAAAGCACCAAAAAAATCACTGGTTCCAACTTCTTATGTATGAATATTTGCTGTTTTTCTTAGTCCTCTATGACAGTAAACTGAATGTCTTTGTGTTTTGGACTGTTGTTTAGACAAAGAAAGATATTTGAAGACATAAACTAAACCAAATAATTGACCAATCAAGAAAATGGTCTGCAGAATAATTAGTAGTGAGAATAACTGTTAGTTGCAGCCCTAATTATGATATTAAGACATATTTCAAATGTTGTCTTTTCCTTTTTCTGTCTTTAAGGCTGCATTACAGTTAAGAGATGACGCTCTCTGAGCTTATTTGAGTGCTATTGATCACCAATAGTGATCTCCTCAGAATATATTGTTTTGTTGACATGAAAGTAATTGTGTTAAAATAGCAGTTTGTCAATATATCCCGCTGCTTATTGCAATTTATCTATTTATTTTGCCTGTGAACGGTTTCTCTGTATATTAGTGTACTTTATCATATCACTATCATAAGACTATATATGGAAGATTTTATCCATATCACCTGCTCCTGCTTAAGTCAATGTCAAGAAGGAACAGATCACATCTCTGTGACCACTCACTACCCGTGACTTGAATCAGATGGCATTGTGGCTTTTCTTAGCCATATCTCTCCTAGCCATGTTATTAACACAAGCCGTGCATCACTCGTAGGTCAATGAATCAGATAGCTAGCAGTAGCCAGCATGCTATTTCTATAAGCAATATTGCCAGTACTAGCCACATATCATTGTAAGTTGATTGTTTCAGCTAGCCGTCAGGGACAAGTGGCGTCTCTCTGTATTAGAGCGATTTCCTGTTCAGGCGGGGCCACAGGCGGCCAGCTCACACATGGTTGTCCCGAGGCTGCGGCGATGGGCTCAGATGATAAGCTGAAGGCCCTGATGGTTGAGTCAGAGGTGATCCTGACTGGCCTTGAGTGATGACTGTTAGAGCTCAGACTCCTGGTGGTTTGTTAATGAGCTGAGACACAGGCACGCACAGAAAAACAACATACAGGAAAGTTTTGCTGGATAAGACCAGAGAGGAATTCATGTCTTAAAAATAATTAGATTTAGTGAATTCGGTCAATAATCATTGATCCTATGAGGTGAACTAATCTTATTGTGTTTCTCTTTGCAGGGAGCTGCACGTTTGATGAGGGCTTCTCTCAGTGTGATTACCAGCAGGATCCCTATGATGACTTTGACTGGACGCACATCAACACCCAGGAAGTGCCATACGTCTCACCAGACCTACCACAAGGTGAGACTTGACTTCCTTTCTCCTGTCTTTATCATCCCCCTCTGGAGTTCAGCACCTCACAGTGTATCACAGTATTAATTAATATTAATCTTATGAAATACGATATAATGTTAAAGATTAAACCAGTGGTTCCCAACCTTTTCGGCTTGTGACCCCTTATAAAAAATCAGAGTCTAGTTGGGGCCCCTTGTCATGTTTCAGATGTCTATGAGTTTTTCGCAGTTCCACCCAAGAGGCATTTCACCTCTAAACTTCTCAGATGGTTTCATTTAAATAACTGCTTGTGTACAAGTTCGTATAGCAGAACTAGTTTTTTTCTTTTATGTCCCATTAATCATTTCACGACCCTCCAGATCTATTTTGTGACCCTCTGTAGGGGATCCGACCGCTAGTTTTGGAACCACTGGACTAAACTTCTGAACTGTATGTAAAATAGTCAAAGCCACAACAGTAAAATGTTTCTTATATATAGTCACAAAGGCCATTTTTCAGCAGATCCAGTACTTTAAGTTTTGATACTTTTATGTACATTTTGAAAATACTTTTATGTATACTTTTATTTATGTGGAGTTTGAATGCAGGACATTTACTTGTAACGGGGTATTTTTACAATGTTGTCTCTGTATTTTTACTTAAGTAAAGAATCTGAGTACTTTATCCACCACTGAGACCTCGTCCTCTTCCATTCCTCTCCCATTCACATTTCTTCCCTCTCTCCTCTTTTCCAAGACATCCTCTCCTCTCCTCTTTAATCAGTTGTTTTTTTCTCCATGATGATGATGAAGGGGAAATTAAATCTTTCTGCCTCAGGGCTGAGGGTCTAATTAACAGAATATGAGGTCATTAATCAACGGCAGGGAACAGGGAAGGTTGCCTACTTTACAATGTTAAAAGCAAAATGTTATAACAATTACCGGCTATGCAATGCTGAGACTGTAACTGGCTTTACAAAATTAAAACCACAGAGTAAGAATGTTGACTGGTGTGTGAACTGTGGCGTTAACCACAATGATGAAACCATGTTAAAATGTAACAACCACAAACATACTTAAGTTTGTTCATTTCTTCTCTCTACGCCTCTCTCATCTCCTCTTTTCTCTTCTCCCCTCCTTTCCCCTTGTCTCCTCTCATCTCCTCTTGTCTCCTTTCCTTTCTCTTCCTATCCTCTTGTCTCCTCTCCTTTCCGGTCCTCTTGCCTCCTTTTGTCTCTTTTTCTCTGATCTCCTCTCCTCTCGTTTCCTCTTCTACCCTCTCCTCTTGTCTTCTTTCCTCTCCTTTTGTCTCCTCTTGTCTCCTTTCATCTTGGTTCTGCTTATCTTCTTTCCGTTCCTTTTGTCTCCTCTCCTTTCCTTTTCTTTCCTATCCTCTTGGCTCCTTTCCTTTCCTCTCATCTCCTTTCATCTCCTCTCCTCTCCTTCCTTTTCCCATCCCCTTGTCTCCTTGGCTCTCCTGATGTCTCAACTCCTTTTGTCTCCTTTCCTCTGATCTCCTCTCCCTTTCCTCTCTTTTCCTCTTCTGTCCTTTTTTTTGTCTCCCCTTGTCTCCTTTCATCTTGGTTCTTCTCATCTTCTTTCCTTTCGTTTTGTCTCCTTCTTACCTTTTATTTCCTTTCCTTTCCTCTCATCCCCTCTCCTCTCCTTTCTTTTCCTATCCTATTGTCTCCTCTTCTTTCCTGTCCTGTCATTTCCTCTTCTGTCCTTTCCTCTTCTATGGTCTATTCTCCTTTCCTTTCCTTTTCTTTCCTTTCCTATCCTTGTGTCTCCTCTCCTTTCCTGTCCTCTCCTTTCTTCTTCTGTCCTTTCCTCTTCAATGGTCTCTTCTCCTCTCCTTTCTCTTTCCTATCCCCTTATCTCCTCTTCTCTCCTTCCTTTTCCTCTGTGTCTTCCTTTCTTTTTGTCTCCCCTTGTCTCCTTTCATCTTGGTTCTTCTCATCTTCTTTCCTTTCCTCCTGTCTCCTCCTTACCTTTTATTTCCTTTCCTCTTATCTCCTCTCATCTCCTCTCCTCTCCTTTCTTTTCCTCTCCTCTTGTCTCTTCTTCTTTCCTGTCCTCTCATTTCCTCTTCTATCCTTTCCTCTTCTATGGTCTATTCTCCTTTCCTTTCCTTTTCTTTCCTTTCCTATCCCCTTATCTCCTCTCCTCTCCTCTTCTGTTGTGGAAGATTATAACTTTGTTGCCATGACAATGTAATAGCATTATTTATCTCCCATGCTTATCATCATGACAACCCAGCCTCACTGACATTTAGAGAAAGGTTCAGTTCAACACCAGCTCTTTACGATTTTCAAACAAACACACACATTTCATCCCAAAATGTGTGTGTTTGTGTGTTTGCCTGCTGCCTGCTGCCTGGTGCATGTGGTCTTGCATATATTTAAGCCATGACACGAGGGTGGAGTGCCTTGCCCAATCGTACAGAGCCAAAGTCTAGCATTTACTGTTATTAATACCAAGTGGTGTCACTATGCAGGGAGGGCAGAGTTGGCAGTCTGAAGAGGTTAAATACCTTGCCCAAGAGCGCAGAGGTAATGCCTGGAATTAGCATAGCATTAACGCCTGTAGAAGCTAGTGGGATGAGCAGGGGCATGGGGATGGCAGTGCAGGTTAATGGTTTGGAGATGTTGATTGCTAAAGGGGGTTTCAGATCGTTGCCTAAAGGTACGGGAACATGAACTGACATTTGATGTGTTAATAATGCCAGCAGGGTGTGGGACAGTGGTGCGGTGGATGGAAAATGAGGTTGCTGGAGGGGATTACAGATACAGCACTTGGCTAGGTTTTGTATTTGGAAGAAGTAGTAGGGAATGGGTGAGGGGTTGAATCAGTAGCTTAAATGCCTTGCTTAGGGACACATTGGTAATGTCTATTATTAGAATTGTTTTCTTAGGCAATCCTAGCCACTAGTAATTTAGAAGTACTCAGGTTTGGCTCTAGCTGCAGTCTCCCTGAGGGCATGCCATGATTTAGAGCATAGGCACTAAACCTTTTTGGCTTTTGACCCCTGAAAACAAAGGGATACCTACCCCCTTAGTTTAGAGGGGGTTGTTAAGAGCATTTGGCATCTCAAAGACCTTTGGGAATGAGTTTATTTTGCTGATTAGTAGTTCAGAGGGTTATATATTGTCAAAGGCATTGGCAGAAGAAAAGGAGTCATCTTAGGGCCTTACGCAGAATCGTTTTAGAGTCATTGGATAGCTCAGCCAACAATTATACTTTTGTTCCTTATAACCCACATTGATTTGTCACGGTTGCTAATCATCATTTGTGCTTAAGGCAGTATTGAGTGTGGAGGGATGGTTTGGCAGTTTTCGTAATAGAGATAAAACTATTCTATGTAATCTCTCTGGGGGTTGATGTTGGCACCAGCCCCCATGGCAGGGTCTAGATGCTACGCTGGCAACGTGCGTGGTGCCAGTTGAACATTCATGGGCTGGGGCTCTGTGGCTCAGTGGACTAAAGCAGATACTCTTGACTCATAATGTTGTCAGCCAGTACCACTCTAAATCTATTTGACATGCCATTCGCTCCATGTCTCTCTCTTTCCTCTTGTGTTCCACAGTGTACTGTCTAATAAGGGGGGAGAAGAAGGCATTTACACTGCAGTAGAGCTGGTCTCTTGTCTACTGGATATTTTAGTAATGAGTGAATAATGATGGGAACAGCAACACAAACTATACAGCCTTAAAATTACCAATAAATCAAACCTCTCTGACACAGTCTCTGCAAGAGTTGAACATTAAACTTCACAAAAGTAGTATTTGTTGTATTTGATTGCATTTGTTGAGCATTTAGATTGTTAAGGCGTATCAATTTTTTCATATAGCACAAGAGCTGAAATGATCAGTTAATTAATCAAGTAAAATAATGTTGATAGTCGATCAAGCATTTAAATCATTTTTCAAGCAAAATGCCAAGAATTCCCTGATTACAGCTTCTCAAATGTGAAGAATTACAGCTTTTTGTTTGTCTTAAATAGTAGAAAATTTAATTTCTTTGGGTTTGGGACTGTTGGTAGGACAAAACAAGACATTTGAAGGTGCCACTTTGGTCATTTTATAGACTAAGCAAATAATCGATCGAGAATAACCTCATAATAACGTTCAAAAACCCAAATCAATGGGATGGATCTCAAAGACGGGTTTATACAAATACCAGAGAAATGGGAAGATTGAATAGTGAG
Source organism: Oplegnathus fasciatus (assembly GCA_003416845.1). Classification (NCBI taxonomy): domain Eukaryota; kingdom Metazoa; phylum Chordata; class Actinopteri; order Centrarchiformes; family Oplegnathidae; genus Oplegnathus; species Oplegnathus fasciatus. The sequence continues at coordinate 442,635 of NTHP01000092.1, read as the reverse complement.
GGGGAAATTATTCCACAGCCTGGGAGCAACAATGGAAAATACTTGATCACCCTTGGATTTTTAACTGGGAACATGGGACGAAGAGCAGTGATTAGTTAGTAAATCTGAGAGGCCTGAACATTGAATATGAGCTGAGGAGACACAAGTGGTTTTGGTCCATGCAGTGCTTTAGGAACAAATTACATGATCCATATTTGACTAATATTAGTGGAGCACATTAATTCTGGTTGTTAGCTATTTTGTATCCCACCTAATGTGGTTGGTACCATTAAATGCTGAAAGTGAAACTCTCCCATTAGCTGTTATCCCAACAGGAGGCTGTTTCTGTTTTGCTGAGGAATATTGTCCTCTGTCTACCAACGCTGCTGCTGCTGTTGTTGTTATGTGACATATCTAGGTCTTAAGGCTGTCACGGGGGTATTTTTAGCCTCATCGTTATATTGTGTCGTCATTCTATTAGCGGCCATTTTAGACTTTGGCAGTTCAAAGACATCAGCCATTTTAGAAACTGGCAGACTTCAGGTGTCAGATGTTCTTGGCATCACAAAGTCTGCTATCTTAGCATGGGTGTTGTATCAGTTTCATGTACTGTCAGTCTTTTATTACTCATATTTTCCAATGCTATTTTTGCCTCAGATTGGGTGTTGTTATTGTTCGTCCTTCTAGGCTGATATTGAAGCATTTGAATGATTTCTGAAATATTATTGAATATTATTTCAGCAACGCTATAACATGTTTGACATTGCTGACAGCCCTATTTACCAAATATTATTCAGCTATTTTTACCTCTTATATATAATCCATTTGTTGTTATAATTTTGCAGCAGGCAGCGTTGTGATTAGCTGAAGTGCTAAAGGTTATATTTTTGCCACGTTGTGTGTGTTGTGACATATCTGGGTCTCTGACTGATAGGAGTATTTTTAGCTGGCACACCATCTTGGCAGCCATCTTAAAGGCACTTTTCTCATGTCACCATCTTAGTATCAGTGCCAGAAATGAAGGAATAGGAGTGGCATCCATCGTGTGTTCATGTTGGATGGATTTAGATTACAGATTTGGTGATGGAGAATGGTGCTGGCCTGGTCTTGTTTCCGGTCTGATTGGCTCCAGTCCAGTTTGGACGTTCTCATTTTCTGTCTTGTTGGTGACATTCAGAACCAGGAAGTAGGATTATTCTAATACTGCTATGGCTGAAATAGAAGTGTGTGTTTGTGTGTAGAGGCGATGGTGGGGTGGTAATGACGGAGAAAAAGGAGAGAGATCAAGAGAGAGGAAGGGCCAATCCAATAACTAGGATATAGTGTTTGGTTTTGAAAAGCTGGTGTATGTGTGTGTGTGTCCATGCACGGTCATGCCTGCATGCACTAGTTGAAAGCCTGTTATGTTCTGCTGTATTCTGCAGAGAAAAGTGTTTTCTCACAGTAGATTAGCTAAACAATAAGCGATAATCACTATTGTCCTACAGCTCATTGTATAGAGCATATTGTGTATGGTATAATATGCAAATAGAATTAACCAGTTAGGATGGACTGCTGTGTTCGTTTGACTGGACCACAGATATTGTTTTGTGTTATATTGTATTGGATTCTGTTCTATTCTATTGTACTCTAATATATTCTATTGAGTTCTGTTCAGTTTTCCTCTGTTCTGTTTTGATCTGTTCTACTCTGCTCTATGCTATTCAGTTTAGGACTCCAACTAACAATTTAATTATTTTCATGATTGATTAATCTATCAATTATTATTTCAATGACTGGACTAATCACTTATCCTATAAAAATGTCAGAAGAAGAAAAAATACCCATCACAGTTAGTGATATCTATATATATAGATACATTGCTTGTTTTGTTTGACCAAAAGTCCAAAACCCCAAAAATGATCGATTTGCAATAATATAAAGCAGAGAAAAGCAGAAAATCCTCACATTTGAGAGGCTGAAACCAGCACATGTTTAGCATTTTTCCTTGAGAAATAACCTGTATTATTAATCAGTGATCAAAGATTAACTAACCAATGAATCGATGTGTTGTTTCAGCTCTGGTTCTATTCAATTCAGTTCCACAAATAGAATTAAACACTATCATGGCTACGTTCTCTCTGCTTGTGATGAGCTAATGCGAGATTAGACATCAGGCAGGAAAGGATCACATTTCATCATATTTCACTTGAACAACATCTGGTTGAGGTTTGAGCTGATTACTGGAACATCTGGATGGGCTGACTGACTGTCCTGTCAGCACACCCAGATTATGTATTATTCCAAGCTCCATTTCCTGCAGTCAAATACTATAGGTACAAGGTATAGTACTACTAGTGACAGGCATAACAAAGTACCCGATGTTCACTTATTCTTGGCATACTCATCTTTCTCATCAGTAGTGACTGAAAACGTTCTCCAGAGTCCAATCATATTGGAATAACAAAACTAGGAACATAATGCAAGCAAAATAAGCAAACCAGAAAAATATAGCCCAGAGGATAGCTATGAAAAATGCAAATAATCATGTGACACTGCTGGGTAGTTGCAGGTAATGATACACTATGACACGGTATGATGACACTCACATATTTACAATCATTATAACCTGGAAGCTGCACAGTTCATATATAGAAATGAAAGGAGAGGGAATAAAGAGAAGAGAAAGTGGAACAAAAGAGTAGAGGAGAAGAAAGAAAATTGTGTGATTTTATAGGAACATAAACTGAGGAATATAAAAGAAAAAGTAGCTTTTCTCTTCTCCTCTCTTCTCTTTCCCATTTCCTGTGTTTATTTGTTGCTGGCTTGCTGAGAAACAGCCCCACAATCACAAAGGAGAAACAAATGACACAGTCGTTGTAACGGGGGTTTGTTTTATGTGTCTGAGGGGGACTGATGACGGATTCTTGTACTGTAAGCCCAGAAGGAATGAGAGGAGAGAGAAACAGAAGTGAGTAAAAACATGCAAACATAAAGGGGAAAGAATAAAGGCTCTTTGGGGATTTTTGTTCCCATGACAAGAAACTCGCTGCTTGGAAGTGTCTATGTCAAAGAGGGAAGGCCAAATGAGGGGAGGCCGAATTCATAGGTTGGAGTTTGCAAAGAATGCCCTGGATTCCTGGTCGGCTTACTGTGTACACCTTGGCTTTCACTGGAGACAACACACACAGACATGGATATATGGTGATACTAAATATCAGAGAGATACAGGAAGGGGTAAGGGGTGATTTAGATTCAAGATTCAAGGATTTTTGTTCATCACATGCACACCACAGGATGTACTGTGAAATTTAAAGTTACAGGCATCACAAGACAAAAGACAACAAACCCAATATAAAATAAAGATAAAAACACTATGAACTAAGACAACAAACGCAGAACATTCAGTATACAATAGATTACAGAACATAAACAGAAGGTTTGAATTTACATAAACTATGATAACTTAGATTTACCTGACAACCAGTCTTAAATAAATTGCAAGGGGAGGAGTTACAAAAAAAATAAACACTATATGGATGTTCTGTTAGGAAAAATAGAAACACGGAGGAAATGAAAAGAAATCACTGTAATTGCTTAATTCACACAACTGTTGCAGACTGTCTGTTTTAGCTGTTCATGTCAGTGTGGAATATTTTCAAGCCACTCAGTAGCAGAAAGAGTTGATTTAGTCGTGTAGGTACATGTAACACAGGCAGTGGGCATACAGCCTATTCTTTGGCAAGTCCAGTCATAATACTCAGTGCGTCTACACATTAACTACCTCCTCAGAGGGCACTGTTGCTAGTCTGTTCAAGCAGTGAATTGCAGCAGGTATGTGGTGCACAAGCACAAACAGCTGCGAACAAAAAAAAGAGCCGATTCATGGGTGTTGATTCAGGTCAGATTCACAAACAGTGTGAACCCGATCCCCCTCGAATTATATGTGATGTTGCTTTTTTATTTTGGGTGACCCTCCCTCTGTCTTTGTCTCTGTGTTCAGGGTCCTACATGTATGTGGACGTCTCTCAGTATGACATTGGGGAGAAGGCCAGGTTTCAGCTGCCGGTCATGAAGGAGAATGACACTCACTGTATCGACTTCAACTATCTCCTCACCAGCCCTGACGGCTCCAGCCCCGGCACCCTCAACGTCCTGGTGAAGGTAATGAAAATAAACGTGATAGAACAGAATGTAATAGAGATACAGTGGTTTATTTGTCTTAATGGACTGAGAGTGAATGTGCTGGTTCAGTTTATATGCCCAGTAAACAATCTGTCCTTATCTTGTTAATTTTGAAACATTAACATTAATACTGTAAACAAACAAGACCATCTGAATGCCGTTACCAGCCTCTACAGCAGTTTACACTGTGTGAGGCCAGGTTTGATTTCATGAGACACAAGCTGAATTGCATTATTTTATTATTTTACTCCCAAAAGCAACTCTAGATGAGTTTAAGTGCAGAGTCAAAGCTTTCTGTTTGTCACAATGGCAGACTGTGAACAGAGCCTCTTCAGTTAAAACAAAACAAAACAGGATTTATGGGAAATGTGGTCTGGATTTTGTGAAACACAACCACAAGCAATGCCGCTAGCATGCAATAGAGGCTGCTGACTGCCTTGCCTTAACCATGAGTTTGTGTAAGGTTTCCTAATTAAGCATTAATAATTCATTTTTCAATAAAATATTGACTTTTAAATTCAGTCTCTCTGATTAGAATATGATGTAAGATTATGTTATTTTGTTGGACATCTATCAAAGTACAAAGCATGGGGGATAGACTGAGGATGGGGGTATCTATCCAACACGTTGATGGCTGAATTTTACGATGCAATGATCCAAACTTCATTCCCTCCACTTTAGTTGTGTCCACAACTCTCCCGTCTTCTCATCCCCTCTCTCCTCATCCTGAGTTTTCTTACAATTTGTGGAAGATGGTTAGAAAACACATTAACGGAAGATTGCCATTTTACTGGTTCTACCATTTCCTGGTTCTGAGCAGCAGGGGAGCATTATGAGTAGGAAGACTGCCCTTCAATCTGATGACACAAAGTCAAACCCACATTACTGTGAAAGTCTTCCCTGTTGTTGCGTTCTCGAGTTCCTACCAGCCAAGAGGTGGTGCTGTAGCTGACCCTGACCTCTCACCTCCTTGTTGACAGGGACATAACTTACAGTGTCTTATAAACTATGCCATTATTGATATTTTAGTGAAATTAAATACATCTCAGTTTAATGGAAAGGAGACCTCTCTGAGTGTATCGGGAACTGCAAAGGACTGAAATTCTTTAGGTTCATTTTTGTGTGAACTATTTTGTGCTCTGTGTTATTTCTAGGTAAACAAGGGTCCCTTGGCCAACCCTATATGGAACGTGACGTCCTACACTGGTAAATACTGGTTCAGAGCGCTACTCAAACTCTCATTTCATAACTCATTCTGACACTCTTGCAATTTTATTCGCTTGTGTTGACTGTAATACTGTCTTTCAGGTAAAGACTGGCTGAGAGCCGAACTCGCCGTCTCCACCTTTTGGCCCAACGAATATCAGGTGACTCCCTAAACAACCACCAACAGCTGTTTTAATGCGTGATTCCTTTAGCGTGTACATATTTCTTTATTTCCACTTGTGTTCATGTGAATAAACACACAAAAAGACACACACACACACACACACACACAAGTAGAAACACATACACATGCTGTGAGGCAGGCAGCTGATTTATTTGTGTTGACTGAGGCTCAGGAGGTGACGATTAGGCAAGAAAGACACTGAAAAAAAATGGGGCGGGTGTGTGTGTGTGTGTATGTGCACACATGTTTCCATGCACGGAGGTGTGTCACCAGGCTGGACATTTATATTGCTGTCGATGTTGTTGTATCTTGTTGTATTTGTTTTTAATGAACACCTGTCTGACACTGTCTCAGCACCTGAAAAGAGGTAGAAATTATTGCAGAACTGTCGAAGTGGATTGCATGTGTTTGTATGTTTCTTCTTCTTCCTTAATTTATGACAGTCAGCCTGTATGAGCCGTGTGTGTTTGTTGGCTGGTGCTGACAGATGTGTGTGCATGTTGTGGGATAGCTTGTCTCCAAATGTCCTAGCAGGCATGCACACACACACTGATCATGTTAACACACACAGCCTGGGGAGCCTATAATATTACTGTAAGGCGAAGTGTGAAAGCATCCTCCAAATGGCCCATCTGGAGCCCAAATGGCCCTCAGTGACTATGGAAGGAGATCACCAGCATGAAACTCGTGTGTCAACATGTTTTAATTGAACATAATCATCCTGCTTTGCCGAGGCTTATGTAGGTTTTTCAGGCTATGAATCAGGTTATTGGATTTGAGGTTATGAAGCAATTTTTTTCATGTTCAAACATGTTTCTGTGTTAGCACTTTAGCCTGAGTTGTAATGAGACCGGTTTCACCGGGGAAAGACTAGGCACATGCAGACATGTAGTCACACACACACACACTCACACAAGAACTGATGCGCACACAAAATGCACACACACACCCACACAGCACTATTTAGGTAGACCTTGCAATTGCAGTCTTTGTTTCTTCTTTATTTTGAATGAAAACTTTGCTTTCAGTTGATGAGTGAGTTCCTTGACTATCGCTAGACTGCAACCAACCTCAGATTTAAATTTCTACTTTATTAGACCTGCAATGATTTGTTGATTAATTGATTAGTCGATTGACAGACAATTAATCGGCGAGTATTTTCCAGTATATAATCGTTTCAGTCATTTTTTTAAGCAAAAATGCAAAAAAATTTGCTGGTTTTAGCTTCTCAAATGTGAAGATCTTATGTTTTTCTTTGTCATATATGATGATGACTATTGATGATTAGTCGATTTCTAATAATTCTTCACATTTCATTTTTAATTGATAATTAAAATAATCATTAGTTGCAGCCCTTCACTTTATTTTCTTATGAATTTCAGAATTTGTGGCACAGACAAGATTGTTTTCCACTATTAGAAATCTCACTGCTGCTTTTTGCCAATGTTTATTACCTTAAGCTTTGGGTCATACAAGTACAGCTTTCTCACATTAATGTAAAAAATGATGATGTAGTGAAATTGCAGTGTGTTTGGAAAGAGCAGGTGCGTAAACCCAGCTGACGTTTCTCATGACTGAGAGGATTCAGACTCTAACATGAAGTGGAAAAACACTCCTTGCCTGCCGATTTAAACATTTTTGATTCAGTGCCACTGCCCATGCACGCATACATCAAAGTGATGTATGCGATTGGTTGATAAGAGGATGTACGCTATCGCCCAAGCCCTCTCTGGAGTGATGATATGTCAGTCCTCAGCCTTTAGCGTTTCGGAGCTGCTTTGCCCATGTGAGAACTTGTAAATCCAAGCTATCAGTAATCCTGCCTCACCACTGATGACACCAGTCAGTCAGTGAGTTTAACACCTGCATGATCAAAATACTATCTCCTCGGAGGTGACCACCAGCGGATCCATGAGTCACACAATACAAAGGGTCTTATGGTTCATAATTAAATTCCACAAGGAAACAAAATGAGCAATGACTGGCTGCAGTGATCCTAGGCATTGTGGAAATCATTCAAATCCACTTTCTGAAATACACGATCATTAACAGAGCAATAGACTTGAGACTATGTCAGAAACATGAGACTTAAGTCTTGGACTTGAATGCTGCGAAACGTGACTGACTTGTGACTTCAGTGCCAAAAGATTTGGCTTGAGATTTGAAGACAACAACAAAAACAAATGCAAATCTCAAATTTTAATCATAATAATTTCAAGTGCCGGAATAATAATAAGACACCAACAGGCCTTGCTTTCAAATTAAATCCACAGCAGCCTACGTAACCTAGTCCTAAACTACACTGTAGTATTATTCCGCTTATACACTGTGAAATTGAAGAGGTCATTAAAGATTATTTATTTTTTTGTTCGAAAGGTTGTTTTCCAAATAAAAGTGACAGCCCTTGGCCACACACCTTGAAATGTTATTATTAGGAATATTTATTGAACGGACTTGGTCTCAGCTGGAATAAAACACTATTTAAAAGTGTTTTTTCTGTACACTTGTTAAAAGAAAACAAATAATTAAGATATGGTATCATTATAATAATCAGGATTTAGAGACCTGAAAGGACTTTTATACTTTCTACAAAAAGTGGACTTTTGAGAATGATTATGTGTACACAGAGGAGAAGGAGTCATTAGGTTATGTTATGGCTACCAAAACAAACGTGGTTATAATAATAAGCGACAATCATGACTGGGGCGGCACGCAGGCAGACAGGCAGGCTGGTCTTCAGACAGACAGAAATGAAGGTATTAAAAGTCAACTGATGTCTTTCTGCTGTGCTCCGCAGTGAGCTATGAGTGAAAGATGATAGGAGAGAGAGGCGAGATAGATTGGTAGGGGAGGGAGACCGAGAGGGGGGAGAGTGTGACAAGCAGGGGATGATAAGCTATGGGTAAACAGTTCACGGCAGATTTCCTCTTACAGGTGATGAATGACAACAACTGCTCACCCCCTCGCTCTCTTTCTCCCTCTGTCTCTCTTTTTGATAGCGACCTCCTCTCCTCTGTTCATTACAGAGCCCCTCTCTGAGTAAACCCTGTTAGAAAACAGAGACGGCACACGAGAGACCAAAAGAGAGAAGTTAGGGGAGAGAAATGGTTAGAAAGAGGGATGATGGTGGAAGAAACAGGGAGGGGAGTTGGAGGGCTAACGTATGGACAAGGAGGAGGGAAGGAGATGGAGATAAATGAGGATGAGGAGGGTACTTATTCAGACCATGAGTTGATGAACTGAGATGGCGGTAAATGGAAGCACCTGTTGAAAGCAGTATTAACACTCGACTCAAAATATAACAATGTAGAGAAGCAGGTTAGAAACAAGAACAATAAGGCGGTATTAAATCACAACTAAGGCCCATAATTTGATCATCCCATCCCACATTTTGCTGCTTTCCTCTAGTTTTTTTCCCATTTATTTGATGAAGAAATGACTCATTATTCCTTCTATGGTTTTTGTGTGTTGAAACACACAGAAATTAAGTCAAAGTCTGCTGAGTCACATTTGTTCAAACCAGTTTCTCAACCAGAAATTGAAGTAAACAAGAGTCTACAGCCATGCTGAGGCTGATGTTTAGTATAGGTGTGTAGGTAATGTATAGGTAATGTTCACCATCATAGTCTAGCGTCTTAGCATGCTACCATTTGCAAATTAGCGTTAAACACAAAGTAGCACTGATGCTGATGGGAATTACTTTTGCAAGTATTTGGATAAAGTATTGGATAAAGTCAAATTTTGACCTGCTGGTGGCGCTAGAGCTCTGAGGAACATGAATGTCTGTACAAAATGTTATGGCAATCAAATCAGTAGTTGTTGAAATATTTCAGACTGGACCAAAGCGGTAGACTGACTGACCAACATTGCCATCTCTAGAGCCAACATTGCTAGCATGACTTAAAAAAAATAAATTTCCACAAGTTATTTTTGTCATTTTCACACTTGAACTTCTCAGCAGCCATAACATGGCGATTAGTGCAGTACTCATGAAAGGCACATCTGTATTACAATGTGGTCATATCAAGAAAAGATGCAGATGTAGAGGTAGCAAAATGAGTCAAGAGAAGAATGAAATGAAAGCAGAATAAGGGAAAGACAGAGAGGGATGGGATGGGAAAAACAAATAGATTCTCTCATTCTCTACCTTACCGCCTTTGGTTTCATTATCATTTCCATGGCAGCCATTTTACGTGTACCAGAGGAGATTACTATGGAAGATTACAGGAAGCTTGTTGGCTAGAATGTGTAAATTCAGCAGCAGTCAGGATGGCAGCTTTGTATTTATCCAGTTTAATGCACATCACTGGCGGCTGTCACTGACTTTCTATCTATCCTGTGACAACTCAGATTAGATCCATCACTTCAACAGCAAATTTAAATGGCAATAGTCTTACTTTGGGGCTTCCAGTGCACTCAGAATGCATCTAAAACTTGGTTCAGAAGCACAGTTTGAGATTTGGTAACAATACTAAAGAGGGTTGATGATTTGGTAGCAGTGCCATGGAGTGTTTGTGATGTGCAAGCAGAGCATTTGTAGGTTATGTAAGTCTCAGTTCTCTCCTAGGAACGGCTTTGCCAGTGTTTTTGCTGTTGTTGTAATTCGTTTTTTGTACATTTTGTATGCTCACGCTGTTCCCTTTACAGGCTAATGAGGGTCAGAAATGACTTGATAGTCCAATAATCTCTTCTTTGTTTAATTTAATAAGCCTTATTTTTAAAAATACACTTTGCACTCAGCAGACATTTGAACAAATAAAACAACATACGGAAAGGGTAAATTAAAAACAGAATTATTCGATGCTGTTTCTTTTGAATATTTCATACTCAAGCATTTGTATTGCTACTTGTAATTGTTTTCTTTAATGTGGAAGCACTGTTTTGTGTATGTAAATTGTGTGCGATTTCTTTGTGTTGGTTTGGGCTTATACTGTATATGTTTATTCTCTTGAAAAAGACATCTTGATCTCAACGAGACTACTTGTTTAAATAAAGGATTAACAGAAGATGCTATATGATATTAATAATAAGTGAAGACAGTAATAACTGAATCTCTCTGTTTTCTCAGGTCATATTTGAAGCAGAGGTCTCGGACAGCAAAGCCGGCTTCATCGCCATTGACGACATTCAGGTGCTCAGCTACCCGTGCGGTGAGTCATTAGCATGCCAGCAATTAGTTGTAGCTCGCTGAATAGACGCTGATAGCTTTGGCCACTAATTAGACTGTACCTGGGATGGTTTCTGTTGCAGTTGAATGGGTAGATAAGTGGGAAGGTGACACAGGAGAGGAGGGATGCAGCGAGAGGAGAAAGAGAGAAAAATGAGAGAAATAAAAAGGGAGAGAGAGAGAGAGATTGCGAGAGGGAGAAACGGAGAGAAAGAGGGAATAGGAGAGAGTGAAGCGGGAAATGAGACAGTATTAGGGCAATCATAGAGAGAGAAGATTCTGACCACTCAGCACTTTCTCTCTCTCTCTCTCTCTCTCTCTCTCTCTCTCTCTCTCTCTCTCTCTCTCTTTAACCCACATGCACACACACTCACAGTTGCACACACACAGTGAACAGTAGCTGTCTTGTCTCATACGGACAGGAAAGAGATGAGGACTGCGATCCATTTTAAATTCTCGCTACGTCTCAAGTCTTCTTCTCTCCTTCGCTTGAGTGTTTCCTTACCTCTGGAGGCCAAAAAAGAGTTGTGACGACAAACTGTTACTGTTAGCGGAAAGGGTCTGTTAATCTCGAGCCATAGGCAGGTTCCTGGAGGGTGTCTGTGTTGGAAAAGAAGCAATTACAACTCCTTTTGCTCATCTGTCTCGTAGCAGCACTGAAGTCTTTGAGGAGAATTTTGTTTCTTAATAGATTCTATCGATTATAAGTCATAAAAATAAACTGTCTTGCGCCGTCTTCTTGTACAGATTGTGCGGTCCTGCTATCCCTGTTGTCCCTGTCTCCGTCAGAAGTTAGCAATATGTCTCTGAAAGAAATTCCTGCACATTAATTTTGTCAGTAAAGTGACCTGAGAAAATATAAAAAAGAAGAGCCTCAGTCTTTTAAAGGCAGAGGAGCAGGACTCCTAATAGGAAGGAGCAAGTATTTGAAAAGGAATTAGTACTTAGTCTCCACAGTGGAAGCATTCATTCTCACAGCTGCATTTCTGGACACAGAAGTTTGTGTGTGTGTGTGTGTGTGTGTGTGTGTGTGTGTGCGTGTTTGCATGCGTGCAGGCTAGTGTGTGTGTGTGTTTTCATTCACTATAGTAGCTGCTATCTATGATTGCAATCACCTCCCCAGAATAAAAATGTCATAGCTGCATGAGCTGCATCTTCAGGGTCTAAAAGGCTTATTTCATATCTTGTAGTTAAGAATTGGGAGCAATGTGAATTATATATACTAGATGTGACATTGATGTTACCTCCCAGTGGCGATGGCAGCACTGTGCTTTGGTTTCATCAGACTCCAGTGCTATCTAATCGCAGTAATAATGAACATATTCCTTAGGCTTAGGAAATGTCCTGAAATGTATACAGTGTGTTTGTAATAACCCAACCTGTTTGTATCCATAACTCCCTCTGGCTCTGTCACCTCATTTCCACTTTGAACAAATAAAATGACCAAAAACGTTTTAAAAATGCATATACATACTGTATATCCTTGCTGTAAACTCAGTCTAATTTCCTTCATTTGTTTGACTTCATTTGCTGTAGATAAGTCCCCTCATTTCCTGCGTCTTGGGGACGTGGAGGTGAACGCCGGACAAAACGCCACGTTTCAGTGTATCGCTACAGGACGGGACACGTCGAACAATAAACTCTGGCTGCAGGTACACACGCATGTACACACACACTTAAATATAAACCATGTTTTGGTCCACTGCTATGGGATGAACAAGAAACTATAGCTACACATATATATATGGTGTGAGTGCAATGTGACTGTGTTGAAAGGGGCTGTTCATCCATAGCACAAGACGACATATTTTCTTCCTCAGCTCTTGTGGTATCTAGCCTTGAAGATAGTTTTGGTGTTGTTTGCCCTGTTTTTGAGATTTCTGCCTCCTCACAAATATAATGGAGGTGAATGGAATTTAATTTGTGTTGCTCACAGCACTGAAAAGAAATAGCGGCTAATCATTTACTAGATAATCCACAAAATACACTGTGAACAGTTTTCATTGGAACTACTTTCAACCAAAAAAAATAGTCCTCATGAAATTTTCAAAGCAGCACGAGCTTTTTTTATATGGGTAGGGGCAGAAATCACAAAGATGGCTATCTCAAAAATCTACATAGATACCACTAGAGGTAAGTGAGAAAATATGTTTTTTCATCATTTGAGTGAACCAACCCTTTAATATTAGACTATTCATCTTTGCAGGGCTGGCCTAAAGTTGATTGATGTGCACTGTCCCTAACAGATAGATAAGTACAAATACATATATACAGTATGCTGTATATTTGCATGCCCCCAATATGATGTGTAGAAATAGACAAACACAAAGAGATGAAACATTGTACTCAATGTGCCACCCTCAGGACTGGTGCGTCCAATAATAAAGTGTCACACACACACACGCGCACACACACACGCACACACAGTGACTCCAGGCCATACATCCTAGCAGCTAACATGATTAAGAGTTTAATAGCTGCTGATTTCATTATGGCTCTATTGTAGTCATGACCTTCAAACCTGCTGTCAGTGAGGCAGAGGGGGGAGGTAAGTGTGTGTGTGTGTGTCTGTGTGTGTGTGTGTGTGTGTGGTCCAGTGCTGCCTCGTGACCTTGAGCAAGGCAGTTAACCCTCTAGCAGTCTCTGCAGCACCTGATGTGTTTGTGCTTGTGTTTGTCTGTGATTCAGAGGAGAAATGGAGAGGACATTCCCGTGGCTCTGACAAAAAACATCAACCACAGACGGTTTGCCGCCTCCTTCCACCTCAAAGAAGTCACTAATCAGGATCAAGATCTGTACCGCTGTGTCACCCAGTCAGAGCGTGGCTCCGGGGTGTCTAACTTTGCAGGCCTTATCGTCAGAGGTGAGGATTTAAGAAATATTCTTAAGGTTATTTGATTGTTTTTTGTTTTCTCCCATTTTCTTCTGTGATTTAATATCTGATATCTCAGACTTTTTTCTGCTTTAGTAGATAGCTTTTAGTGGAAAATAACCAAGATGGTTCAGTATTTTGGGAAGCCAATTCACTGTTCGCTAAGCCCCGCCCCCCCTTAGTTACTGTTGCTATGCTCGTCAAGCTGTCCGTTCACTGCACATAATGCAGTTTACAGTGATAAAGATGGCAGATTTACAACTCAGCATGTTAAGTAATGTATGAAACTATGGGCCTCTCTCATTTCTAGCTGCCAACTGTCAAATTTGCCTGCTGAAATGACAACTGTCCATAGCAGATTTTATGAGCTGTAACTAGCGAGCTAATTAAGCTAACTTGCTAAGCTTCATGAGTTAGCTGTTTCCGTCTGACTTTTTAATTTTTCCAGCTGACTTCTTTTGAAACGATCATAAATATGCACTTGATGGCTTCATACATGATAGCATGCTCAAAAAGTCAGCAAAATCAGCATCCTCAGCAGTTGATGATCCAGTTGATGTCATTTGATGATCCAGTTGACGTCATTTGGAGCGAGAGTCTGCGCAGTAGTGATCGGGGAAGGAGCCGCAGTATCGAGGTCGAACCCACATGCCCATACAACACGATCGGTAGTCAGTAATTAGAGATTGCTAACTAACAATCACCTGCTAAAGTTAAAGTTACATCTCCTCTCGGCGTTCCTACTCTACGTACAATTCCCAAAAAGACGTCTGTAGGTGCCTCCGCGACTCCTTCACTGTGATTGACAGCTGTCAATCGTGACGTCACACCCCGTTTTTATAGCAATTAAAACCAAACTTATCAGAGCAATGAAGACTTGAACAAACATCAGCGTGATAAGAACTACCTAAAATGACAAAAACCATCTTTGGGAAAAATGCATTTGACGTGTACTTTGATTTTTTTAGTTTGGCCCATGTCCCATCTGCTAACATGGAGGGGGCGGGATTTATGACCTATACTGCAGCCAGCCACCAGGGGGCGATCGGGATGTTTTGGCTTCACTTGTGGGGAGCTGTCATGTCATCCATCTTTATATACAGTCTACAGGCCCAAGCCGCTAACATTACCTTAAACCCTGATAGCATCCAAGACCGGCTTCCACATTAACACAGTGGTTAATGCTACTCAGGGGATGTGCTATTTTGAACATAACCCCACAAACTAATACAGTTAATAGCAGGCGGACAACGTTTGCAGCTTACGTTAGCGCACACTGTTTAATCCATTCCTTACACGTTTGCTCTTGTGTTTTTCATTTTGGAAAGGCAAAAACATTAATGAAAAAATAAGACCCCACCTCCGAACTCTATATACCAAT
>NTHP01000092.1:374874-427672 GCA_003416845.1 Oplegnathus fasciatus | reverse complement strand
TATACCAATGTATATATCATTCTTATACCTAACCATTATGAGAAATCTAAAGCTTGACAGATCTTATGAAGTTCATTTGCATCCATGACCCTGTCATTGACCACAGTTATTTACTTGACCCAGTTATGTGTTTTGTTTTATGAGTAACTTTGTATTGTGTCTAACTTTTGGAATGTCAAATATCTTTCAAATCAAATTCACTTTCACTGTGTCAGACTGATAAAATGTAAGTCACTAACACAATATAAACTAATGAGGAGAGTTTGTGTAGAGAGTGTATGCAGATGTGTGTATGCCAGCCTTGTGTTTGTGCGCGTGTGTGTGTGCAAATGCTCTGTGTGTGTGCGTGGGGAAGCTTGCTTGGGTGTGTACCAGCTGCATTGGTGTGTATGTGCACATGTGTACGCTGTCGATGTGTGTGTGAATGGAAACTGTGTGTGCTCCAGCTGTCATGTGCAGCTGACATGTGGTTAATAAGGTGTCACCGATGTGTGTTTGAGACGGGATGCTTTATTCATTCACATCCAATAGCTTACATATTCAATTCATCTCCCAGAGAGGGAGAGAGGAGGAGGGCAGAGAGAGGGTAAAGGCGAAAGAGATTCAGGAAGAATGATACGGGAGTGACAGAAAGGGGGGGGNNAGGAGGGTGAGCAAAGAGAGAAGTGGAGATGGTGAAGAAAAGTTAAATGTAAATAGTCTGCTCATTATCTCGAGAATATCCATATCAGAATCAGGAATATGTGTGAATATGTAAACAGCTGAGCAGAGTCATGTTTATTATTCTGCATAAGAAATGGCAGAGGAGAAAGAAATGAGAAATCAAAGCAGAAGTGAGCACCATGAATATGAATATTAGCTGGTGTGGCTCAGATAATGGAGCTCTTACACTGTCCAGTTTTGGGGTTCACCTCTGTGTCGCTTGAGCAAGTCACTGGGAATGAATAGGTTTGCTTCTTCTTTGGTCAAGTGAATATGGCGGTTTTGGAGACACACTTTTTCCACAGGACCTTGCTGATTTAGTAAGAATACACAAGTGGCTAATGTTTATTTATCATGAACTTTTTTTTTTTAATACGAGAAGGCAAAGAGGAGAGAGATGAGGAATCCGCACAGCAGGAGATGTGTGTCTAAACATGAATGGGACCAATCTACATTTATGAAAATAGATTCAGGTTCAAGAAGACGCATTGGGCGCTTCGTGTGTGTCACATCCAAGCGTCGGCTTGAAAACCAGCCACTTTCACAATCTGTGAAAATATGCTTTTGGAGCTCTGAGGGATATTGGTGATTATGAATATTGATCCAGAGTTTGGTTGTTAGAAAGATATCACAATAAAAGAATGAGGGCTGCATGTATGAATGTGGAGGGAGATGAGCCTCATGTTTATTTATTACAAATATCAGATGGGAGATGAGAGCTAGAGAGAAATCAAAGGAACAGGGAATATGTTTATTTCGCTTCTTGGAAAGTACGCGTGTCGGAGATTTGTCCTGCAGGACATTGACGATCATGAATATGGACAGAATTAAGCTGCATTATTAATAGTTATACGAATATTTGACTTATCTATTTATTGTGAAGTGGAAGAGAGAGGATGAAAGATGAGGGATGATTACTGGGGGAATCATGTATCTGGTCGGAATCTGAACAGAGAAATGGAAGAAAGAATCATAGGGAATTGCCAAAATATGATTTGCATTTATTAAAAATGTTTTGGCAGTAGAACAGTAACCCAGGTCTCCTTTTCAAAGCCTGAAAAGTGGCCCGCAGGGTGATGTGAGATTGCCTCGGTGCAGGTACGCACAGGCCTGGTCTATTGATATTTACAACATGTAGATGACAGAGATGTGCCATTATCGCCTCCCTCTGTGTGTGCTGCAAGATCAGAGAAAAGAAGCACATTTTGTAGAGACAGAGGTGCATCATGGGAGCATGAGAGGTGTCACATGGGATTCCTAGATAATTCTTATACCTAGATGTTTTTTTCTCTTCCTTGGGCAGAAATATGACAATGGACATGTGTTTTCTTTATTAATGAAGCTGCCGATGATTTTTCCAATAAGTTGATATGAAAGATATTGAATCCATTGAAGAAGCGAAGTTAAGAAAACCAGCATACATTAACATTTGTGATATGTACACTATAAATAGTTGCTGATTCTTATTAGTTGCTCGACTAGTCAGTTAATTAACTAATCGTTTCAGCTCATTCAATTTCAAAACAGAAAAAGCAGCCAACCCTGACATTTGAGTTTGGCATGTAAATGCTTCCTTGATGAATGACTTAAACGTTTAATTGATTATCAAAATTGCCATTGATTGATCATTTAGGTGACTAATCCTTTCAGTAGGGCTGGATGTCATTTGAATTTTTTCAATACTAGTGCCGATATGACACCCGTGTTTCTGTACCAATACCAAAACGATTTAGTGACTTCTTTCAGTGTCTTATTTTGAAAAGCATAAACATGTTTTTCTATAAATTCCTTCTTTTATTCAACAAAATAAGCCAAACATCTCAAATATTAAATATTGTCCAAACACAAGCATTCATACAAGAACATTGCATAAATAAGTATTCAAAAATTGGCAAAATTTTGATTCAAATTAGGAACGATTTGATCAAACAGGAAGTAAACAAGATTAAGAATTGGACAAGACATTCAATTTCAGATTTTGTTATTCTACAGTTGGAACCAAAAAGGTTTTGAGGTTTGTTACCCAGCCCCACATTTCAACCCTAGATGGAAGGATGATGGCTTTTACTGTAGATGAATAGAATATAATCATCGTGTGTGAGAGACAAAGAGGTACGAGAGAGTCTGATTGTGTATTTGAGTGTGTGCATGCGCATGTGTGTGTTTGTCACTAGTGGTTTGGCCAGAGCTGAGCTCTAATAAAGCCTTGCCCTCTGGTTCCTACGGTGACAGAGCGCATCATCACGCCAGCTCGTATCACACTCACACACACACACACACACTCGCACACGCACACACACACANAAAAGCTCCTGCAATATTATTGTCACACACATGCACACACGTATCAGACTTAGGAGGACGCACAACTGACTTGAATTTATACAACTGTCTTAAACCTGTAATGGTCCACTTCTAAAATGTCCCTTTCTCCTTTTTAATCTATCACACACACACACACGCAAACACACACACACACACACACACACACAAACACACATGCTCACTCTAAGTAATAGTGACAGGTGAAGCTTCAGGCGTTATGGAACTATAGAAAACCTACTACCACTGTTGGCTGTCGATACGACTGAAGCACACACTAGCGCTCTCATACACACACTCCTCTCTTGTTCTGGAGGTCAGATGTCCTCCAGTGAGCGCCATGGTGATGTCAGCAGCAGTTTGTAAATACTAAACTTTATTGACAAGGTTGCTGACGATGGACAACAAAGAAGAACATGCCTAGTGGGCGCCAGTCACCAACAAAAATATCTGTCGTCTCTCTTTCTGTCTGTCTTTCTTTATGTTGGCGTGTCTGTCTCTGTCTTGATGTTTGTTCGCTACATCATAAATCTTAAATCAGAAAATCTACCAATGCCTCAGGAGCTTTATTAATTCTAATATCAGTAAAGAAAATGAGTGACAGTGGAAACAAATTAATCACGCGGATGGGTTAGGTCAGAAACGACACACACATTTTGAAGTTTTCCCGATGTTGATTTGTTTTGTTATTATCATTTACATTTGACCCAAAAAATGAGAAATGATGAGAGGGTTCACACATGTGATTAATAATAAAAAAGATGGTGACAACAAACCCATCGCAAAACAACACCATTGATGATTTGTTATATTTTTTTTAGGTCAACTGTACAAATGACAAGTGATGGAACAAAAAAAAGAAGTAAATCAAAAGCATGAACCCGTTCCAGCTCTTGTTTTCTCTGGAGTCACATAATGACCCACTTACATTCCTTACTGTTTCATTTCTCTATTATTTATCTTTTTAGATATTCAATAGGTTTTTAAGTTACACACAGACATGTATTCAAGTTAACACACGGGCTGCAAGCAGATGAACCTGCTGTTTTGTATGCTTGGATACATTTATCTTTGAGTTTTTGCTTCATTTCTTTATTTGTTTGTTTGTTTGTTTGTTAATCATCACGTTGTTTACTTTGTTTATTTGACGGCGTTGCGGGCTGACATGTTGTTGACGTTGTTGGTTTTCTGAAGTCACTTCAACATTCATTATCTGGATTCAACTCTGTCTGCGTGTGTTTGTTTGTGTGTGTGTGTGTGTGTGTGTGTGTGTCTGCGTTTGCACAAACGCATGTGCTGTCAAACTACAGTGTTTCATCTGTTGCTAAAAAGACACTTCCCAGCCTGCACCTCTCTGACAGCCTTATTCAACACACACACAGAGAAATGCAAACACAACACACACAAAGAGAAAAATAGGTGACAGCAATGCAAAATATAACTATTAAAGGAAGAACAATCACAGTAACACACGTGCACACAAATATAATTTAGATAATACTTACTTTGATATGATATGATTGAAGCTGGATTGCAAAAAGTCACATTTTTCCATATCTTCATACTGATAGCAATTTTGCCTGGCGGTGTGTTTGAGAATATGGCTGAGAGAGATAAAATCTGTGTGATTTACTGTATGTGAGATAGACCACAGTGTGTGTATGTGTGTGTGTGGAGAGTGTTTGTGATTAATTCATGTGTTGATCTGTGTGTGTATACGTGTCAAGTAGATAAATCATTGATGCAGCATGTTTTAAGGTTGTGTGTGTGTTGTGCTTTCGGCTTGTCTATCACAGATGTTTGACAGTTAGCTCGGATCTGACTGACTGGCCCTGAACCATCACACATCCATCACATTTACATACAAGTGCTTGCACACAGTATTTATTCACTGAGCAACATGGGACGTGGTACATGGCTGAATTTCAAGACATATGTGCAATGAAAACTACAGTATGTGCAGTCGAGTTGTGTTTAAAATAAAAATGTCATTGCTCATTAATTAATGGTTTGAATGCTGTTAGATTAATGTAAAGGCTGCAGCAGGTAAAGAAAGAAAATAAAATCAGTTTAATTAAGTACAGAACACGTGAAGAGCCAATTTTTTAAAACATTTTTAAGTTAAAAATCTGAGTGGGACTGGGTGCAAAAGAGGTTACCTGAGCATCTTATTCTCTGCTTGTGTACTGATGGACTTCGCTGAGCAGAAATCACTGTCTAATAACAATAAATGATGACACTGATGAGAAAATGTATTAGACGATTCACTTCAACATCAAAGCAAGTTTTAAAATCTATCATTCATGCAGCCTGCAAGAGAAATATGCTCTTCTTCCTTCATATCAGTACTTTTTAAACTCTTCAGAGGTACCACCTCTCGCACCGGATGCAAAATATCACCCCAGCATTGTGGTTCTTTCTGTATATGTCCAATCATGTCTGAATTAAGCCGCAAGGAACATTTACATAACAGACACCTATGTCTGAATGACAGGAAGCCACTACTTTAATAGACAGATGAAGCCAGCAAATTTACATATTCAGTGTCTGAAAGCGGCTGAAAGTATCGGTCACTATGGTAGACACTTTCTGAAGCTGCTTCCCAATAAAAGCCTTGTTTTGAAGGTGGAAGGCTTTTGATGTGAAGCAGTTGCAAAGGGTTTGTTTGCATTAATATTAAGTTCGTTATAACTCAGACAACACTGCAAAGGATGCGTGAAACAACGGGGCTACGGGCTGATACATGAAAGTAACTGTATATAAGCTTGTTATGTGAAGTGAAGTATATAGAAAAACACTCTATAAATAAAATGTAGTATTTAAGTATTAAGTTGGAAAATAAAAACAGGAATATTGGATTGTGCTTACTCTCTACTCCCATGCATGACCACAGATGTTTAGCCAATTAGTTCACCGTGACATTCACACAGCTTGGTTGTCATAATATTGCAGGTCAGTGCAGCTGCTACTTGTTAGGGTGTCCCTAATAATTTGTTCCATTAGTATAGTTGTCATTGTTTACTGGTAGTTTGTTTAAAATATTAATTTGAGCTCACAGATATCAAACATCAGCTCTTACACTAACGAGGCTTTGTGTCTCAGTGACTACAGTGTATTACTCCTTGTGCCACTACCCTCTTCTGCTCTGCTGTGACCTTGTTTTAGTGTGTTTTATTCATCTTGTCCGGCACTTTGAAACTTTTATGATCTTGTTAATTGTTTTCTCTCCCCAGAGCCTCCGCACCCCATCGCCCCACCCCAGCTGCTTGGCGTCGGCCCTACTTATCTGCTGATTCAGCTGAATGCTAACTCCATATTTGGAGATGGACCTATTATACTGAAAGAGGTAGGCTATGTTCAGAATCAGACATTGTATAGTTTTTAAGCTTTAACCTGTACTACAAAATTGTATGAAGCCACTGTAAATCAGGACATCAAAGTCACTTAAAAAAATACTTAAATGTTAAATGAATCTTTGAGTTTGCATCAGTGGCAATAAATGACCACAACAATTACCATTTATCCTTTCACAAGAAAACAGGAAAATAGAATGACTTCTAATTATGTCAAAGGAATAGTTCAACATTTTTTTGAAAAACGCTTATTCACAGAAGTTCGATACCGCTCTCATCTCTGTACGCTAAATATTAAGCTAGAGCCAGCAGGCAGAGCAGCAGCCAGAAACAGCTAGCCTGGCTCTGTCCAACGGTAACAAAATTTGCAGATTCGTTCCTCTAAAAAAAATGTTTCTGCATTTTTATATCTCGTTTGTTTAATGTGTACAAAAGTCCGAAGTGTAAAAATGTGTTATTTTACGGTTGATTATGTGCCAGACTTTTTCTTGGGCTTGGACCAGTCACTTCCTGGAGTCTCTGCTGGTTGCCTGGCAACTGCTCAGAGGCAAAAAATAGTCCAAAACTATGTCTAACTAAATGTCGAACTATTCATTTAAGATAGATGCGTGATTGTATTTCCCACCTGATGGCTAGTATCTGAAAGCTAATAATATTTTCAATTCATAATTTGGCTTTTACATTGATACTGAGCTTATAACTATAATATGTAATATTTATTTCCCTTTAGGTTGAGTACCGTATGACATCAGGCAGCTGGACGGAGACTCACGCTGTGAACTCTCCCAACTATAAGTTGTGGCATCTTGACCCAGACACAGAGTACGAGATCAGAGTGTTGCTAACCAGACCAGGAGAGGGAGGGACAGGCAAACCTGGACCACCACTCATTACCCGGACCAAATGTGCAGGTAGGACATAGACACATACATACTGCATTATACTGTATACTGCATTATGGCTAAACCAATCCATTTTGTGATTACTATAAGGAAAACAATCATTAATAACTGCAAAAATAACTAATTAAACAACTTTGTATTTACACTATTTCCTCACATTTTTATTATACTGAATTCAGTGAAGGTGGATCATTAACATTTCTGTCCACCTGAAATATGATAAATTGAATTCTGCAAGAAAAAGGTGGGTAACTTGACTTTATGCTGCTCGTGCACACAGCTTTTTCTGCCTGTCTGATTGTGTATCGATCTGTCCATCGACAGTTGTTCTTTTTGTCTTGGTATCTATATTTTAGTTGCAGGAGTGATATTTGTACTATGAGCAGGCAGGGAGAGGGGAGGAGAGGTGTAGCAGGGGATAGAATTGGAGAAGAAAGGAGGGGAGAGCCTGAGTCAGTCCGTGGTTGCTCAGTGATCTGAGAGAAAGAGTGATTAAAATACTGGAGGCTCTCTCCACCTTTCACATTTTTTATCCTGCTTTTTCTTTCCTTCTATCACCTCATTCCTCCCTTCTCTCATATCTCCCATTCCTCCCTCTATATATCTCTCTTTCTACCTCGTTCCTCGCCGCTGCCTTTCCTCCTTTCTCCCTGCCTCTCTCTCCCCATCTCTTTCTCTCTCTGTGGATCAATAGACGGAGGGCAGAAACACTGTCTGACATTTGTAGAAATAAACGACTGAAATATAAACACAGCTAGCCTGAGGGAGAGAGACGGAGCGAGTGAGAGAGGGTTGATATGAGAGAGAAAGAGACAGAAAGAAAAGCAGTGAGCTTGAATGAGAAACAGAATAAAGGAGCGATGGAGAGATGATGAAAAACAATAAGGCTGGAAAAGAAAGAGAGGAGAGAATAGAAGCGGGGGGAGAGAGCGCGAGAGGCGAGAGAATGATGAAACTGGAGAATGAAAATGAAAGAGAGATGAAAACTCATAACCACAGGGCCTGACTGATGTCTTGCAACCTGTGTGTGTGTGTGTGTGTGTGTGTGTGTGTGTGTGTGTGTGTGTGTGAATGAATCTGTATGTGTGTTTGCCTGTGTGTGTTTATTGACAGAGAGGAAGTCATAGACTTGTTCAGGCGACTCATGTATTGAACAGTTTCCTGTTTGACAGGAAGAGGAAATTAATCTTTTTCTCCTCACTCACGCAGGAACACATTTGAGTTAAAGACAAAAATTCATTGTAATCCTCATAATGTGTTGATATCAGACCAAAGCAGGCAAAGATGGTCATGAATTTAGAGAATAACATCAAAGCATTCTGTATATCTGAACAATTTTTGTCTACTGACTCGAAACTAGTCAGTGTATCGAGTGCATGAGTGATGAAGGGAGAAAATCTTCAGTCTTTAATGATCTTTAGAGGGATTTCTACTTTCTGGGAGCTAGGGTTGGGTGATGGGATGAATATATTGGCTATCGACAATTGGCTGAGTCAATTTTTTGGGGCGATTTTTTGGATAATTAAGAGCTTATTTCTCCTGGAGCCAGGAGAATGGATGGAAATGTGTATTTTACAGCGCGCAGGGAGAAAAAAGTGAAACGAAACAAAGTCATTTCTCTGCGATTTGAGACACATGCTGTACCTGGCTAGTTTGGCTCGTCTGAGGGGTTTTGTATTCTTTTTTGCAACTAGCTCCTCCGTGATTGTTAGCTGAAAATGGCGTGTGGGGAGTGGGGGACTCCCCGCCCCCTGCGCGCGCTGCACACACGCCTGCGCGAATATCGCCCAACCCTACTGAGAGCATGCCTGTCCCATACTTTCGCTGGCCGAGCTGGCTGACTTCCTGTTGGCTCCCCACACACATGAATGGGATAACATAATGTGATCACACTCTTCTAGACTTTCCAAATGTCACTGAACCAAATGGATCAAATTCTGACTCTTCTTTTCCAATGATTATGTACAGGAAAAATGCAGGAAGTTGCAACGAATGTGGCCGCTACGACAAAATTGCCTTACAGGGCTGAGTCAGGTTTGGGCTGAGTGCAGTAACTTTTATGGGGTCTGTGCTGAGCTAAGCTAACCACCTACTGGCAGTAGCTTTATATCTCATATAACCATCGGCAAGAAAGTGAATAAGCACATTTCCCAAAATGTCGAGCTGTTCCTTTAAGAAAAATATTTTAACCTCATATTTGATAAGTTTAATTATTTTCCTGTGCCACTCTATAAAGACACAGTTAAACAGAGACTAATTTGTGTAAATTAGAGTACATAAAATCCAAATGCTAAATACAATACTACATGAATTGGACAATAAATACATTGAACATACATAGACACCACCAGGTAGTGAAACTGAGTAGTTATTACTGGGATAGTCTCCTGACTTTATTATTGTATTGTAGTGATGTCTTCCCACCTGTCTTTTCCTCTTTGTTTTCAGTGTGACAAAGGTCATTCTCACGCACACCCTAATTCACACACACACACACACACACACACACACACACGCACACACACTCTTGGAGATGGACTTGTGTGTGTTTGTTTTTGTTGAGAGAGAGAACAGAGACAGACGCACACGTGGTAGAAATGTTATTTAAATGGTAATGATTCCTTTGCTTTTTCTGTTTGGTTAGGTTTGTCTGATCCCACCACCTGTAGTTTACTGAATATTTAGTTCACCGCAAACTAATGAAAACATACGCACACACTCACACCGGGAAATGTGTGCACGAACGGCAGGCATAAACCCAAGCATGTCACCACACAAAACACTGTTTAATTAAAAACCAATAAAGTTAATAAGATACAGAGCAGGAATCACACACACTGCAGAGCAATTGATATGATAGCAGGAAGGATTTCATCTCTTCCTCTCCTCTCTTCTTTTTTTCTTTTCATCTCTTCCTCTACACTTTTTTTTCTTTATTCTTTTTTATCTCTACTTCTTTTCTCATGCTCCCTCTGTCTCTCCCTCTCTCCCACTTTTTCTTCTGTGGTGATTTATTGCTCTTGTCTGAAGGGTGAAAAATAATCAACTTGAAGTGAAGAGTTAGTGAGTGTGTGTGTTGTGTGCACATGTGTGTGTGTGTGTGACAGAAGAAGGCGATGAAGTAGCTTTTAATCCAAATCCTGAATTTTCTGCCGAAAAACCTCTTGGTCATGGCAGGTTAGACACACACACACACACACACACACACACACACGGACACACACTAACAGGCATGAGCACACACAGAAGAGAGACACACTAAGAGGTATCCAGATGGAGAGAAATGTACAGACACACACACACACACACACACACACAGTTCACAGAGTCACAGTATTTCTCGTATGTTGCACAAGCTCAGCATCACTTGGATTAATGGAAGAATGGAATCACAAAACACACATTTCCAGACGCACAAGCACAGATGTTGTAGGAGTCACACACAATATATCGTATGTACTTCTTTATATATGTGAAAACGGACACACAGTCAGCAGTATAACGCTTTAAGGGTCAGGCCCTGGAAATAGCAGCCAAGAGATTTAAAGACACTGTACTCTCCGCTGTGTGTGTTTGAGAGTCAGTCAGTTTTACAGTGATGTTCTATGTGTGTGTGCACGTGGCAGTTTATGGCAAATTCTGATGATTTTACTAAGGTTGACTAATTTACAAGGTTCAGTTTTGCATGGATAATTCTCTTCCTTTAATGGGCGCGTACAGATTCATAGATTTGAGGAAGGAAAACCTTAAACTCTATTTTGCATAAAGCTCAAAAAATATGTGCAGGTGAGCTGGAAAGATATGAAGACAAAACGTGACAGCTTCTCAGAATGAAAAATAGTCCATTAATAAAAAATGGCAGCACATGTGGCCACTAAACAGAGCTGCTAACTTTCTAAGCAAGGCAAGTCGATTTTAAACTGCACACAAAGGGTCAACAGGAGTCTTGTTATAGATACCTTTGGTGTAGGTTTTGATTTATAGTTCAGCGTCTGATGTCGTCCACTGATACTACAACACTAAATGGATGTATGGTACATGATCAGGCCATATCGTGCTTGGATTATAATCCTGACGGTTTACATTCTTTCTTTTATTTTGTGATATGAGTGACGGAGGGAAAGTCTGCCTGTCATGGAGCCGAAGTCACATTACTGAAAAAGAGAAGATGACTGAGGCTTTTTTCAACATGTTTCATGTAGTATTTACTCTTCGCATGGTTTCTCCGTAGCCGTTGTAGCCCCGACATGTAGTAGTAACGTGTAGTACAGCGTAGCTTCAAAGCTGACGTACATAACCATTGGAAGTATGGTGTAACCCCTCAACGCAGAAGTAGAAATGAAAAGAGTCTTCAAAATTAGTTTTCTTCATCTCTTATTGTAATTTAATCGCTTCATATCCTTAGAAGTTTGTTTGATAACTCTTACCAATCTATTTTTTTGACTGAAAATGCTTTTGTTAATTCATTCATTTCTTTTTCGGAGCTTGTTGATACCTGACTAATCCCACCACTTAAACCATTTTTTAAACTCTATAAGACAGTCCCAGTTATTAATTTCATATTTAGCCTCTGCACAGGCAACTCAGAATCAAATTCCACGTAGCTTGCAAGTGCATAGTGAATGAATGTTGCAGCGCACATTTGCACCTCTCATGTGCTTAAATCTGACCCACAGAGAGAGACAGAGACATGCAGAGTTAGAGACAGAATGAATAACCGGAGTTTCATTTGTCTTCCTCATGACAGTGGAAGGATTACCAGGAACTAATTGGACAGATTAACTTGGATTTAGCTGCATCTCCTGTCAACCTTTTCTGCCCCCCTCCCCCTCCTATCCTCTCCCCTTTCCTTACCTCTTTTCTTCTCCGCTTCTCTTTAAGCTTCTTTCTCCTGCTCTAAGGTCTTTTTACTTTATATTTCTTGGCTCTTCCTAATGCTTCATGTTAGGGGACAGCTTTTTTTTTTGCCCTTAGCGTACTTCTGTTTCATTTAGTTTCATTTCCTTTCCTTTTGTTTTGCGTTCTTTAATTCCAACCTCTGGATTCTGCTGATATGAAGCTTGCCATCCTTGGTGTTATTGTTGGTGTTTATTGGTATTGTTGTTGTTTTCAAAGCTCCATCTGTGGAGAACAAAGCCTTTTAGTTCCAACATGAATCCAGCCGTTTGTCTGTCTACCGGAGGAGGGGAAAGGGACAAGGCAGCCTCTGTGGTTTACCGTTGGACCTGGTCCCGCTTGACTCTGGCCACGTTCCAAACTAGTTATCGTCTCTCCCCGTTCCTCCTCTCGGCCTCTCTCTTTCCCTCTCTCATCTTTCTCTCCCATTTCTGCTCCCTTTATCAGTCCCTCGCTCCCCCCAGCCCCTGTTTCATTTTTCCACGCATTGCTTTGCTTTTACACTCTTCTTTGCTTATTTTCTATGCTACTCTCTTTGCCCTCCTGTCTTTTTCTTTCTTTCTCTCCTCTGTTTGTCCATATTCTCTCATTGTCTCTCCTCCCACCTTGCTCTCTACCTTCTTTCACTACCTGCAGTAAATAGACACAGATAAGCAGCAATGCATTATGGGTCAGGAGGGAACAGGGTTCTGAAATGCAGGTTAGACGCGCATGTTTGTGCGTGACAGGCAGCTAGTCATATATTTTGTTTTAATTCCATGTTGAAGACCCTCTCAGTGGTAGCATCAAGAGACCCCGAAATCAATACAATTTATTACACTGCCTGTGTGTGTGTGTATATGTGTGTGTGTGTGTGTGTGTGTGTGTGTTAATAGCTGAGGGGTCAGAGCATTTCATTTTTGCTTCAACCTGTTATTGGATGGTTGACATTTAAATAGAATGAGAGGGAGACCTATTGCTTTCTCTGCCTGTCTCTCCCTCTGTTTCTGTCTCTTCCTCACTTGTCTTGGTCTCTCTGTCTCTCTCCCTGTTTAAATCAATACTTGTGATCCTCACCATAAACCTGGCTATACACATGCGGGCGCGCACACACACACACACANATTCTATTTAAATGTCAACCATCCAATAACAGGTTGAAGCAAAAATGAAATGCTCTGACCCCTCAGCTATTAACACACACACACACACACACACACACACACACACACACACACACACAGTTGAGCAATAATATTTGCTCAACAGACAATTACCTGCCTGGGTGTCCTCACAACCTTCCTTCCTCTCTGCCTTTTTTCTTTCTTTCTCGTTTTGTCTCATATGTCTATATGTCTCTTTATTAGTGAGCTATTTACATCTAAATGACTTAGCAAACCTCAACATGTTTGTATTCCGCTTACAGCTCTGTGTGTGTGTATGTGTGTGTGTGTGTGTTGTGTTTGCCCTTGACAATGCATTCTTATTATGAGAAGTTTTATTGAGACAAGCACACACACATAAACACACACCTATACATGCTCTGCCCAGATTTAATCTTGATTCTGTCACAACCTGAAGCTTGTGTGTGTGTGTGTGTGTGTGTGTGTGTGTGTGTGTGTGTGTGTATGTGAGTGTGTATTTGGGTAATAACTGAGTGTGAGAGTGTCCGTGCCTGTGCGTTTCCGTGCATGTGTATGTGTGTGTGAGTGACAGGCAGATAATGGGTTGTCAGAAGAAGCGACAAGTTTGTGTCCTTGTGTTGTCTCCTCTGAGAGAGGAAGACCCAGAGAAAAACAGAGAGCGAGACAAGGAGGGGTTGGGGAGAGACTTGCGTCTCTATTTAAGGTGAGCTGTTTTTATTAAAAAATCCTGGAAGGACATAAGGAAGCAGGTGGGTTACAGCGAGACAGCGATAGAAGAGGAAGGAACATCAACAGGTTATGGAATGACTATCACTGTGAATGAAGACAGTTTATGACAAGGAACAGTAAACAAAACTTTTAATTAAATTTCATCTGGTTGCCCAGTAATAGAGATCAGAGATAATCAAGGCATATTAGGTATTGGCTGTATTCAGCCTGATCAGACAGATTTTTTGTAATGATAACCTATTGTGCTCTCAGCTGTCAAAAATATCAAATCATCAAGTGTTAACTGAAAAAAGCTCTTTACTAAATTTCTTAAACTTGGCTTTTGTTGTCTTCACCACAGTGGTGGAATGTAATCAAGTACTGTACAAATTTGAGGTACTCTTTCTTACTTTACCTGAGTATCTTTCACTTTATAGTTCTACTCCACTAGATCTCAGAGGTACTTTTTACTTCACTACATTTATCTTACAGCTCAATATTCAAAAATATGTACCATGTATCAGACACATGTAGAAGAAAACACAAGTAGCTCAACCTCACCAATCTTCATTTGGTCTTCATTCAGTATCTCTGAAAAGAAAACTACACTTTTCTTCCATTCTTGAGAAGATGCACCTCACCATAGCTGCACGCTATGTAACTGCAGCCATCTAAACACTCTGACGCAGATGTATACATTGCCCCTTAACCCTTGTCGATCAAGTGGTAACTGCTGTGCGAGTGGTAGATGGAGTGATTCTTGGTAATAACAGCCCTCTTGATTGAGTGCTATCTTCTCTAGTGTGTTTTCTTACCTAGAGAAATAACTTTTCTGCAACAATTTGTAGCTGCTAAAGATTATACCTTTCCTACAGAAAACGGCAGCTTGAGGAGTAGCTCTTCTATGTGAGGTGGTCCATCGTTAGTGTTGAACGGCTGGGGAACCACAAGTTGGTAAACATTCATGAGAATGTATGTAGTGCGTCACATATAGTGGACTGATATGAGCAGGCAGGAAGCAGATGAGGAAAGGTTTGGTTTTGTGTTTGCGGTCTTGTGTGTGAGTGTGTGTGTAGACGTGGGTGGGGTCTGGGGGGTTATTGATCCAGTTAAATGAGCCAGTTAAGGTAATTAAAGTCCTGAGCCGGCAGGAGAGAAGGTAGATTATATTGACTATAACAGTTCTGAATACACATAAAAGATGGAAACCAAAGACATGCCTTATAGAAGTTATTGCATTTGAGAAAAGGTTGAATGGCACTGAGGAGTAGAAATAGGCGTTCGTAAAACCCTTTTGTTTTATCTTGGGGAAAATGTTGACTCAGCACTCTTTTTTCGGCAACACAAAGTTCACTCAAGTTTTTTCACATATTACTGTGAGTCATCAAAGAATGGTGATTATTCTCTTCAAACGGCATATTTAATTTGGCAGTACTCATGATATTGGCGTGATGGAGGGGACACAAGTTGGAAATCTACTCACCATTTTGGTTTACCTTCTTTCTCCCTCTGTTTCTCTGCAGAACCTATGCGGACTCCTAAGAGGCTAAAGATTGCTGAGACCAGGTCTCGTCTGATAGCGGTGGACTGGGAATCGTTGGGTTACAACATCACTCGCTGTCACACATTTAACGTCACCATCTGCTACCATTACATGACTGCCAACAACCACAGCAAAGCCGACTGCTTGGACATGGACCCTAAAGGTAATACTCAGTTTAACTATTAATACAGGCTTTGCTACCATTACTTATACTCCTGTTTTACCGTTGTACATTGAATACGACATTGTAAAAGAATGCAATATTGAATTTGTAAAGGCTGCATTGTGGGTATGTTTCTAAAGTAAATTGATTTTTAATAAAAAACCAATACATATAAAGCTGATTGAGAACTGTCTGGTTGATAAGCCAACACCTCATGTAAGTGCTGAAATACTGTATAATAAGAAGATACTTGTCATCAGCAGTAGTCCACTGCCTGCAGTGTTAGCATGTAAATATTTTTATTTTTCTGGGATGTTGATTCTCAGTGGGATGAGAACCAGCAACCTTTTCATTTCACATGGTGTCATTTAATTCAATCTTATTATCAGAAACATTGATTACAAGAGCATCAAATTACATTTGAAAATATATGCAACACAATATCATATTCAAGCAGTCCTTGAAAACTAGTGACCAAAAATTGTTGGAAATTGTGTCTACCTAAACTCAAACTGCTAAAACAATTAAACGATTAGTCGATCGACAGAAAATGATTTGGCAGCTATTTTGATAATCGATCATTCTTTTAAGTTTGTTTTCAAGCACAAATGTGAACCATCCTCTGGTCTTCTCAGCACCACGCCACCTGGTGGGAAACCTGCCACCCTACACCAACGTCAGTCTGAAGATGATTCTGACCAATCCGGAGGGACGGAAAGAGAGTGACGAGACCATCATACAAACTGATGAAGATGGTGCGACACTTTAAGCACACTTTTTTCATCTATGTATTTATTTTCTCATTTTTAAAAAATATGTATTTATATTTTTACAAGTGCATACTGTAAGTACAAATTAAAAAGCACAAAAAAAGATTGTGACTAGTGCTGAGATGTTGTGAATAAACAAGGCATGTCACATCCTACCTTTGTGGCTAATATTTTGTAAAAGCTGCATTAAATTAAGTAAGTGTCTTGAACTATAACTTTGGGGTACACGTATCACTTCAACATGGATCAGGAAAGTCACGTCTGGGTGTATTTACAAGGGACTTCTTCATTTGGAGGACAGAATTTTACTGTTAATTTTATTAGCATTGTATAATTTTGTGTGTGTGTTAACAGTTCCAGGCGCAGTTCCCAGTCAGTCACTAAGAGCTACTCCATTTGAAGACAGAATCCTTCTTTACTGGAAGGAACCAGCTGAACCCAATGGAGTCATCATACAATATGAGGTATTATTAGCAGAAGCAGTCGGAATAGGAAGAGTTGTAGGAGCCAAACTATCACTATGCTGAGTGGGGAAAATGCATAAACCCGGATTCTGTCTCTCTGCCCCGCCTCAGATCAGCTACAGTGGTGTTCGTTCATTTGACCCTTCGGTGCCTCTCCAGCGGCCGGGACTCACAGTGTCTCTGCCCTCGAACGCCACCCATCACCTGTTTTCCCAGCTCCACCCAGGTGTCACGTACCAGCTCTCTATACGCGCGTCCACCTCCAAAGGGTTCGGTCCTGCAACCACGCTCAACGTGACTACTAATATTTCAGGTAAAAAATAAGTTTTAATATGTTTTATTGTCTCATATTTTCTTCAGTATCACATTTAGATAGTTAGCAAGGTGATACATGGACACTAACAGAGACTCATGCTCTTTCTTCAGCCCCGACAATAGATGAGTACGATGGGTCAGAGGCCTTCCTCAATGAAACTGCAACAACCATCACTGTCCTGCTTAAACCTGCCCAGGCCAAGGGAGCACCTATAAGGTATTGTATGCATGCATACATACAATATACACATATATACAATATACAGTATATACCCAAGCCCAGGTTTTTGTCACGCCAGCCTGTATTTGGTTCACATTACTTATTTTTAGCATTTAATGAGTGCGTAAATTGTACATAGTTAGTTCTCTCCTTAGCCATAAAGATAAATAAAAAACATCAAGTAGTTCGTCTTGCAAGTATATTTGTGAACACTGCTGTGGTCAAGCTTGAACATATGCATTACAGTACAATCAGTTATAATTATAATTATGCCAACCATGTTATTTTCTGGGAGTAACATTCAATCAGAGGTATTCTTTGACACATGTAGAAAAAACTGGTTGATAAACAGTAATTAACCTAGCAAGGCCACATAAACATGACACGTAACCGCGCAACCTATTTTTTATTATTAGAAAGATAAGAAATATTTTTTTCATCATGAGTGTATTAATGAAAAACTCAGTTAATAACGTGTTTAAATTGCCTTCTCGTCTACAGTGCGTACCAGATTGTGGTTGAGGAAGTGAATCCACAGCGGACACGTCGTCAAGCTTCCTCTGACTGTTACGAGGTGATTATTAATCTGTTCTACATACATTTAACAAGCCATGCCTTTACAGCCTAATACACATGTATTTTTTTGCTGACATACATTATGAAGAATTTTATTCCAATAAAGATTCATTTTACAGTAGATACAGTTGGCTCCATAGACCGTTGGACATTTGTATCCCAACTCTTGTAAAGCAGACCTTTTATTTGCAGAAGAAATTGTATTTGTGAGCCAGATTTATAGACATATTATTTTTAATGTAAATCTATTCTCTTTCCCAGGTCCCCGTTTCCTACCACAGTGCATCTAGTGGTGGATCTCCATATTACTATGCCGCCCAGCTGTCCCCCAGCAACCTGCCTGAGCCGCTCCCCTTCACTGTGGGAGACAACAAGACATATCAGGCAAGCCTTTTTTTCTGAGCTACGTATTCTGTACATAGTGCAGCAAAAATGTCAAGTTAAAAGATAAATCAAATAGAAATCTTGGTAAACTTATATAGCTTATAGAGGTATAGGGATGTGCAATACACTCACAGGAAGAAAGGTAACAGACAAGGGGGAAATTAAGTTTGAGTTAAGTTGTTATAATATACTGTAATATAAGGGGTTTTATTCTTATCCATGGTTAAACTGACAACCTGGCACATTTGTAATGAGCTATATGCATGTCCCAGAATTTCTTCATTCAGAAAATGGCAAAAATGTCCATAAATGCCTTTCCAGAAAGATCCTGGATAGCCACAAAAAAAACCCCAAAAATGTCTTTCATTGCCTTGGCCTACCTTTCCATCAGATTGAGTTGAAATCTATTGAAGGAATAGTTCAACTTTTGGGAAATATGCGTGTTTGTTTTCTGTCAGAGATTTCGAAAAGAAACAGCGAATTGTCATTTTTACAATTTTGATTTTGCACATGTTAAACAAACAAGATTTAACATGTTAATTTGTGATCTTTAGAGGTGCTGGTAGGCATATTTTGTTACCTTTTGACTGTTTATAGTCTCTTTTGTTAGTTAGCCAACTGCTCATATTCATATTTAGTGTACAAAGATGAGGGTGGTATCGATCGTATCTAAGTTTTAGAAAGCGAATAAGCGTATTTGAACTTTTCCTTTAAAAGATCTGAGCTATCCTGCTAACTAACAACCCAAGAGACAAACCAATAAGGCGGAAAACATATCCTCCTTAGCAGAGGTAATAAGTGAGTCTACGTATATTTAGCCTCATATAAAGTTGATGATCTCTTCCTTTTATTCCCCAGGGTTTCTGGAATCCTCCACTGGCTCCAAGAAAGAACTACAACATCTACCTTCAAGCTGTTAGCAGCACGGAGAGGGTAAATAAATATTTATTCATGTCAAGACACACTAAACACACAGTGGACTTACAGCTCTCACCTACTTGCTGCTATGAGTAAATATACTGTATGTACACATTCAAAGAGACACACTAATTACACTTAAACTGAATTACAGCTTCGACCTGCAAGCAGTTAGGACTTCTGAGAGTATGGGAGTCTAAACAAAACTTAAAGCACATGTAATACACGCTGCTTAAAACTGCAAAATATATGCAGGCAACTGAATATGCCCCACTTGTTTTTCCTTATACTGTAAATACATATATACAGTGTGTTGTGTGTGGACTTGGGGCTCAGGTTTTACTCTTATTGTGTCTTTTTTCTCCAGGAAACTAAGACGCAGTGTCTGAGGCTGGCTATTAAAGGTAAGAACACACTGTTGATACCACTTTCTGTCAAAAAAGACCCTAGATCAGTGTTAATTTGTCAATCAGATGCAAAAACGATAAACATAAACATAGTAGAGTAACTATAAATATATATATTTTTGTGTACAATATAACTGTGTTAATAATCTGTCCCATACTCCAATGTGACAGTGCGGACAGTTTTGCATCTTAGAGAGAGAAAATTGATTCATGTTATGTGTCTGTGTGCACATTTAGCCCCTGCATGTACACACTGTCTAAATGTCATGTTTTTACTAGCAGCCATATGTTGGTAGATTATCAGACTGGTTTAAATGGTGTGGAGTTAATCCCTGGGCAACCACACACAAATACACACACACACAAGTGCACATGCACTGTTTTGAGGAAAGATTTTTCGAAATGCGGCTGATGGATCAGAGTTTAGCTGTGTGGAGTAAGAACAAGGATAAACAGAAAAATACATTACCATGTTTTCGATGAAATTGACAATCCTGGTGACTGGTAGTGTTGAGCTTCAAAGAACAGTGAGGACGTTTGAGTGTTTATTTGGTTAGTAACACAGAACTAGAAGGCAAACAGAGGTGAAAAGATGAATGAAAATAGAATTTGCCCACTTGTTTAAGGTATGCTAGAGGTGTAGCACGATGGTAAGGGTAATGTTGGTATGACAAACAGTCAACTAGGGCTGAAACTAACAGTTATTTTCATTATCCATTAATCTGCTGATGATAAATTGTTTTATCGATTAAACATCAGAAAATAGTGAAAAATGCCCAATTATCGATTATCAAAATAGTTGCAGATTAGTTTTCTTTCAGTTGGCTGATCAATTAATGGACCAATCTTCTCAGCTCTGGACAGACAGTTCAGTCATGGACAGACAGCAGGTATTCATGAACAAACAGGAGATGTTTGTAGCTTTTTGAAAAGTTGATTGTATTAATGTTAATGTAAGCATTTAATTTTGACACATATCCACAATTTGAGACAATAGGTGTGAGATAAAAGCCTATAAAATTGCTAATATAGAGGGCCGATGTCATATTTACTAAACATCCATAGTACTTGAATGTTGTGCTTTCGAGTTATCTTACACAAGTTAAAAAAACACTAGTTATAATCACTTTCTGCACTCAGCTGATGCTCCTTGCTTTGACCTTCTAGTGCAGAAGGATCATAAAACTAGACAGTAAAAGTGACATAATTTTAAGCCACAATGATTGTAGAATTAATCATTATGGCTGATTGAGTTGTGTATTTTTATAACAACCCATCTAGGGACAGACACTGTAAGGGGCCATTATTCCCTGGTGTGCTCCTATGAAATGAAACAATAAATACATTAAAATAAAATAAGGGACAAGTTGAAAAAAAATGGGAATTGTTGTATAAATTGAGATACTTGTAGTCAACATAAAAGTGTGCATCCTCATAAAAGCCCTCCTTTTGATAGGAGTTTTTAGGTTTTTAGTCTTTAGGTCACAGAGTTCAATGTGACCAAGACATGTAAGCCAGTAGGCTCGTAGGAAATCGACCCCATGGGATAGATCAAAGGTGTGGTTCAATCCCTCGGGTGCCTGTAAGGTGTCATGTTTCCGCTTTAAACTAAGAGTAAATGTGGGAAGTTACTGTATTTCCAGTGTCATCATATTTCAAGAATTACTGGTGCTTGTATTTATTAGAACAGGTGGTTACTTCACCAAAGGCTGCAAGAAAGAGATGACGCTCTACTTATCTGGCCTGAGGAGGTCTGAGTGAAGCTGAAAGACTTATTTTAGTTTTTTGGGTTTTTTTTGTAATAAGGCAGAAAGACACACTAATGGACACAGAGGTCAGACCACCGTCCATTCCTCTCTCTCTCTCTCTTGCCGTCCCTCTGCATGTGTGTGTGCACTCAACCGTGCGTCCGGGAGGGAGGATTAAGTGATGGTGGTCCTATTAGGTCATCTGGGGTATTGTGTATTGTCATTGCTGCCTCAGGGTGTTTTGTGTGTGAGTTTGTGGCTCTGTGGGTAAGTTGTGAGTGTACTGACCTGGATAATTTTTACAGACATTAAGAGCTACTGCCGACATTATGAGGTCAGACTCAGAGCCTTTTAAAGATTGTTTTTCTTTTTTGTTATGCCTTGTTTTGAGACCCTTTGCCCACTGATTCTTGCTCTAACAGCCATTGAAAAAAAAGGAGATAAAACCACTAAGTGTGGTGTAGATTTCTGCCATTAACCAAAAAATCATGAGGAATTTTTCATGCAGTCATAGATTCACCATTGTTTAACATAAAACAAAAAAATGGTGGTTTCTAACTATTTATATAAGACAGATTTGACCCAGAATTTTTTAAGTAACTACAGCCCAACCCATTTTTTGTATTTTTCATAAACTCATAGTATTAAAAAATGATAAAGATCCCTTTCATTTCTTTTTTTAAGAATTCTGACCAAGATATATGCTGAGCAGGAATTTGATAAACTTGTTCCTGCTCTCCAGCAGACAAATAATGTATTGGAGACACTGTTTCTAAATTACCTCAAACATTATCGGTATTTCTTGCCACAATTTTTACTTATCGATCCACATATA
Source organism: Oplegnathus fasciatus (assembly GCA_003416845.1). Taxonomy (NCBI): domain Eukaryota; kingdom Metazoa; phylum Chordata; class Actinopteri; order Centrarchiformes; family Oplegnathidae; genus Oplegnathus; species Oplegnathus fasciatus. The sequence goes on along the minus strand of NTHP01000092.1, from coordinate 405,322 downwards.
AACAGGGTCAGCGGCATTCATGGGTAGGTTCTGCTGTGACTTGTATCCAAATTATATTACTTGCAACTCTTGTATACTTGCTAAACAGTTTGGAAACTATGCTAGGGTTTATTCTTAATGAGAAATCATGGAACTTTCATTGCCTGGACACGTTTTACTAATAATCTTTGATTTATTATACTGTAAGTATTTCCCAACTTCATGAAGCTTGTCTTGTGGTAAGAAGAATCCTTGAAGAATAAAACTGGCGATACTCTATATTTTTCTTATTGTCAACAAATCCCAGAAGACCAAAACCAACAATGCATTGAACCCACTGACTATGTAACCAAAACCTGAAATATCTTCTTCCTCTGTGTCATAGAGCTCCATTGTTGTCCGAAAACCATTAAAAACACGTCAGTGAGCCACAATGTTGCACTGGATGACATGTTGCTTCAGTACCATGAACATGGGCACTGTAGTTTATTACCCACATGCACTGTTCTGCTGCCCTCAATACTCTCAAGAGCCCTAAATGTGTATTAGTACACGGTTGAAAACAATCCCCAACAAATGCACTACTTAGTCCTGTTAGAGTGATGTTTGCTAAAAACTACAGTGCCCAGCTGTTTTAGAGAATTATTTAGCCTTTTATAAAAATGAAGGAAGTTGAACGGAACTGAGAGAGGCATTGTTGGGTTTGGTCTTTTCGTGGACTTTGCTGACAATAAGAAAAAAATATAGAATAACACCAACCTTATCATTTAAAAGCAACATTTTGGCTGCCACATCACTACTCAAGCTTCATCTACCAATCTGAGTCCTGTGTTTTCGTGTAATATTGTTACATAATGACATGGGGCTGGATGGGGGCAAAGATTTCAGCGGCAGAAACATTTTATAACAAAATAATATGTTAAGGTCACAAATATTGAGGGAGATAAAGAGAGAGAGAGGGAGATTATCTTTATCTTGTTGATATTTAGCATTAGAAGTGGATTATTGTTTGATAGATGTACTGCATTATTTTGAGTTTTGTGCGTATGTCTTTGTGTCGGATTATTTGGATTATCATAATGCATGATAATGTTCTTACGTTGCAGAACTATTCTGGCGTGATGGGATCAGATCGCTAAGCTCAGGAGCATGAAAACAGATGCTCGCTCTCTCTGTCTGTTGACTTTCTGGCCATGATCAACAGGGTTGAATCTCCACTACAGCGTGCTCTTTGCCTGAAACATCATTTGTGAATTTCATTCCAAACAGACGAAATCAGGGAGTTCAGTCAATTCTCTCAAGTCATCAGGAGCAGAAATGAGTTTGAGTACGAGTAATATATGGTGACAGTGGTGCAGAAACATTGGGCAGCTACGGTCAAATTGCATTTCAAAAGCATTTCCCTGTGAGAGCATGACACCAAGGATAACCTGAAATTCGCTGGAAAGACAAGACACAGTCAATTGAGCATTTCTGTATTGGTGTACATGTAGTCATATGTCTACTTATTTTTCTGTTTTCTTTAGTGTGGTTGCAGCTGGGAGTAGGAGTAGTGAGTGTGCAGAGTTCACTGGTTCAGTACATTTACCATTCAACAAAATGAATGAGAAGCTGAAATCTGTGTAAGCTGAGTGTTTTTAGTTCAAATGATCCAGCTCAAGAAGATGCAGGGCAAAAGTGCAGGGCAGGGATACACTTTGTCAGCTTCCACTGATGCTCTGTCACTGCCTTTTCACTGGATTTTATCGCTGTTACTGTAAAGATGAAATTACTCAAAGATAGTTTTCAGCCATGCTAGCGTCGTGGCAATATCAGTCTGTTGGTCCACCACTTTGGTCCAGACTGAAATATCTCAACTACTGGATGGATTGCCATGAAATTTTGTGCAGTTACTGATGTTTCTCAGAAGGTGAATCCTAATGACTTTGAGGACCCCCTGACTTTTCATCTAGCGCCACCAGCAGGTCAAAGTTGTAACTTATCCTGTGGAATATCTCAACATCCACTCGATTGATTGGCACAAAATTTGGTTCAGACATTCATGTCCCCCCTCAGGATGAATTGTAATAACTTTGGTGACATCCTGACTTTTTATCTAGCGCCATCATTAGGTCCAAATTTTAATTTGTTCACTACTTTGGTTTATGATCAAATACCTGCAAAAGTTATTAGCCTCAGTTGTACTTAGTGTTTTTTGCTAATTAGCAAATGTTAGCATCCTAATACGCCAAACTAAGATGATGAACATAGTAAACATTATACCTGCTTAACATGCAGCATAATAATCATTTGTCACTGTGACCATATTAGCATTCTGACGTTAGCATTTAGCTCAAAGTGCTGCTGTGCCAAAATTCAGCCTCACAGAGCTGCTAGCATTGCTGTAGACTCGTAAGAGTCTATAGAGTCTTGTTTCTTTGGTGTGTTGCTAAAGCTATAACTGCTTTATGTCCAGATATCTTCTATAAAAAATGTACTCAGATATGTTCAGATATGAGCTGTTCAGTAGAAGCGACTGTTGTGGGTAGAAGCAATATATTTTGTTCATTGTTACATAGCAATCATATTAATGAAGAATTAACTGTTAATCTCAATATCTCAATCTGTGAGCCAAATTAGCTTCTCAAACAAAACTTTTGGCTATATTTGCACCATGAATGACAGTTACCATGGCATTTGTGTTGGCACTTGTCTGACTTTGCATTACAAGGAATATTTAGAGTTTTGATATTTACCTGATCTTTAGCTCAGCGCTGATTAAACCTTCCTATTTAAATTGCTCATCAGGATTTGCTTCCTTATCACACTCACCACTTTCCTGATGCAAGGGCATTTTGTAAAGACATCTTGAGAGAAAGCAAACGTAATTCCTGAGGCTGTTGAGTGGCATACTTTGCCAGCCTTAGGTAACACAGGGTTGCGTAAATACTTCAAAATAGTGCCAAGATTCCATTATCTGTTTAACAGGTTTACAGTGCAAGAGAGCAAAATTTCAGAAATGTGGAGAAGGTTTGCACCGCTTAAGATTCAGGGTTCCTGGCAAGCTTAGTTGACTGGCGGGTTTGGTTTTACTTGACTAGTTCCCTGGCCCAGGCCAACAGAGGGTTGGGGTGGTTAGACTTAACTTGTTCTTTTATCCGATATCATGCAGCTCTCTGACAAAAAAACGCAGTAAGCTGTAGGAAAACCCAGACGATAAAGCTTTTGAAGATAATTCCAACTTTTAATGTCTGATTTTCAGTCTTTCAGTTTCATAAGCTACTGCTGACAAAACTCCAATCTCTGTTGGAACTTTCTGACTGTACAAAAAATAATGTCAGTGTCTTACAGTAGCTGTATTGAAAGCTAGAAACATTTAGCTTGTCAATTAAAAGAAATCTACTGGAAACTGAATATGTTATATGTTATAAACATGTACTCCCCGGATGGCTGGCAGCGTTTTAAAAATTGGTCGACAGCTGTCCAACCGCAATGGCCACAATTAATAACAGTAAAAGAAGCAATCTCAAGCTCACAGAGCTGTTAGCACTTTAGTGAGTGATATCTCAAAGGTTACAGTGTGAGAGAGATTTTGGGTTTTTTCACTTCTGCTGTCCAGCAAACATTAACTCCATAAACTCACTCAAGAAACAGAAAATATGAAAGTGAGAACTACAAACAAATTCTACTGTTTACATCCTTCATTTTGGATTTTTACACTTTTGCAGCATTTCCAGATGGTTTTTTTTCCACTTGTCTCCCTAAGATGTTGCTGAGATGTCCCTTTAATGTCATTTAGCAGCTTTCCACTGAAGGGTACATTCTTAGATAAGCACAAGATAACCTTATTTTGGTAATTAGGTCCATGAGTATGGTATTTTTAGTGGTGGTTTTCACTTTCTATCTTGTACACAGCAATGCTTTACAAATGGGGATGTAAAATGACCTTTTCTAATGATTTTTTTTTTTTTTTTCACTCCTAATACTACAAAAGAATCAATAATTACTGTAGTGTTCTGGTTGTCCGAGCTGATGTTATGTTAGAGCCATAATATCGATGTTGTTTTATTGTCATTATGTTATGTAGGTGCGACAGAGGAGCCAGAAGTCATCCCTGACCCCGCTAAACAGACGGATCGGGTGGTGAAGATCGCTGGGATCAGTGCTGGTGTTCTCGTCTTTATACTGCTGGTGCTGGTAGCCATCCTATTGGTCAAGAAGAGGTGAGTGACAGCCCATAACCACGCCCACTGAAACAGCTTTAATAAAGAGTTTCATGAAGAGTGCAAATACTACATGAACAACAGAACTACACCAACACACACACGCACACACACAAATGTGCACCTAAATCCATTCTCTTGTTGTGTGTTGGTCCAGTATTTGCTGTAGTAACACCATCTTCCATCCATCCACCATAAACGTTGATCTCCCTTCAGAACCAGCTGGATCACTCCCTGAAGTTTATTCTGTTTTTAAGGCAATGAATAACTCATGGCTTGTTTTGCTGAGATCCATGTGAAAATATGGTTTCCAAAATTAGAAACTCCTGCCTCACAGTTGTGTGGTTTAGTGCAAGAAAGATCTGAGGCCATGTGTTTTTCTTCTTGTACAGTACAGCTGTTGGATCAAGCTAGACAAAACAAACACTCAGAACAGCTGACTCAATTGAGAGTAAGAAAGAGGAACACAGTGGAAGAGATCCTCAAGCAGAAGATATAATAACATATATATATAATATGTAACATAACATAACAATATCTAATAGAAACCTAGAGTGTGGTGTTGTTGAGATGAAGGTTCATTGTGCATAGAAAAAGAGATTTTTGCCGAAGTTGATTGAAGAAAAAGCAAAATTTTGGAAAGTGGAGAGTGAAGGGTGGTTGGTTGGAGTTAGGATTAGAGGTTTTTAAGCCACTGGAGCACACATGTTACATACACCTTCTTCATTTAGGTTCACACTTTAAAGAATTCAAGAGCAACAATTTCTCCTTAAGTGTAATGTGGTGTTCTCTATTGCACACTTAAAAGGAGTTTGTACAGGTATGATTAAGGCTTTTTTAGAAAAAAGAAGAAAAGAAAGAAAATGTGCACACAGAGACTGACAGTGATATTTCAGAAGGGTGTCACTATATCGTTTTTGGCCTGTGATGTGTTAGTTTGGTGCAGGGCTCCACCGTGTGGTGGCTAAACACAGCTACAACATGCAGCTGCAGCGATACACAGCAGCTGAATCATACAGGTCTTTATTGCAATACATCAAACTGTTTTTAGACAGTAGTGACAAGATAACTCTTATATATGTCTGTGACATTTCCTTTGGAGGACCTGGTGGTCTTATGCTATTGTTATATTTCTGTAATAACTAAGGTTGACTACTGTATGTCTATGAAACACCAAAAGTAGTAATTTAATTCCCAGCTTTCCACATCTGCCTCCAATGAAATGTGTTGTTTGGGGTTTATTAACATGACAGCAACATTATTCATGAACCACTGCAGTTAGTAGCATTGGTGACCCTACCCTCTCCTCTGACATACTACCATATTTGAAGTCCTATCTAGTAGTATACGAACATCATCAAACACTGAAATAGTTATAGTTTAGTTATAAACTAAGTATCCTTATTTTTTCCAGCTACGACACACTGCGAGGCAATTCACAGTGGCTTAATTGAATTGTGTGATATTATCATTACAAAAGTCTATGAAACTGTTGCTTTAAACGCAACCCCCCCCCCACCTAGTCTAGACTATTTTTTGTTTTGCATATAACCTGCTCTCTATTCATCAAATTTATACCTGAGTAACTGTGAGGTTACACGAGGTTGAATTATGTCTTTGTTCTTTTCAGGGCGTGTGTGCGCATATGCGTGCATGCACAGTTATAAGTGATTTAAACACGAGTGTGGGTCTGCAATAATTAACTATTACTAAACATGTCGTTCTTCCTGTGACCTTTCAATTAAAATCTGGTGTTCAGGGAACCTAAGTGCCTCATTAAAAAGAGAATAATTAGGAATTTAATTTGCATATTTGGGGCAGATGCATTCATGTCAAGTGCGTCATATCACATCTTATTATAATAACATCCACATAAATAGCTCGGTTTGCTCATTGACCACCATGCATCTTGAAGGCATAACAATAAATTTAAGATTAATTATCATCAATTTAAGAAAATGTCTCTTTCAGGAGATACTGTACATGATCTCCTCTGAACACTGAAGTATTGCATCCTGCCAGAGGCTTAAGGGAGCAACCAGACAGTCTCTCAATTACAACCAATCATGGTCTCATTCAGCAAATCAAAAACAATTAGAGACGTTAACTTACAGTCAGAAATGAACTCTCGTCATCTGAGAACTTTGCTCTCGCAGCGCCTGACCTCCATATTTTCATTCTAATTCTCTGAATGAATTCATGTGATCAAGCATTCATGCTGCCGTTTTAGTGTCAAAGTGTAATTGTAAATGATAACCAAAGGAGCTGAGCTTAAAGTGTAGAGTAGAAATATTCTATTTATTGTCGAAGCTGTTGCTATTTTGTGACACCCAAGAGTGTTTGAAATACTCACTATCGTCCAAAAACTTGACAGTGTTTGATCCATAGTTTGCTCCCAGTGGCTTGACACGTTTTACTGAACATTATCTGTCCCTTGAGGATTTTAGGCCTCTTGATAATAGAAAATTGGTCCAAAATGAAAGATAATGCTTTTTTTGGGAGGTAACAGTTGTTTACGACTCTGTAATTGCATGCACAGCCTGGAGCAACTGAATTCAGTGTCTGTTGTTGTTCTAAACTGTAACCAGCTCAAGCTGCATTCAGACATTTGGGCCAGAGGAGACTTCAAATTAATGTTGGCACTCGATCACTAAACGCTCAAGGGACTGCGACAGGATGATAGTGTTCCTATAAAGTAAAACATCATGTTAAAATGTTATATTTAGGTTGATTTCTGACAGGTTGAAACTATATATACCAGCATGAACAACTGAAAAGGAATGTTATTTGTGGAAATGGAATATTTTCATATATTATGTTTAAGTATGTTTCTAGGTATATTCTTCATATGGTGTTTTTTCTTTTTTTAGTTACATTTCTAATTTGATTTATGAGAACACACGAGATTGTGCATCAACCAACATTGATCAACTCATGACAGCAGTTTCTGGTTGAGAAAACATATTAGCATATCCCTGCATGGGATGTAAAATTGCCTTTGAGCTACTTAAAGCGAGTCCTATAAACTTGATTTCAGTTATAATGTATTTTTGTTTTGAGCTATGACACCATTTGTGTTGAGTTGTGAAAATAAATCTTCACTCTGACATTTTTAGATGGTTTGCAACTAAACTGTGACAACTGACTTAGCAGTAGTGCACTCGGAAAATGGTGTGAATATGATCAAAAGGGATTTTTATGTCACTCTAATGAGTGTGAGGTTGTGTTGACAAGGTTTAGTAGTTTTTCCATAAAGGTTTCTGGGGAGATCAATCTTCATTGTCATTGAACCTTTACAACTTTGAACAATACTGCATCTTTAAAATGGTGGGACATGATGACATCGCAATGACATCATGCTTGCTTTACAGGAAGTGAGCTGCGTGGTGTTACAGATCGGATAGCTTTGTATCAGTTTTTGACAAATTGTTAACTAGGTTAGGGATTAAAAATCTCTAATCAGGGCCGTCCAGTTACAGTAAATGCAGCTTAAAAATATTGCATGAATATTTTAAATATGACACCTCCAGAAGTAAAGAAGAGAGACTGCATGTTAGAGGTTTAATATTGATAGTTTGTTGATATTTTAGTAGTAGAGCGTACAAGTCTCTTAACTTGTTTTGTAGTTTTTATTTAGCATTAAACTTTTTTAAAGAAATAGGGCCCATAGTTATTATAACAACCCCTTGCATGACCCTCAAGTTGTAGCAATCAAAAGGTGTTTTCTTCTGTTTCTGTTGTTGCTGGTTGGGACAGGACAGTATTGTCCTAATTTGCATATTCATGACCCTTGTGTCTCATTCTTTGCTTTCTGATTGGCTCACAACCCCAGGAGGACCTACTATTCATACTCTTATTACCTGTAAGTAAACAACCAATCAACAATCAGCTCACCCAGCTGCTGTTATCTTATTGGGGGAATTATTAGTGGCTAGTTGTTGTTATTTTTAAAGATGCAGTATACTTTTTTCAAGACAAAACACATTTTCAGCTCTGACCAACCAGCCAAAGCCATCCTCATTGACGCCTTGCCAGGGTGGGGGTCAATTCACTTTCATGTCAGCCAGGTCAGGACGTTGAATTCCTTGTTTTCAGCCTTTTATATAAACATATTTAAGTCTTTAGATACTGAAAACGTGTTTTTAGCAAGAGAACGTTGATGGTTTCCTGTCTAAAAATAACAATAAATAAATAAATGCAGAATCATTAGCAAATTGAGTGTCAGCTTCTATTAAAGGGACTGAACTGACTGTGAATTGACCTCAGCCCTGGTGTCCTCTACATGCTCCAAAGTTGCTGTGAAGCAGGCTTATGAAGGCCAAAGTTGGCCATAAACCAGAACAAAGCAGGCCAAAGTGGGACGACACAGGCCCAAGCGTGTTATTTGAAAAAAGAATGCTGCACTTGTGACTTGTAGCTCTTTGTGTGCATGTAGTCATGTGATCATCCATCCGCCCATCAAGTCACAGGTATCATGGTAACTCTGCTCCACATGCTCGGTGTCTCTCTCCTGGTTTCCGTCCTGAAACGGTCAGCTTCCTGTTCAGAGCACATGGCTCTGATTTTGGTAGTTCTTGGTGGTTTTTCTTGTGTTGTGGGTGCTCCCTTCTCTACTCTGTCTCTTGTTGTCCCTCTCCGGCCGTGACCAGAATGGATCCCCGATCACTTCCTTTAAAAAGAGGTGGGGACTATTTAGTGCACTATCTGGCAGTAACAAAAGCACACGTTAATAAATAAATATGGACATTTATTCATCGCCAGCTTATGTCAGGTTCACCAGACACGTAAACAAAATGTACCCAACATTAAGACATGACAGGTTAGCGTTAAACATGTAGCTTAAAGGTCCCATGAAATGTAATGTATATCTTTTTGGAACAGGACAGTTATGAATCAGTAAACTAACATAAACTAATATGTTATTATCTATGAAGAAAGAGGCATCTATTTCCAATACATATATCAAGAACAATTACTGTCAACAATTTCACTTTATGTCATCATGCACACTGTCTAAACTTTTTTTAACCATGTTTCACATTTACAGATTAATCTCCTGGCATATTTTACCAAACCACTCAGACCTTAAAAATAATAGATTCACTCTAGTTCTGGTCACAGCTACCCCCTACTCTTTCTCTCTGTCTCTTGTCTCTCCATTATATACAATATATACAGTACAAGTGCACAGCATATGGTGGTTTATAATATATATATTGCCTTCTCTCCTATTTTCATGTTTTCTGTTAAAAAAACAAATAATATTCTAACAAACACCCACACAAACAACTTAACCTGGTCAGCACTTAAATCAATGTCCCTACCGAGTGTGTGAGTGTGTGTATTATGTGTGTATGTGGTCTTAGAGGTGGAGTTGGTGTATTTTGGGGTCAAGAGGTAAAATATACAATAAAACACAGCATGCTTTTTGTCTGTTTAATGGGAAGGAGTCAGAGCCGTACATTGTAATCAGTTACGCAACAATCAAAAAATCGATCAAACCTCTGAGAGAATTTTTTTTTATATTTATGTTGGAGCTCAAACCGCTGTACAAGTGAGGAGCTAACTAATTTAAAGCAGGCCATGTAAAAACATAATAAATGTTTGTTGACCTGCACTGATGCTGTCCTAACTGATGTACATATATGGCTCTGGGTACAAAATGTTCCTGCATGCTCTGTCATGCTCGAAGTATTAAGCCCTCTACAGTTGTTTTTCCTGGGATTTTACAGATTGCACACACTGCCAGAGTTAAATCTGAAAAGGATAGCTTGATGTTTAGATTTTAAACAGTTATTTTTCTTTGCCAGGCACCAGTTGTCATGGTAGAGAAAGGTTTCTGTTGCTTGTAAAAAAAAAAAAAAAGGCAATTCCACAGTATAACAGCAGCCTGTGAAGAAAAATAGATTAAAATTGAAAATAAGGTATCTCTAAAAGGTATCTTTCCTAGAAAGACAGTGTACCGGTCTCTCATAATCCTGTACTAACTATTTATGAAATGACCTCAAGTCCTACTACTCATACTGTATGATGATATCTGTGGTACTTTGGTTGGTAAATGGTTTTCCTTGAGCTCCTGTAGATCATAAATCATTCCCTTACTGTTGTTTTAATGGGAATTTTCCTATCTTTGCTGTCGGATGAAAACCAAATACTTAATACTTTGGTGATTTTTGTTTTTCTTTTTGTTTTTTAGCTTTATTGAAAGCCTACATTCTGATAATGAAGAAAGCTCATGGAATTACAAAGAATGAGGAGTTTCAGACAACTAGAAATAGAGTTGAGAAGTTTTTCAAAGGCTTTCATCTGACAGCTCATCTATGGTACCGAGGTTGATAACAGCTTTTCCCTTTGTCACTCGTAGGTCATAGGTCATTTTCCCTGGTCTGTATTAGATGCTATTTTCCCTCTGCTCCTATAGCTGAGCCTGTTACATGCTGCCATTTACAAACAAGCCTTTCCTCTACCTCCCTTGCCTGTTCTCTCCTCTTTCCTTCCTCTCTTTTTCTCTTCTCCCCACCTTTCTTCTTTCCTCCTTTTCTCTTGTTGGTTCTAAACTCTGCATCTTGATTCAGCAGCCTGCAGCCCCCAGCCTTGTTATTATTCCAAAAAAGATGTGATACCACCCAATTCATAGAAAATCATGCTACACTTAAAAATTTGAGACTATTCCTTACAAGGCGGTAGTCTGCAGGCTCGCTGATGTTTGTGTTTTTGTTCATATGATGCCTGACTGTGTCTGTCTCTGCCCCTGACAGGAAACTGGCTAAAAAACGTAAAGATGCCATCGGAACGACGCGGCAGGAAATGACTCACATGGTGAATGCCATGGATCGCAGCTATGCTGACCAGAGCACTCTGCATGGAGAAGATCCCATGGCTGTGACATTCATGGACTCTCACAACTACAATAACAGATGTAGGTTCATAAACAAGACTATTATTGCTATCATTATTATAATTTTGACCATAAACTGTAGCATTAACCATGGGCTATCTTCAAAACTCAACTTGGAATCTAATATTCTGTTTTATCCTTTTCTATTCTAACACGTCTACATATTTTTATCTTTCTTCCCTTCTATCCTCACTGATGAGACTTGAATTTTACAATTGCAAGGTTATTCTTACTAACAGCCAGGTTACAGTTCTGTCTGCCAAACAGTCCAAAACCCAATGATATTCAGTTTATAGTGATATGAAAACAGTCAAAGCATGAGCATGAATTAGGTTATGTTTGGTGTTTTTGCCTGGAAAATGACTGAAACGATGAATCTATGATCAAAATAGTTACCTATTAATGTTCTGTCGATCAGTTAATCACCTCATCGTTCAGCTGTAGAAATAACAACTCAAGAATTGATTCAGCCTGATCAGTTTTACAGTTTGAAAATCTGAAACAAAAAAAGGGTGTTGAGAACTGCTGTTGTAAAGAAATAGTTTTAAATTATTTCTGCCTCAAGTTAAATAATTCATGGCTTTACCAGACCAAAGCAAAAGCAAAAATTGTGGCATGGTTTTGCCAAGATAGATGATCGTTAAGATGTATCTCTTTCCCTCATGTTTAAGTCGTGACTGGAGAACGTGTAGGCCATCAGTAGCCATACACAGCTCCTCTCCCTTTTTCAGTGTTTGAATTCTCCTGATGCTCACTGCTCACTTTTAGGTCCTCATCTATATGTTTGAGTAACGCTGAAATTTAGAACATTTCCTCACCGTGTTTCCTCCCGCAGTGCCCAACGATCCTCTGGTTCCTACTGCTGTGCTAGGTGAGACTTCTGGCATGGTTGGATATGTCACATTCACCACCAGTTCCCTTTATTGATCACCCATCATCATCTCAAAGCCCTTGTGCTTGTAGCCCCGTCTTGTGTGTCTCTGTGCGCCAATTTTGTGTCCAAATGCCCAGCGAAAATATCAGAGATGGTCAAAGTTTCTATTACATCCTGCAGTGTTACGTACTTTGACCTCTGTCAAGTGCTGTATGATTATGTGGGTGGATAGTTTGGCTTGATTTAAGTTTTGGTACCACTATGTTGTCTCTTTTCTACATTTTAGAAGTGCTAGATGTGCAACAAAGTATTACCCATAAATTCTGCAAGCAGTGAAATGCACTGAAATGAACAAAAGCAAAGAGAAATACAACAAAAATGCAAAATGGATGTTTGGATTTGGTTCAAAGGCAATCTAAAGATGTGTAATTTTTTTGCCACCTGGTGCCAACTCTCTGTGTAAAACATGGACGGTACTAAAAACTCCAACAGCCAAGCACTTCATCTGTCACACTGTGTTTTCCCTAGGTTCAATCACTCCCAATCCCAGCCATGGTTTCTGTTTCCTACTGAGAGTTATTGATATTCACAGTAATTACCATCATTCTCCCTTAGAGACCTCATTATTTCCACAGTTTTGAGTTGTTTCAAGGCATGCCATCTCCTGTCCCAAAAACGACAGAAACTAATGCATAAAAGGAGGAAGACAATTTGACACATTGCCACCGCAAAACGACTGCAGATTCAATCTGTGACATCAAGTGACAGCGAACAGCTTAGTGCCTACAGCCCTGTGGGTTTGGCGGAGGTTTTTCTGTGCACTGGATCTAGAAGTCTGCTTGAGTATCTACCATCTGTGTTATTCCCTAGGCTTGTTTTGTTGCTGATGCCCCAGTCTGAATTGTAGTTCAAAAAGCTGTAGTTTTTGCCAAGCTGATTGTTACTCCAGCTCCAGTGTTGCACTGAATTGTGTTTATCTTTAGTTTGGCCTGGTGTTGACACTGCAGCATGATGCGGAGTTCTAACATACCCTTAAGGGCCTCACAATCCCCAACGCCACCAAACTGTGTTAATTAACTGTTCCATGGCCTCTAATTTGGAGTGAAGGCTGCAGTTACAATCTGTCTCGGCCAATCACATCACAGAGCGGGAAGAAGTAGCGGGAAGTAGTGAATTAAGAGGCAGTGTCGGGTCAAGTTTACTGTTAATTGGCCTGACGAGGGCTTAACAAACCTTTAACAATCAGTAATGAGCTAACATGTCCTCGGAGCAGAGAATAGCATCGGTTGGATGAAATAAACAGTGTCAGTTAATAAACAGTGGTGAAGATGAAATCAGTCGGTTGTGCTGCGACCCAAAGCTACTCCATTATACAACCTGTCAGTCTTTTGCATTACTACTGCCAACTCACATTATCCCCCACAGCACAGAAACCTTCACCTGGAAGTTCTGCAACAATTTGACCCCATAATTACGTGAAATACTGAAATACTTTTTCAATGTACAAGCTTCCAAAATGCTAAATTAATTATATCATGGATGCTATACTCACAAGTGTGAATTAAACCTGCAGCTCCTCTGCACTATACAGCAGATGATATATAGTTCCAGGTGTTGTTCCAGGTGTTGTTCATGTGGTGAAGGTTGTAAATATTGAATAAAACCACCTACTTTTACCGTTACAATGGGTATGGAAGGTGTAGAAAGCCTGGGACAGCAGAATTAAATATGCGTTTGAAGCAGCAGTTACTGAATGAAGCAGTGTAGCTGTAAATAGCAGTGGCCGATACCACTAGAGGGCATTGCAGTACACTTTACGGCTCATTTGAAGTTGGTATGTCCTGCGGTTTAGTGTCTGTTATGTTGCAAAAGATGTTGTTTTAGTTAAGTGGCAAAATTCACTCACACATTTGAGTATTACCATTTTTGGCTCCATTGTTTTGTGAGACCATCTCCTATTTCTTTGGGGGGGATCATCTGTTGTGCATAAACCTTTGAGGTCCTTGTAGATGGATCAAAGTTGTTGTTTAGAGTCTTACTAACAAATCCTTTTATCCTGCAGTCTGACTAAACCTTTTTGCTCTTTCCTTTTTCTGCTGCTTTGACATGTAGTTCCAATCACAGGTGAGTATAGACAGAGAAAAGTGACTGAATGGTTTGTTTGGTTTGAGGAAAATGCAGTATTTTCTTATGGTAATAGTTCTAAGCCAGCAGTTAGTGCTGGTTTTGGTGACGTGAAAAAAATCATTGTTTTGTTCCTTTTATATGGTTAAAAGTAATATGTTCCTTTCATCAGAATGTACATGATTTATATCCAGCCTACCAACACACAAAGCCTTGGAAATCCTTTTACTGCATTCGTCCCTCAGACCTGATAAGAAAAAGTTTGATCCATTTTATTCATTTTTTTACCCTGGACAGTATAAAACACTGCTTTCCGTGCCTTTAGTCTTTAGTCACTGATAAATGCAATGCACACTTAATTTGCGATTGAACTGACCAGTAATTTCCTCTCTCCTTGTAGACGAGAACCACAGTGGCTCTGCAGCAGAGAACAGCCGGCTTCTGGATGTTCCTCGGTATCACTGTGAAGGAACTGAGTCTCCTTATCAGACAGGACAGCTCCACCCTGCCATCAGAGTGGCCGACCTCCTGCAGCACATCAACCTCATGAAAACGTCTGACAGCTATGGCTTTAAGGAGGAGTATGAAGTAAGATTATTATTATCAGTACCTTTTATTACTAGTACTAGTAGCAATAACAGTAGTATTAGTAGCCTGGTTGGTTACAGTAGCAAAAGCAGATATATTGTTGACAGTGCAACGCATTAAGATATCTGAAATGTATTGTGCAGACATTTTTAATGAGAGAACAACAAAAAGCTTATTGTAAAAAATCGATTATGTTTTATTTGATGTTTTGGCTTCACATTAAAATGATAAAATGACTATTAGGGTTGAATTGCCTCTTAATTTGAGAGCATTTTCTGCCATATTGACTGAACAGTTAAAGAGCCACAAACCTTTTTTATGGTCCCATTTTTTTGTATCTAATAAGCATTATGTCACCACTCATGTACCCACGGAATAAAACCACTAGAGCAGAACAATCATTCCAGCACTTCTTTCCGCTCAGAGTCATCCGGCAGGAATGTTATTTTTAAGGATCCATGACGTGTAATTTTCTTTCCTATTGTTTTGTCTGTTGTTGGTGATACAGAGCTTCTTTGAGGGCCAGTCGGCCTCCTGGGATGTGGCCAAGAAGGAGCAGAACCGCACCAAGAACCGCTATGGGAACATCATAGCATGTAAGCAAGCGAGCTTTATTTATGTATGTTCACAACAGAAGTTACAAGTTACAAATGCAAAAGTGCAATCACCTTTAGTTTCCAGCCTTTACCTGTCTGAAAATATTGGAACATGACCATCATATTGCATAACTTTATTAATCTGTTGACAAAACTGTATTGTATATAGAATATTGTTTGGACCTAATGTTTTTATTTGATCATGTGCAGTTGTTTTATATATTTGTATTGTGATATTTAAGTCAATGAACTAACTAACTAACTGGTCACAGGGCACAAGAACTCCAAGAGAACCTGCAAGGCCTGACAACTATGACCAATTCTATAGTTCTACCTTATGTCTAATATACAGTGTTATAGCAAGAACTACTGATGACGGTATAGCATGAAACTTAAAGCCCCGACCGTTTTTTTCCCCCTAAATGTAGTGTCTGTTTTTCAGATGAGAGAAATGCTGTACATGTCTTCTTAAAGCCCCTAAAACCTGGCTTCGAATTTCTCTATAATATTGAATATTCATCACAAAAAAGGCAACCAACAGTGTTAAAAAAACTAATTTAGGTATTACTTATTAATAGTTTAACACTCAAAAAGTAATTTAATCTGCTTTATCCCACCACTCATATAAGGAGCCCCGAGTTTTCAGGGGCTTTAACCCCATCAGTACCATTTTCTATAACAAATGTTCTCTTTCTTTTTGCTCTCCTCTCTGTGTCACTGTCTCTCTCTTTGTTTTTATCTCTCTCTGTTGCTCTCTCCAACACTGTATTCTTGTGTCTTCCTTTTAGATGACCATTCAAGGGTTATTCTCCAGCCCATAGAAGACGACCCCTCCTCCGACTACATCAACGCCAACTACATCGATGTAAGTGGAAACGCATCGAATGCTACTATTGGCTCCCAACGAAACCAACGAAACCACACTCCCTCGCTCGTATGTCAGGCCTCTATACCTTTATTGCGTCTACTAGTCATCCATCGCACCATTTTATGCATCCAGCCACCCCGAAAACACATCATACATGTAGTACATGTGTCTTTCTCAGGTGTCAGTTCTGCTGTCTTTCTCTGTCTCTATCCATGTATTCATGTCTGCCTCCATTCTGAATTTATCATAGTATCCTTTTTAGTCATCATTTGGATTTAATAGGACTTGCAAGAGATAGCCATTTAACACTAAGAGCTATACAAAGAGAGATGTTGTTATTTCTTCATAAGAATGAGAATTTAATGAAACAGTTCAACATTTTCGGGAAATATGTTTATTTGCTTTCCTTTCGTGCTGGTAGGGGACCTTTTTAACCTTTGAACAGAGCCTTGCTAGCTGTTTCCCCCTGTTTCTAGTCTTTATGCTAAGCTAAGCTAACCAGCTGCTGGTGCTAGCTCCATATTTATTGTACAGACATGAGAGTGGTATCGATCTTCTCATCTCTCTTTAGGCAAGAAAGTGTATTTTCTTTACATCACTGCATTTAGCCTTCAGTTCATTCGTCTTTTAACTGGTCCATTCATCCATTTTATGTACATATTCCCTTCATTTTCCATCTCTACTTTTTTCTGTCGTTTGTAATCCATTCACCTGTCACTCCATAACTCCATCTCAGTACACATCCATCCATCCATCCTTTTTCCGCCACTCTGCTGTCACCTTTACAACAATCATCTGCATGTTAGTCTCTCACATTGTGCTTTTTTATATGCTAATACTGCCTATAGCATTAGCTTCTATATTATCATTAACTTCCATCAAAACTATCACATGCATGTTATCACTCACTTTAAGCTAGAATTAGAATGAATAGAGTGGACACTCCCTGGTGTATCCAGCTAATCTCTCTTGGTAAAACTACAGTCAGATGGCTGTCACATAATTAAAGAATTTAAGGGCAGTATAACTGTAATGTTTGTTAGAGATTGTAAACAATCTTTGGGTTGGAGCCCTCAACATGCTTTGGCTGTGAGGTGGAACAGGTGGATCAGGAAGTGTCCTTTCTATTCAGTCTAAGTTTTAGATCATGTTTTTTTTTTCTGCATGTCCTTTTCAAACTCCCATTATGTCAATGCAACTTTTCTTTTTCTGATTGACACTCACTGACATTGTTGTGCTTTCTTTCTTTCTTTCTTTCTTTCTTTCTTCCACTCGTTCTTTCTGCCTGTGGCTTGGGCTATAGATTTGGCTGTACAGGGATGTAAGTATCACTGTGGATTCTTTCATTCATGCCCCTCAACCTTTTACACCTTTTCACCTATACATCCGTTCACATACACGCGTTTTATTACATGCATTGAGTCACGTTGTCCACACAGTTTGAGTTGCTGGGGCCTTTGCTGCACGAAAGATTTCACTCCATCTTGCCCTTCCACCTCCGTACATCCCACTGTGTGCTGTAAATTTGCGTATTTGTAGCACTTGTATTTGTCTTACTGCCATCAGGAAATCTCAATCAGTGGTTGTCATAGCTTTTTGCTCCTGACAGTTGTTAGAAAGGTGACAGGCATCAAAGCATCTGTAGATTTTGGCAGGGCTTTACTGTGGACGTAATTTTGTTGTTGATAATTCAGGAATGTCAGATACGAGTATTGAGAGTAAAAGTTCTCCCACATCTCATCACCTTGATAATGTTTCTGTTATTGCAGGTAAGAATAAGCAGACAGAGTAGTATTGACAGTTGTAATGATGCACTGTGAGAGATTTTTTGCATTTTACAAAGTGATACGTACAGTTTTTATGCATATTAAGTTGTTGTGTTATGGTGCTGTGTTTTCAGGGCTACCAGAGACCAAGTCACTACATTGCCACTCAGGGTAAGATCCTGCAACACTGTCAAATACATGCTACAATACAAGTTCTTCATAGCTGCTGTTCTTACTTCACAGTAATCATACGATGTCCTGAATATGTGTCTTTGTGTATCTGTGTGTAGGTCCTGTTCATGAGACAGTGTATGACTTCTGGAGGATGGTGTGGCAGGAACAGTCAGCCTGCATCGTCATGGTGACCAATCTGGTGGAGGTTGGAAGGGTAAGTTGCTCTTTTCCTCTCGTCTGTACTCTGTTGTGTAGTTTTTGTTTTTTACTTGCAAAGTTTATTCAGGCCCTTTGACAGTTGGAGTCATTTAATACTTTGAAGTCGCTTTAGCACGTATGCCTGAAAGATATTCCTCATTTATTATTATGAATTTGTGCTAATGTAAAAAAATGGAGATCAGCTGACAAAGAAGGTGCAAAGAAATGAGTGGCGTCACCTCTGTGTTATTGGTCAAGTCTGTGATTTTTACGGCATTATATTATGTTTTTTCTATTTCATAAGATGCTATATCTACCACTTGATCCAGGTCTTTGAACATGTTACATTATGATAATTATACTGTATTTGATCAAATCTTAAATTTTATTTTGAACAGGTTAAGTGCTATAAGTATTGGCCTGATGATGCAGAGGTGTACGGAGACTTCAAGGTGACTTTCGTGGAGGTGGAACCTCTTGCTGAATATGTGGTTCGCACATTTACACTGGAGAGGGTGAGTGATATTTTTAGCTTACATTTTTTATAGTGTCTCTGTGTCGTTTTGGATTTATTTTGTGTTTAGCATCATTTACAGTATTGCAAAATACTTACATTTGTAATTCTAACTAATTCTAATCTGTAATTCTAAGCTAATGATAAAAAATGTGGAGCTTGACTAGTTGAGGATGTGTTTGTCTCTTCTGTGTGGGTTCAGGGAGCTCCAATTAATATGTTTGAGTCACATTCAATGAGGGAACATATGTAATGAAATGAGAACTTGACAGGTACCAAGAAATGTAACCTAAAGATGTCTTTTGTCTTTACTCAGCGTGGTTTCAACGAGGTGCGGGAAGTCAAGCAGTTCCACTTCACAGGCTGGCCTGATCACGGAGTTCCATATCACGCCACGGGACTACTTTCCTTCATCCGCAGAGTTAAAATCTCCAATCCACCCTCTGCTGGGCCAATTGTGGTCCACTGCAGGTATAAAAATACATCCAGATCTTTATATGCTTTATATTCTCTACCACACATGATTAATATGCACCCTTACATCTGAAATAGACGTACATAATCATAAATAAATTAATCAAAAATGTTCCTCTCTATTATCAGCATAAAGACATTTCTCTCTGTGTGTTTCTCTCTGCAGTGCTGGAGCAGGGCGCACAGGCTGTTTCATAGTCATTGACATCATGTTGGACATGGCGGAGAGAGAAGGAGTGGTCGACATCTACAACTGTGTGAAGGCTCTTCGCTCCAGGAGGATCAACATGGTACAGACTGAGGTGACTGCATTACCCATCCTCCATCTGCATCCACATCTTAGAATATACTCAATAAACCCTCACTGTAAGGCTCAGCCATCAGCATGGTACAGGCTGAAGTGACGACATCGAGTCATCTCTCTCTCTCACTCATAAACATGTCATCTCACCACATAAACACAGTAAACAAACGATTTAATGTAGTATATATTTATAGAAAGAATATTATCATGACCTGGACAAAGGTGAAATTCATCTTGTTTATTGAAAGCCACTTTTTCAATGATTTGAAAATATCTCACTTTGGCGCCATCCAGTGGTAGCATCAAGAATTACACTGTGGCAGACAGCAATGCATGTTGCACTTTGAATGAAGCACCTTCATCATCCACTACAGATCCTCAGACTTTTCTTTACTGAGTAAAGAAGCACATACTGTACAGATACAGATGTAAACACGTGCATACCTAAATGGAAATCCATTTAATTAATAGGTAAATACTGTACAGAATTTATAATTAAATATGCACTATTAACAATCAGACACATCCAAGCAGAAGCGACCTTTCTAAACACCCAAAGCAGATCTTTGTTGCTTTCTTAATGTATCTGCTGCTCTTCTGCTTTTGTTTCTTTTCTCTTAATCATGAAATTGCTAACAATATTCATTTTCTATACGTTGTTTCTATGGAAACAAGGCAGAAAGTGTTATTTTTATTATCTAGGGCCCACAAGCTATATACAGGCGTGGACACTTTTTGTCCATGTTGTAATCATTATCATAATTTTCACATACCTTAGTATTTTCTTACACTATCCAACCATAAATGTCATCCATCAGATAACAAAGCACATTCACAGCCATTCACCAAAGCAGCCTTCAATTCACCCTCTGTTTATTTACTGAACTGAAGCTGCAGTCATTTGCTTGAAAGATCCAAAAATACAATTTCCTGTACTGAGTTTCCTGACTCAGACGTGAAGTAAACTTGACAGTCATCATCTCGTCTCATTCATAGCTCCATGTCCCATCAGTCATCGCTCACTCACAGTGTCAGCATGCTCACTTTCATTGGGTGTCACAGCTGTTACCCGTGTGACGAGACGCGTGTGTTTTATTGTTTTGCCAATGTTTTTATCTAGGAGTGAAAGATGTGTGTGTGTGTATATGATAATATGCATATCTTGAATTATACGTCTTCAGGAGCAGTACATATTCATCCATGATGCCATACTAGAGGCTTGTCTATGTGGAGAAACAGCCATACCGGTCTGCGAGTTCAAAGCTGCTTTTTATGAGCTGATCCGCATCGACTCGCAGACCAACTCGTCGCATCTGAAGGATGAGTTCCAGGTAAACCTGATTGTGATCTGTATTTTCAGCCCTTAAAATGTCGCTTTTCACAATGTGGCTGTAAGAAGTTTGCAGT
This sequence comes from Oplegnathus fasciatus, assembly GCA_003416845.1. Taxonomy (NCBI): domain Eukaryota; kingdom Metazoa; phylum Chordata; class Actinopteri; order Centrarchiformes; family Oplegnathidae; genus Oplegnathus; species Oplegnathus fasciatus. Next base: position 384,356 of record NTHP01000092.1, on the reverse strand, counting down.
TTTTTTTTTCTGTCAAGAACAACAGAGGCTTTAGTCAGCTTGAATTCGTATCAGTTATAACACTTTTAGAAGCTGAGTTGTTACAGCACAGAACAAATGTCAATAGGAATGTCTCAAGCCACTCCTTCAGCTTAATCCACTTCTCTGCTGTTCGTCCATATGCTCAGTATTTTGCAAACAATAGCTTCAACAACTGTTTTTCTAGAACGATTTTAGGATATATTTCCCGCTTTAATGGGATCCACCTTTGAATCCTAATTTTGCACAGGAAGGTAGAGCATTTTAGGGACCTAAAACTCTGCTTATGCACTAACTTGTACAATATACATCTCTCTCTTTGTCCAGACATTAAACTCGGTGACTCCTCAGCCTCAGCCTGAAGACTGCAGCATCGCATTGTTGCCTAGAAACCAAGATAAGAACCGCTTTATGGACGGCCTTCCTCCTGATAGATGCCTTCCCTTCCTCATTACAATAGACGGAGAAAGCAGCAACTACATCAATGCCGCTCTGATGGATGTAAGTCTACAACGCGCTCACACACACACACACACACACACACACATACAGTAAGGTTGTGTTATTTTCAACACATCAAGCAAGAGTAGTTTGGGACATCTTTTCTGATGACAACATGTGGAAATAGTATTTTAGACTAGCAGATGTGTTGCTTTTAACACAACTTGAGTGATGTGAAAAAGTAAAAAAATAATAATAAGATAATATATAATAATGTCTGTTGTCCCAAACTGCAATCACATAATTGTTGAAAATGATACACACTTTAAAGAGGTTATACACAAATGATGATTAAGAGAAACACATCTACATTCATATATTTATGCATATATGTTTATACAGACAACACACACACACACACACACACACACACACACGCACAGACTCCCCTCCCTGTTTGTGTGATGCTGTGTTTGTGGTTTTAGCAGCAGAAGGCTAGAGACAAATCCAGGTTCTGAAAAGACCACTACCTTCTCTGGCCACCACCCAATCTTTAACAGCCTCGTTGTTGCAGGACATTGTTTACATTGGCAACGGTTGACATTGTCTCAACATGTTGCCCGTGTACCGTGACTTGAAAAACAAAGTCATTGAGTAGGTAGAAATTTAAGGTAAGATAGCGATATCTGGTCATTGTCAGACATAATTACAGTTTAATGTTTATTAGCAGGTCTGTTTTCATAAACGCTATACATTAGAGAGGGGGGACATAGTAAGGGATGGGCTGTAGATGCAGTATGTGAGTTTATAATAATGGTTGAAACACAAAATGTAATACATGTATGGTGTGGAAAGAAACCTGGCTTCTCTCCAACAAAGCTGTTGGAGGACAAAAACGCTGTAATTGCTGTAAAACTTCTGGAATTCAATCCAATTTTTAAAGTTTACATTTAAAGTTTAGTCACTTACCTTTGGCCTCTCTCTAACCAAGCTGTCAGAAGAGTTCCAGGTAATGGGATTTTGCTTCAAATCTCCAATACTGGATTTGTTTCATGGCTTCAGTGTCGTTCTGCCACCGGGTTCATGTTTAGCGGAAGCATTTACATCCGAAATCCTAAACCTGACCCCGACCTCCACATTAGATTCTCAAAATCACCAGAGTCATTCACACCCATGTCACACATTTGTCTGCACATTTTCATTCAGGATGAGTCGGGCTCAGTTCACTTTCAGTTCAGTCAGTTCATTATGGCAATAAAAACAGAGTCTTTTGGTCGATTTTCTCTTTTATTTTGTGACTGAAAAAATTAGTCATTAGAGACATTTTTAATGTGAACTTCAACTGAACATGAAGTTAACTGACCCTATTAGGCATAGATGTAGATGTACTGTATGTATAGTGTATTTGTATATTCAATGCATGCTCCTCACCCTCACATTTGATAGCCCCACTGCATGATCATATGACCAAACATCACCCATGTTGCCTGCTGTCCCACAAATTGTCCCGCTCTGTTTGTGTTTTGATGTGTGTGTATGTATGAAAGAGAGAAAGATGTTAAAAAAAACAAAACAAGGATAAAGATGTTTAGGTAACAAACGGAGATGCAGAGATGCGAAGGATGTGTATGAAATGCTGGATGAAAAACAAACAAAGTATTTACGTTTGTGGACAAAATGACACCATTGTGTGTATGAAAGACCTGACGTTATTTTGTCTCCTTTGTTTCCTGCAGAGCTACAGACAGCCTGCTGCGTTCATCGTTACCCAGCATCCTTTGCCTAACACTGTCAAAGACTTTTGGCGTCTGGTTTACGACTACGGATGTACCAGTTTGGTGATGCTGAATGAGATTGACCTGGCTCAGGTAATTCACTTTTCTGTTGCGTTAGTATCAGAACTTCATAATTTCACAATGTCAAAGAACTGTTGTTGTTGTTATTGTTGTTTTTCTTAGTTTCTGAGAGGATGATATTTTGGAGACATACAGGTTCAACATCAATAAATATAAATAGTATAACTTTGAACTTTATTATACTGAATAATAAACAGGAGAGGGGCAACATAGTAGAGTTCAAATAAAAAGGGTATTGCCCTTTAATATAGGCAATGATATAATTTATTGTATGTTTTACATTTTCCTGCTGTGAACTAAGAACTTGCACACTTTGCAACTTGCAACTTTGAATTTTGCATTGTCATTTATCTCGGCTTCTGTCTATATACTGTATCTAAATACTGGAACTGTTTCTGCTCAGGGTTGTCCCCAGTACTGGCCAGAGGAGGGCATGTTGCGTTATGGTCCGGTCCAGGTGGAGTGTATGTCCTGCTCAATGGACTGTGATGTTATCAGTAGACTCTTCAGAGTCTGCAACCTCACCAGGGTTAGTAGACTCACATTGTGTTGTTATGTTATGGTTTCTGTGGTTTTCTTCAAGCTCAAAAACTCATCTGGTCCCAACAGAAACATTTTTTTTTTTGGCTGACAAGACAAGGCTGCTGTTTATCCGCATCCCTTCCTCTAAATGTGTGTGTTTGGTTTGATCTTTCAGCCTCAGGAAGGCTACCTGATGGTTCGTCAGTTCCAGTACCTGGGGTGGGCGGGGCATAGAGAAGTCCCCGCCTCCAAGCGCTCCTTCCTCAAACTGATCCTGCAGGTCGACCAGTGGCAGCATGAGGGGGAGGAGGGAGAGGGAAGAACCATCGTGCACTGCCTGTGAGTACACACCAAAACTACAGGGTCTCACACACTTTTTTATCTCCCTTTTCCATGCAGCAAGGGTGTGTTTGCAAAAAGCAATCAGCAGCTCTGTAGGGAACAAAATAGCTGTTTACTCATGAAAAAAGTGAATAAATATCAGTTAATTTGTTTAAGTGAAGATGAAAAGAATCTAAAAGAGGTTGCCAAATTTGCCTGCATCTAGCATTGTTCTAATAAGGACTTCCACTTGAGGAATGGTAGTTAATACCAGTTATCTTGGCGACATGTGGTGATTATTATAAAAACTATTTATGACTCATGAAACTCACTCAGTGACACTTTTCTTTAAACAAAAGGTCTTTTTCTCTGATGACGCACAAAACTTACTGACAAACAGGATGATTTGTGCCAAAATCAGTGCCATCAGCACTGTGAGAGGTGGCGAAACTACAAATGAAATATTAAATTGCGCATTTGGTCACTTATCTCTGTATCACTGTCTGTGTGTTTACAGAAATGGAGGTGGGCGTAGTGGAGTTTTCTGTGCCAGCAGCATCGTGTGTGAGATGGCCAAGAGACAGAGTGTGGTCGATGTCTTCCACGCCGTGAAGACCTTGAGGAACAGCAAACCTAACATGGTGGATACTCCGGTGAGTTAGAGAGAAGGAGAGACAGAAAGAACGACAGTAACAGAGGGAGATAAGAACCTAAATGTTTGGTTTAGTTTAAATGAATTTATAAAGATACAACATGTCAGACTTTGTCCTGGATTTATTTTCATTGTTGTCCCCGGTGTTTACACAGTCCACCAAGCACTATATAGAAGGAGACAGGCATTCAGTGTCTGATATTAAGATGTATATTAGAAAACAAGAAAAAAAAAAGTAAAACACATGACTAAACAACCAATTTTCAGAAAGCAGATAAGGTTAAAAGTATCAAAGACACCCAAAAGAACTGTTGTGAAACAAGTTTAACATGTAAATATCAGTGATATTTAGTAGAAAGTAGATTATAAAACCTCTTGGGGAATACCATCTAGCAGCCTCTTTTAGCCTTTGTTTTAAAGGCAGGAGGATTTGACACTCAATTACAGGAGGTAGCTTATTTCTGGCATCAGTCTGCTACACTGGCTCTGGCGTTGTGACTATGGACATCCCCACCCTCTTAAAATAATTGTAAAAGTAGCTGGGAGCACTGCCATGTAAAATCCTCAAGTTTAATTTAATTAGATATGCCTATTTTATGTTTAACTTCATTATTAAGTATGTATTAATATATACTGTAGGTATATGTAGATACTAAGATATCAAAAATATGTGACCACCCAGATATTAAGTTGAGTTTATCTGTGTCTGTCTACAGGAACAGTATCGGTTCTGCTACGACCTGGCACTGGAGTTCATCGAGTCCTCCTAAACAAAGGAGAGAGGAGGAGGAGGAGGTGAAGAAGAGCAGAACATCTTTTCACTTCCCGTGTGTTTGATCCTTTGCTTTTCGCTTGGTCCCGACTCCCCTCTGTGGTGGCCGTTCTGTAGCACCCATTTTGCGTCCCTACGAATGGCGCAAGTGAAGCCGGCTCCTCTTACGGTGTTGTAAAGCATCCAGACAAAGGGAAACTTTTAACAGAAGGAGCTGCTGGGAGTGCAACAGAGGGGGAGATGTTACTCCTTTTACTCCTTTATGCTTATTGTACAGCTTTTTTGAGTGCCAGCGGGCCCCTGTATGTTTCGGGCCCCATGTAAATGTTAAGCGTCTCACCACAGCCCCACTCCCATGGACTTGATGCCTCATGCTGTTTCAGCTGCAGTACTCAATGTGCACTGTAGATGTCTCCCTTCCCTCTTTGCCAGCTGCAACCACAGCTTTTTGAATAACTGCAAGTTCAAGTTTTCAGTGACCCCACATTCCTGCTCTCATGCTAATTTCTGAGTAACTTAACAGTGTTGGGCATCTCATCATGGTGATGTTTGAATATTTGCAGCCAGTACTTTTGTACAAGAACAAGAAACTTAAAGTTACAGCCTGGCCAAACTCTGTGAATGCTTCTGTTTTCTACTCCATACATCAGCAGCATCTTCATGCCATTTCAGAACATTATTTTGAGTTTAAGTACTTAAAAGCCATTTTGAGCCCATTTTACATTGGTTACACAGAGTAGACTGTCAGATAACAGAATACATAGACAGAAAATGCCAATATAAGTTTGCTAATTAGATAAAGTAGTGCTTTAGAAACGAAACTGACAATGAAACAAAAACAGAAAGTTTACACAGGGAGTATTAGGCTTTTAGATTTTTTTTTTTTTTTTACGATACCATGAAGTGGCAATGAAATGTGTAGGATTTTCACTAAAATGTATACATTGAAAAAAGTGTGATATGTATCATTGTTTATGTTATCTCTGTGAGCTGCAGAGTTGATTTTGTTGCGTCATTTACAGATCTACTGGATAGAAGTTTTTGAAGTCTTCTTTGTACCCCAAATTGTAAAAAACAAAAAACAAAAAACAAAAAAAAAAGAATACTTAAGATTTTGTTCGACCATGTGACATTAGCATAATCATGTTTGTTTCAGGGCTGGGCCCAATGCACTTTCCAGTTCAGCCAATTCACAAATGGGATGTTTTATTTCAGAAGTCAAATATGAACAGATTCTGGGTACGAGGGAATCAGGTCTTAGAAAAGGCTGATGATGAAAGCTCTTTCACGAACAGGTAAATCACAGTTTCCATTTTTGGTTTGAATGGAATTGGAAGTGAACTGACCCCAGGTCTCATTTGTTTTGTGCACTGGTGGCCAACACTTTTCTCTTTGTTTTTATTATTATTTTGTAGCTGATGTTTATTCATAAGCCAAAGACTTTGTGTAAATATGTCTATATGGATAAAGCACATTGTTTGTATTTATTGTTTGTTTACTTGCATTGCTTGTAAGAACAATCATTCTTCATTCCGTGTTTACTCTACCACCAGCGTTTCTTAAACTGTGGGTCGGGATGCAAAATGGGCTGCAAGTCTCGTTTCCTCCGGAGTATTGAGAGTATTAGTATGATTTAATGAGCCCATAATGGGTCCCGAGGTAAGAGGCTACATCTGCTCAATTTGGGTCCGTGAAGAAAAGTTTAAGAACCCCTGATAGAAGCTGTATATTAAAGCATTAGAAGTAGTTTTTCAATATTTAGGTGGAATTAAGTAGTATTGTCTTGTTTTCACTTAATGAAACTCTCTGTGATGTTGCCGTGGTTTATTTGTGTAAAAGCCCCCATTGCTCTGTTTGTGGTCAGTAGAACATCAGTGCATTTATATGCACAGAGTATTTTGGATAATAGCTCCTATCCCTCTTAACGTCTTAGTCGGGATAAGCTGTTTATCTTCATCCTCATATCCTGCTCACCGTTATCCCTGAATACACACGGACTCAGTGGTGCAAACAGGCTTAGTGAGTGAAACATGCAGGACTGTGAAACAAAAACATTTATTGTGCCTAATCATTTGAATTTCCTCGTTGACGCAAGCATTTTAACAGCATCTTAGATCGCAACCAGGGCTTTGTTGAATGCGTTCTCATGGACGATCGATGTTTTGAACACCTTTTTGGACCATGATTCAGTGTGTTTTATTAATCAGAATGCTTCACAAATTATTTGTGAGGCTTTACCGAATACCAGATGTGTTTCTGTTGTGCACAAACTGATTCAGAAGAAAAAAAACAAACTTTATTGTAAATAAAATGTCAGAGGTTCCGCTTGGTTGGAACAAGAGTAGCCCAGGTCTACTGTTGAGGATGTTATTGTAAATAGACTATCATGAGTACTCTAAAAGGCTCTATTGTTGGACGAACAGTAGAGATTTAGATGATGGATGCAATGTCAGAACATTAGTTCTGTTGTAGATACAAAGTCAGAGATTGTACTCCTAGAGGATTCAACTTCAAATTTTGACAGATATTGTTTAAAAAGCATTATAGTTTCTACTGAATACAGAACTTTATTCTGTTGGTGGAACATCAATTTTCTGTTTTTTTTCTCCAGATTTCTGGTCTGACCCAAAGAAGGGAGAGAAACTAAAGAGGCCATAACGCTATGTTAATACAGTCCTATATTATCCTCAGCGATGATGGACAAAACTGATGGCCATCTCTATAGCATGCAGAGAGAGAAAAGTGAAGCAGTCAATGACGAGCGTGTTAGCAGAAATTGAATACAGTGTGTCAACCTTCTTAACTACACACTTTAGGGGGAAAGTGAGGAGCAAATCCTGTCAAGATGCCCATAATTCCTACTTAATAAATCTGAAGTAATGGCCTTGAAGAGTAGTGAATGAAGCAGGTGTCTGGATGAGAGGCCAGTCTGAGTATAGAATTGATATTCATGGTTCATAATTATTCTTGTCTGTAATGTTTGGCTTCTTTGCTGTAATAAAGACCACTTCTTTAATTAAAACTGTCGGTGTGTGTTCTGTTGTTAGCTTACAATTAAAAAGGACATTTAGTGAAAAAGACACTGATGCTGGGATGGACGAGTAATCTCATTCTGATATCTTCGACCGAGCTGTCGTATTCACACTGTTACCCTTAAAGCTCCTGCACACCCACAGTCCACCCAGGTATTTTCACTTACACTGATTAGCCCTCCTCTCAAGACTGTGCAGATGTGTACAACCTGGGCTTGATTGAGCGCACCTACTTGTTATTCTAATAAAACTTTCTCACAGCAGACATTTTGACTTTACTGCCAGTGCCCTGCAACTGGCAAAACTAATACAATATGTACATTATTAATGTTATTAATCACACCTGTGCTTTTCCTGCCATGGCACGTCAAAAACATCCACTTCAGACCCCTCAGAGAGGGTCTCTTCATGCACTGTGTTTTTGCTTACCTTCCGACACAAGTTTACATTGTAGTTTAGTTCTTGGGGAGCGCACAGGTGTTAGTAATAACATTAACGATGGCTCAGATCGATAAGTCCCCCAGTAAGCTGTGACAGTGAGCCAGTATGCACAATACCAGGATCCTGACACTGAAGTAGGGACACCAAGCAGGTCAGAGGGACATAATGTATAGTAGCTCATGTTCTTACTTCGTAAATGTTCTAACTGCTCTATTACTAATTAACTAACTAACTAATCACTTAATTTATTAAAATCATCACAGTTGTAGTAAGAAACTTCACTTTGATTGCCCCTAAGCAAGTGTCTTTCCATGTATTCATACTGTATATAGACCAAGTATAGAGGATAAATAGCACTTTATTTGGGTTTTAATAATTTCCCATAAATAACCCTGCCTTTGAGCTAAAACCCCACATGACTTGTCTATTTTGTGGCACAGCTGCATCACTGAACCCTCTCCACACTCCCGGTACTTGTGGAGAAAAATGAAAGCGCTCTCTTGCAACCATGCTGTTTTCTTCAAAAAGTTTAATTTGCATAATTATTTACAACAGATGGTTGATAGCAGTACTTAGAAGAGGCAAAATATACTGAACCACATTGATAAAGCAGGAAAATAATAAAATGATATAAATTGTTGAAACCATTTCAAAACCTTGCATTTAGAAAAGAAAGTTTTACAATTCATTTATAGATAAAAACAAATCTAGAAATGAAATATTCAGCTTAAATTAATTTTACAAACACAAACTGATCTGTAGAATGTTGTAATACTGAGCAATGAAACACTAAATAATACATTCATTTTCACTATCCTGCATGCTATCTGGAGATCTTATAAAATAATGTTGACAAAGGAACGTTAAACAACAAAAACATGGTCAAGAGCGGAAAATAGTTCCATTTAAATTAGGCATATATTATATATTTATATATGTATATTTCTGTACAAATACTGAATATTTGGCATTATATTTATCCTCATTATTGATATATCTAACAATTCAAAATAGTTTTAAGCTAACCACAAACCTTTTATGCTATCAAATTTTCTCATGTCACATTCAAAAACCCATAAGAGGCCTTCTGTTATTTCTACCCACAGCCACAACACAAGACATTTCTCCACCAAAGGCAAACAAAATTGTGACTGCTCTCTCCCCTCATAAAACACTGAAACATAAAGAACAGCACAGATATAGAAACCTCCCAGTTATACAGAAGCACACAATTCCAAAAAATATGCAGATGTGGACAACATATGCCTGTATATTCTGGTTGAACTGTGATCGTACATCCAAGAATTGGTGTAGAGACGAGCAGTAGTGTAAAATAGTACAACTGTCCTTCAGAGGCAACGTAGACTGATTCACATTGACTCAGGCCCATAACACTGTAGGTGGGCACTGCGGTCACAACTAAAAAA
>NTHP01000092.1:355395-372800 GCA_003416845.1 Oplegnathus fasciatus | reverse complement strand
GCAAAAAAAAAAAAACATCACAAGATTACAATATCACAGCTAGGAGGAAAAATAGATAAAGACCTTTAAATAAATCTTGTATGATTTGCTGAAATGGATGTGACACTCTGAGATGTTGTCATATTCACTTGCAGAAATCCACTGGTTTTCTACTATTTGTTGGTAATGGAGATTTATCTGCTGTCGCGCAATGTAACTGCATCATGGTGAATCACAGCAGAACATCTATATGATCTGAACCCAATATTGACAACAACAACAAAAAAGAGGAAAACAAATGTTAGCAAATCCTCCTTTGATATCCTCTAGACTGTATTGTGCTGAAGTTTATTACAGTAGGACGTTTTGGATTAGTCAGATATATAAATTAGTTTTAAATTCTGCAGTCCGACCCAGCCCGGTTTCCAGCCCTTTGTAATGGTGTTACGGACAAACCTGCGCTTCAAGAGGTGTTGCAGTCCTTTCGCGTATCTCGAGCCAAAACATTCACTCACAGAGTCCTATGAGAATCAAACTGTAAGGCACCTGAGGATTTGTCATGTACATAATTGCCAAACTCCTAAGCCCCTCATAGCAGTGGTGGGTAAAAACATGTGACACAAGACTGCAAAAGAAAAATATTCAGCGTTTCATCAGAGATGCCATGCTAGTGACGAGTAATCCTAAAGTACGCAACAACAGGAAAATGGTACCATGATTGTAGAATAGCCCCGCATGATACCACAAAAACACATTTGCTTAGTATCTATAATTCTGCCATCGTGTGTGTTTCATGTCACACGTGCTGTAATAATGTAGATCGCTCGCAGCAGCTGGTGTCCCTGTGACTTCTGAGGACATCTTTGTGTCTGATATCAGTCTTTACTGATAGGTGATAGGTGCAAAAAACAGCTGAAGTGACATCATTTTTCATTCAAGCCAGCGACGGTGAGGTTGTGAGTCTGGCTTCCTGTTAATCCTTGTCCCTCCTCTGTCCCTTTTACTCTCTCCCACATGGTTTCAGTCAGGCTTTAATTGGTGGCACAAGACAAGTGGACCAAGCAGAAAAGGTCATTTAGAGTTTTTTTTAATGTGCTAAACCAACATCATTACCTACTACCAACACTCTGACTTTGTAGATTTTACTCACGCCTGCTGGTTGGAAACTGAAACTTGCAAGCAACAGAAAATATGAACTTCAAGCTACAAAAAGACAAAAAAGCTCTGTTTGAAAAGGTTGTTTTTTTAAAAGGAAAGCCCAGATTGATGATAACGAGTACCAGATCATCAAGTACTACACATGATGGAATCACAGTATGCAGTCTGTGGGAAGTAGACTTGATTTGCATGACTTTCAGTCAGGTGGAAGAGCAGTTGGATTGTTAAAGTAGCCCATCAACTGTTGTCATAATTCTGTTTGTTAGTCCCTCTGAGGGGAAAAAAAACTTAGGGAGGAAATAAATGAGAACTTTAATATTTCAAAACTAATTCTATATATTCAGAGACTTACAAGGGAGATGGAAGATAGCGTGACAAAGATAGCTAACAAAAACAGACACGTGTTATTGTCCACCAGCAGTGAGAGCCAAAATCTGCCAGGCTTAATACTTCTGGTTAACATCTGCTTGATGACTAGCATAAGATAGTACTACTGTATATCAGTGTTTAGCAAAGGCATCCTTGAATTACTCCTATTTAGCTGGATTAGACTTATATATATATAGATAGATAGATATATAAACTTTGATTTATCAGTCCTCTCTCAGCTTTTCACATAAATAGTGTTCCTCTTCAAAACTGCATTGGCACAATAGATATTTAAATAAATATTCATTATCATTTATTAATAAATAATAAAGTCATAAACTCCTTCCTAGTTAGAGGTATGGTAAGAAGGTTTCTCTCCCATAAAATCCAAGCGTGACTAGTTGACCAAGCAGGCCGAGAGAAGCTTCGTAGCTAAGTTCTGTGTTGTAGAAAAAGTGTTGGAAAGATGTGCTGGAGAATAGATAAAGAAAAAATGACTCCATTTCACTTTAACAAAACACGATACCACCAGCTCTATCTCTACACCAAATTGTAATAGAAAAAGTGAGCATCCTTGGCGCGTTCCTCCTGATTCATTTTAAAACGACAGAAGTAGACAAATGGAGTAGAAAATATTTTAAGCACTGCAATTCATAAGATGACTTGCCAGCCTCTTCTTCAGAGTGAATTTGAAGAGGAAAAGGTTTCACACGCTGACATGACTTCAAATAATGAAATGGAATCAGCCACAATCTGTTGAATCCTTCTTCTCTGAAATACGAATATATGAATGGTGTGTTGATGTCGGAGGTAAAGCCCCTCGATGGAAGAAGATACTGTATTTTTAAATAAATTAGAGAATTCATTGAACTTAAAAGTAAGCCCTTGCCACCTTATCAGTTTCTGGACTTATATAATGCACTTGATTTTTCAATCAAATTATTCTTCCCTTTAATTCCCAGTCCTTTAATCTATACTGGGGCACAGTATATATATACAGTATAAAGATATACAGTTAAATAAACTAATATACTCAACTAGAATTTGGTTTAAAGAATGTGAGTTGCCGAGGAAGCTGGAATATGTCTTATAAATACAAATATAAATCTTATAATCTACCTATAGAACTCTCTGTGTAAACGTATCAGGAAATATGCTTCATAGTTTATACACTGCATGAGGACCTTCGCATATTCAATTCTTTTCTCTGTATTTTAATTGTGAAATACAAGGACATGTCAATATAAATGGGCCAGCACTGCCCGTTGAATTTTTTATTTTAATCCATTTATTGTGTTATTTCTTGGAACCTGCATGAATTGATCCTACTAGGACTCTAGACTTTTTTCATGCATTTCCTGTGAAAATCTGGGAAGATACAGCGAACCTGAAATCAGTGTGGAATGATGTATTGCCCTTGGTGACCTGTTATTTGGGTGCCCTTTCATATTTCATCTTAAAACCAATCAAATGAATTAGAAAAAAAAAACCTGAACTGAGGTGAATAAAAAATAACGCAAAAAGTAAAAGTTTGGGAGTGACTTCCCTCCTGTCCAATTTAGTTGGATTTCCAGCATTTCCTGCTCATCTCCTGGGACTTTTTTTTNNTTTTTTTTGCATCGTTAGGGGCTCTACATTCATGAGTGGTTTGGTTAAGGCCGTCTGGTTAAGGTAAGGGTTTCAGATTTAGCACTGATGCACACATGTCACAAATACTTCAGCTATCGGTCAGACAAATGCAAGCGAAACAAACCCCATTATAATCCCTCCCGACGAGTACGTCTCACTGCCTCACACAAGTATTTACAGCACACAGACTGCTCCCCCCCCTCCTGAGTGCCATTCTAATTACAGTAAAATGGGAAACATTAAACACTGTACTGCAGCATAATTCTAGTGGCCCTATATCAACATTTGTTTTAATTAGCAGGGGTTAGATTGGCAAATGAGGATGAAGGGGCATGTATTGCAAATGTTGGGGAAACATTGTCAGTGTGGTATAAAATACGGACAGGTACAATGCAGTATGTTCAGCTAGCTATAGCAGTATGCCCTTGGCTCAGGGTGGGCATATTAGATTTTACTTTAAGGTTGGTGGAATGTCAAAGCCTGTAATCTCTCCCATCTGATAAATAAATATCCCCGACCTCTTTGCATGTTAGAAAGGAAGCTAAACCATAAAACCTTCTCCTCATTTACATCATTGAGGGCAAGAGCATTGCAAAGATGATCTTTTCTAAAGTCACAATCTACCACAAGTCATCGGAGAGACAACGGGCACCATATTAATAAATCTCTGTTTAAAAAGTCCTTGAGTGTGTGTGTGCGTGCACATAGGACTGGGAAAAGGACAACAGTTTTAGAGTAAAAAGCAGCACCATTTACTATAGTAACTGAATATTGTTAAAGTGTCATTTGCACCTGTCTTTCCTAGACTACATGAGCAGATCAAAAATAACAACAGAAGTGTTTTCATTATGCCCCACTTGGAACAAAAGGTTGGATGCAGTGTGTTATGAGATGTGGTTTCTGTTAGTTGTGAAACACCCCTTAATAAGCAAGACAAATGCACTGTCAAATCAACCCACAACTGTTTTAACCATAAATACTAAATGTATACTGTAGATTGTGATGTTGGTCATATGATAGATACTGTAAGTAGAATTAAAAGTGTCAGAATCACAATATTGTAACTACGAGAGGCCTGAACGCCATCAGAAAGAAATGAAACCAAAACAACACAAGGTGCAGTTTATATGACCTATAGAGTAACATGAAATTCTGTAGTAAATTTTCCATATCTGTCCTTGCAATTCAACTGCAACAATATCACATGAGCTTCATAAACTACATTTCCCTTGGAAATACAAACATGAATATTATAAGGTGCAAAATGCATTGTTTGATACAGTCACCTCTTCCAGGCTGCGCAAAACTGTCTTTGTCTGTTAATAATTCATATTTGTTCTGCAATGGAAATGCATCCAGCAGCAAATAACGTACATAGCTTAAAAATGTCTCGTCCTAAGAGGGGACGGTATTACACGGGTGAAAATGGATAAATGCTGACATGATGGTCTAGGATTTTGAGCCGTATTTTCGGATCTCATTCAGCAACACTGGTCAACAGCTGCAGCATGCCTGGTTAAAGATGGATAGATGACACATAGCTGGAAAGGTAGCATGGAGTAGAGTTGTGCAGCACCTCAGACACGCTGTTGAACATTTTTAATACCGTTCTGTTTTGACGTTTTAACCACAAATTGGCAGGAAATTAAGAGAAATTGATAAACCAAGGGTTTTACCCACCTCCAAAGAAAAGGCTGGGTGTGAAGTTTGAACTTCACCTAAAAGAATTTTATTTGTATTCTTTTCAGCAGTTAGACAATAATCATCATATTTTAAAGGCCTTTTCACCTTGCTAAGACAGTGTGAAACATCAGTCTCTGCTGCCGCTGTTCCTTCACACAGGAAGCTTTAGCCCAAGACCATTGTTGCTGGTGAGATACTCTAGAAAAGTTGCACTTTGTGTTTCCCTTTGAAAGTGGCAAGTATAGCATTACCCTTACTCACAGCAGGGCAATGGCAACAATGGAGATGACTGGAGTTTTAACATTAATGGCTATGACCAAATAAATCACTAACTTGAATTAATGTTGCTCAACTAAATACCAGGTGAAATGTTTATTTGGGGGTATAGCAGCTCATTCTCATGGTGCAGAACCTGTGGCAAGGAGTCCCTTGTGGGTTTAAAGCTACACTAGGCAACTTCACATGTTAGTGGCTCATGTTTACCAATCCAGTTGGCCTGTGTTCAGTTTTAACCAAAGAATACCAAAACGACAAAAGTTCTAACGCTGGTGTGTCCAGTTTTCTCAGTTTTGGGCTTCATTTGAAATGTTTTATTTATGACTTTCTGTGGGAAAGCGACTGTCCACACCTGACTCACCTGACTTCTCACTCAGGGAAGATGGGGCGTTCTTCCCTATGGCAGTGCCACATTGTCATTTAAGCTGATAAAAAGGATGCATTTTCAACTGAAATCTTGCCTAGTGTAGCTTCAGTAGGGATCGCCCAGAGAATGGCAACAGACGATGAAACAGTGGACGAGCGGTGACAGATGAGGACAGTAGGAGGAGGCTGGATGTGACGCCACGAGCTGGTGTTGGGTGGAGGTGGACCAAGAGGAGCTGAGAGGATGAATCCGTGGACCTCAAAGCCGTGTCTGGGCTTCTGGGATGTAGATCTCGATGCTGTCTGCCCTCTCTGTGGCTGAGTTCTGTCTGAAAGAAGCTGCTCGTTTGGCAGCCATGAGGCGTCTGCGGGCTTCCTGTCGCTGGCGGTCCTGAAGGTCCAGAGAGCGCTCTCGCATCACACCGCCACGCCCCTTGGCCGGCCGCTTTGGCAGAGGTGGTGGCCACTTCCGCTCCTTAGGAGGCAGAATGACATGATTAAACAAGGTAAACAACTGTAAGGCTTATTAGCAATGTATCCGACAGGACAAGGGAGAAATGCAAATAAAACAGTGTATCTCAACCAGTGATCTACAGCTCAGATCATTGTTAGGAGTGCTGATGTGTGCCAGATAATATGAATTATACACATTTTATTTTAAAGCCCTTTAAAAGATGTAATGGATTATGAATCAGTCATCTTTGACAACTGCTCTGTTATGAAGTGGAAGTGAACTGTCTGCAGAAAACAGGATCACACTCCCTTTATGGACAAATAATAAAACTGACAACAGCAATATTTTCGTATTCTAGAGTCATTTTATATTGTTTTATTTAGTTTGGTCGTATATAATCTAATTATGGAGAGGCTATTTATTCAGCCCAGTACTAGAAGGGTTATGAGGAAAAAAAGCAATATTAACCAGCGGATGAAACACTGCCAGAGTGGCTTTTCATAAGGAATAATTTCATAAGGAAATCGGGCAGAAAATGCTAAATGTTCAATCAGTGCAGATAAATTAAATGCTAATACTTTTAGAGTTTTATTTTGGCTAAATTTGGTTATAAGCCTTTAATATACGGACTCTTGGGTACATGTGGGTACTGTGGACAGACCCAGGCCACTTTGCCTCAACTTTGATATCACAGCTTGTTGTGCTACAGATCACGTGGGAATAGAAATGGCTAAAAGAAATTTCCTCCAGTGGCACGATATGAGAGTTCATCATCAGAATTCTCACTGCTTGCTGAGGCGCTGTATATTTATGAAGCAGAAAGACGTTGTATCAACGAATTCTGTGACCCAGAAACTGTTTGCTTAAACAAAAGGCATCTAGAACCACTGCAGAGACAGATATTATTGATTATGTAGGCAGACTGAACCCTTGCAAAGCCTCTTTGCAAATGGTACATTTACATGTGAAGGCAGAAAAATTTCACCCATATGACCTACAAATCTGAACACACTCATGAACAATAACTTTTCAATGCAAGGCAAGCTTTTCTGATTGCTTGGCAAGCTGGTGGTGTTAGTGTAAAACTGTGCCTGCCTCGAAGGAGAGAAGCCCAGCACAGAGCATCTGTGTCACTGTTAGGGCTCAACTTCATGGAGCTTGCAATGTGCCCATTAACTGCTGGAGGTAAATAACTCCCTTACAACTACAACTGTAGCATGAAGACAATTACCCAAGTGCCCTGAAGGATCTTGTCTATCTCTAAAAACACATTACCATCTAAATGTGCTTCTTACAAATGCAGCGCCCTCAACTACAAACAACACTCTTACAAATGTGCTTTTATTTCAGCTGTTGGGTGCTGGTGGTTTAACTGTGTGGTTTTATATTCTTAATGCTTTTCATTTTTATTTTGTACAGTGACGTACTTTGAAGTCAAGTTTTAAAAAATGCTATCGAGACATTATAAAGAATTATAAAGACTGCAAAGTATGTCAAAAGTTACTGAACTTTCATATAAAACTGCCTTCAGTCTACTTACAGTCACGAGTCAGCTTGATATTTGTTTTCTTGTTTTTAGGTTGCTAACTATTTACTCATTTCTACAGATGTGGCATTATTGTACAAACACTGGTTTCTTAAGGCAGTGTTGCATTCACTACATGTGCACATTGGAGGAAAACTGTGCCATCAAAAGCGGCCTAACTATCCTGCTTTGATTCCCCTCTACACCTACCTGTCAAGACTAAACCAGTGGTCTGTTTAAAGCACATCAAATAGCACAAATACCCAGTGCTGATGTCTATGTAGTGTAACTGTAGTGTAATTAAAGGCAAAGTTTTGTATGTGTTGAAATACTGTGCAAAATTGTATCATCGCTGCAAAGACAGTCTCTGATTTTTTTCTCTTTCTTCATCTGTTAGTTAGTCTGCTAACAGGAAATCTCGAAATCATGCTGTCGGTATGAATTTCCATTAAGTGCAATTTGTTTGACATCACTTAATGCTGGTGAAAAGTAGGCTTAAGCGCCATTGTTCACTACTTTACCGTCCATTACCACAAAGCAGGTGATGAATTACAATGACAATATGGATCAGACCGATAAAACAAGGTCCCAAATTATTCTAGAGACACAACTGATGATTTGAACAGGAAAACACTTTAGAGGATGCGACTAGCTGTCTGAGCTGAACTGACGCCGTCTCCTAACATTGTCCCTGCAGTGTTATGATAAGAATGATTAACCTCCTGCTGGTCACAAGACTAAAAAAAGGCAGGCAAATGTTGTTACTGCAGTTCTCTCAAAAGCTGAGCAAGTTCATCTGGAGCCCATTAAGACTAATCATTATGAGTGTGTGGATCCCTGGGAAAACAGCCACCAGTTTTACCTTCTTCTCTGGGCTCTCCACCAGCTGCCACTGGTTGCTCTTGATCTGCTGCAGCTCATCAAACTTGGCAGTGACGTCATCGATGGAAAGCTGCAAGAGGTCCCAAAATCCAGCCAGGTCCTGAGATGTGGGTCTGGGCATGGCACTGGGGTCCTGAAGAGACAGTGGAGCACAAAATGTAGTGGTTACAGATCAAATCTAATTACAGATGTAAGCAAACTTTAATAAAGAACTTAACCTAGACCAGCATTATACCACCTGTATCATTCTAAACCTTGATTTAAAAAAAAATACAATTTATCTAAATATCTGGAAACAAAAGAAAACATTTCACTAAAACTATCAAATCTGTGTTCTACAACTTACTTTCAGGACATATCAAAGCCACCTCAACATTTGAACCTCACCATCCCTACCACTGTGTGGCACTAAAGCACCAACATTGGTTCATAACCTCAACTGACAGTTCCTGGGAACATCCTTTAACTACCTTTAAATGCATCTGCATACAGTATGCATCATTTTTTATAACAGCAGAGTTGGTCTATTGTCTGCTTTGGCAACAACAGTGATTAATGACTATCAATGGGTATTTTTATGGTCACATGCGGTGGGGACAGAATGCACGGGAGAAGGGACAGAGACATGGCATTCACCAATATTCATAAGCTTAAATCAAGCATCATATATACAGTATGTGCCCTCTTTAGGATTTTCTTTCTGTTCCAACACCAAGTGTGAACAAATTACTCACAGCACAGGTGTTTTTTCATTCTTCTGTAATTTTGCAAAATGATCACTATTCTGTTAAATTTAAATGACAAGAATCTGTTGCTGCATTTCTGTGGCGCATTACTGTTCATGGTACCTAACCAGTTGTGTCAACTGCAAACCACAATTCAAACAATCAGCCAGCCACATACGGCCATGATGTGCTCATTGCCACGGACAGCGAACACAGAATGAGTGTCAGAACAAGGAAAAGGTCTATCAAGTCAAACTTCAAAGCATGTTCAGAGCTTTTTATAGACACACCGTGCAGTTCCTCCTCTGTCCAGTAGGGAAACAGAGTTGTTCTCTCAGTCAGTCACGTCTGAAAGCTCTGGGCAATCTAAGGCTTGTCACTACCAATGTTAGACTTAATTCATCATCCCATTATCTATGGGGAGAGAGGGAGAGAGCACGGCCCAAAAACCATCCAAAAGAGAGCAGCACACTGAGTTAAGACGCACACACAAACGTACAAAAAAACCCAAAAAAACCACAAGGCAGTGAGAGAGCGGGCAGATTTCAACCACCTCCACATGGTTTTGCATTTCATTTAAAAAATTAGCTACGCTTTAGTAAGGTGCGATTAAGTGCCTGCCAGTCTCTTTTACTGTCTCTCTCTACTGTATCTGCAGAAACATTCCGACTTATGACACTATCATCTCCTAATATATGCTGACTCTGTGGATAGTATTAGAAAAGGTATGAGTTTCCAGTCGACGTGACATGAGGGCCAAACAGTGAGACAGCGTGGCAGTCCATTATTCAAACTCTGAGATCCCATTCAAACTGCTGCCTCTGTGCATTAATGGATAGCCTCAGCACGGGTGCTGCTTCCTATTGGAATTCCCCTTTCGTTTCCTGCGGGGTCAATAGCAGCAGAGGGACTGTTTCACTATTGATCTCTGTGGTCTATTTCTGGAAGGCGCACAAGTGCGGCGTCAGGCCGAGCACCTTCTCAGAGCTCTGAGAAAGAGAAGCTTACCCCTGATCTGTTGTGTTTTTCTATGTAACATATTTAGCATGTAGGTCGATAACAGTGTTCACAAACACATACTACTCACCAGATTCTGCTGACATAGCCAGTAAAACTGCTGAAACTTTTGAGACATTAGTAGCTGAGCACTTCCCACTGCACTCCGGATTTTTCCTAGGACTGATGGACACACACATAGAGAGAGAGAGAGACAGAGAAATTCTGGTTTTATCACTGACAGCTTGGCAAGTCGGTCATTCACAAGGGTCCAGTCTGCTCACAGAAAATCACATATCACGATTCTGTATTTTCATAGTCAACATGACAGCTAATACTGTGAATGTTCACTTTGGATATACTGTTATACATACTGCAAAAAAAAAAAGAAATGATCATAGAGCACATATCATGAAAGTATTGACCTCATTCAACAAAACCAGCACCTGCTTTGACAAGAATGTAGCTTTCCTCAGGACACTCACTCTCCTCTGACAGGTCATGCTCCTCTGCTTCTCTCTCCATCTCTTTGCACCATCCCTCAAGCCTCTTGGTTTCATTGTGAAGGAGCTGCATGAACCAGCTGCCGTCCCTGCGAAGGGGGGACACTCGGCCTGTGTCGGTGCTCTCCAGGCTGGGTTCAACCAGCCAGGGTTCAGGCTGTGGGCTGGGGGGCCCGCTGGAAGGCCGGTAGTCCTCCCTGTAACTGAACAGGCCCTGTGTGCGCACCGTACGGATGGCCCCATACTGCGTGGGCGTGCTGGGCTCGGAGTGGCGACCGAAGCCACCACCAAACTGCAGGCCCTTGTCCTCCATGGAGGGAAAGCCCTCCAACTCCATGTCTGCTTGTACTGCAGTGGTCACACTGTTGGAGCGCTTGAATCTCCCATGCCTAAAAATACATGAGATAAAGGAACAATGCTTAAAAAATGCAACTTTAAACGTACTAAACTTTGACTATGGACACTGTGTTTCTTCTGTCTGACCCACATACCGTTTTTGATCCTCCACCTGGATCCCTATTGAATGGAACTGAGGAAGGCCTTTACTTTCTGTTTCAGAGTCTGTCACAGTTTCCACCTGGTAAATACAGTCAACAGAACACTGTCAAATTATCATCATTTACAACTGAAATGTACAGACACCAAAGTACAAACACATGTCTGAGAACAGCTTGACATTTAGAAATGTATTACTTATTACAGAGGAAAGATCTGCTCTTTATTTACAGACCAATACATAACAACATCTTTTTAAAAGTTGCAAAACAGCTTATTTTACACACTGGCCTGTAATAATGCTGCTCAAACCTACAAACTTCCCCACCCATCTTTCACGCTCAGCAGAAGGTGGACAGGTTTTGAACCAATAGCCAGTGTAACTGTGAGAAACCAGCACTTAAAAGTACCAACATGTACAATTGCAGTGTGGGTACTTAACATGGATGTCAGTGAGGTCCGGAATAAGTTCATCCTTATCCAAGATTTTGGCACTGAACTGAAAATAGAAAGTTGCCAATGGAATCATCAACTAGCTGGAGCTCTGGATGCCGACTGGCAGAGTGTCCACTCCAAACAGCTATGTTTGCAAGAGGACCGTCAATTCTTTTGGACACCATACTCAGCATTGCCCATAAGAGATGTCTGTGGGCAACAGGCAGGTTCAAAGTGGTCCACACAGACAGCCACCTCCAAAGTTGGAGCTAACAACTGAGGACACTTGCCTCCAGGAAGATGCAGGGGCTACCTAAGTTAGTCAGACAGCTAGCCCACAAAGCAGAATCCTTATCTTGCGGTGAGGCTACTTGTTCAGGTATGGGCTATTATATGATCAGGCCAATGCTGTCAGCTAGCTCCAGAAGAACTTAAGCACCCAGATCACAAACAGGAACAAAGAGAGGAAGAGATCCTCATTGTACTCTTCATTACTGCTGCCTGTGAATAAGCCCTGTCCTTGTAACTGTATAGCCTGACACGTGTAAAGGTCAACAAGACTCTAAAACCTTGTAGAGTACTTCACACAGATTGGTACATTTTGGAATTTGTAATACCAAAAAATGACAAGACTAACTAATTTGCACATGAAGTCTGCCTGGACATAGAGCACCTCTTTGGTAATAAAAATGTGTATTTGGTTGATTTAAAAGTGATTTTACTTGGAACCCTGAGAGACGGTTTTACTGTGACTGGATTTCACAGGACAGCTCTCATACATATTAACACTGTGAATATCAAAATGAGAAAGAAGGAATTATCCTTTCAGCAAGGACTAGATAGGAGAAGACAGATGAGATTGGTGTAATTAGCATGAGGGCTGGGTGGTGAGCGTGAGCAGCAAATTGAATGACACTGTCAGTCATGTTGTTACCTGTATCCCAATAGAGGAACGTGGGGTTTTGAGGTACTCCTCGGCCTTGGACACCAGCACTGCTTTGTCGCATGTCTGGACGGAGGTGTGGCTGCCCAAAGACGCATGCCTCTTGCCTGCTGACTCCATGGCCATGGTGACCGCCTTGGCGCTGTCCAGGCTGTCCGTGGAGCTGTAGATGGGACGACCAAGGCTATCCGTGGTCCACAGACCACCCCGTGGATGCCTGCCCTCGTGGTAGGCATCTTGGGTGGACTCTGTACTGCTCTGGGCTGTCACAGAGATAAGAGGCTTGGTGGTGGTGCGCGGGGGCACAGGAGGTGGAGTCTTCTTGTAACTGGGAGGATATGATACCACTGGATAGCACAAGCAGGATGAGAGGACAAGGACAAGGCAAGACAAGGGTAGAGGATAAAATAAAACATGAGAATGAAAAATGTGGCCAGAAGCTGACAAGGGCCAAGTGCTGCAGTTCACCTGTATCACACGGTGTGTGATAGAAGAGCGTCGTAGCATGATGGGAGATTAGGCATCAGTTTAGCACGTAAAGCAAGGGAAGTGTCAGTAAGGTGAAAAGCAACAGCAGCTTTGTAATATGTCTGTGTTTATTGGGGAAGTGCAATGAAGGATTACGGGAAAGATTTGCTCTTTCGAGTACAAATGAGAATCTGATGGTTATCCATCCAGATGGACCTCACAGCAGATTTGGAAATGTACCAACTTCACTTGCTGGATATCTTTTCTTTTGTTTGTTTTGAAAGCTACGACAAAACACTGACTTAACATGTAGTTGTTCAGCATCCACATTTTCAAAATAATTTCCATGTTTCATGTTCTTTTTTCTCTTGGTTTAGATAACGGAAAAGATAACAGCATCCTAGTCAATTCATGGGTAAATAAAATATGTTGAATATTAATGTTAGATTTTTAGTAGGGTGTCATTTGGTGCACAAAGCAAGAATGAACCAAACTGGTTATGAACTGAATATATATATATATATATTTTTCTAACTATTAAATTACAAAAACTTAAAAAACCAGACATCATGAATCCATTTGCAGACATTACTTTGATTGACATGAGACTTATTTTTGAAAAGAACTTGACTGAATGAATACTGTTCTATTCTGATATTCATCTTTTTAAACTAGTTTAGCAGAATTTATGAATTTAAATGAAAATATTTCTGTTTTAAGAGACTGTTATACAAAAAAGTTTGCTCCATTAATTGAAAGAAAATAGCATCCATTCCTTCAAATCTGCCTGACAAATAATATTTAATTCAAAACAATGTTCCTTCACATCTTGAGCATAATGGCTAATGATAAGAGTGAATATCCGTGATCCTCATTCACAAGTTTATTTCAAATGTAACCTTAAAAAAAATCTGTATGAATCACAGAGAAGGATGAGACTGTGAGAAGAATCATAGCTCAAACTTTGTCAAGACACACCTATGATGGCCCTTATGAGCATTCAGTCATTCACCCCTACAGTGCTCCTGATGAGTTCATTTACTCATCCACTTGTGATGTCTCCTATTTATTTCCTCATTTATTATTTATAGAAATTTATAGAGCAAAAATACTCAGCATACTGAATACATTACTTAATTCAGCAAGATTGTTGTGCTTTGCCTACTCAAGCACATGCTGTATACTGGCGTAAACAGGTGCAGGCAGAGCCGCACACAAACCTCTTTGGATTACAGGTAATTAAGTGCAATAAGAAATAAGAAACCACAGGGAACTCTGTTAAGCTAAATCCAGTCACAGACTTGACTTCCTTCCAACTTGAAGGGGCTGCAGTTCTGCAAGACACAGTGGGTGGATACCAAAATGAAAAGAGCGCAGTGACTCAGGCAGTACGCAACTCCACACGTTCTATTTTTACACATTCTACCCATTTGACTTACTTTCAAAACTGAAAATGTTACAGATTGCTTGCTCCCAGAAACAAATGGACTGACATAAACCTCTGCATTTCCCTTTCCTCCAGTATCTGTTTTTCTGTGTGGTTACCTTGCATTACTTGTTAGGACAACCACCAAGATGTTAATAGTCTATTTCCATGTCCATGGCTTTTCTGAAACATGTTCACTTATCTGTTTTTAACAAATAACAAATTAGCATTATCTTTTTTAATCAGAAAAATCAGATCATACAACTGTAGCTTAAACTCTCACTTCCACAGAATCTTTTTAAAGACAGATGAAACATATACCTAACTTCTTTTTATTCTGGAAACTGACATTCTAAATAAAGACATCCATCCTGCTCCCAAGTTAAAATGTATATTACATATACAATAGTATATTCATTCCTATATTTTCTGTAAAATATGACTGAGTTGCTCCTCCTGGCTATTATCTATTATCTGTCGTGGTGACATGTATAGACCAGCTAAATAAAAGCTAATGTGTCAATGAAAATGTCACAGTAAAGTTTGAACTTTTGCTGCCGCTATAGTTGAAAGCTCATGCAGTCTCCAAAAAACAAGGTGTCTCCCCTTGACAGCATGACTGTGCACGACGCAAACAATTGAACACTCATAACCTCCTTTGTGGAAGTAATGAATGTGACTGTTCTCCCTCAGCAGGGTAATGATAAAGACTCTAAATTAGCCTGTCATCAGACTGTAAGTTGAGTCAGCACTACACAGCTCTTCTGTTCATTCACATACTTTATGCTTGCCTAAATGGATTGACATTTGGAAGCACATTTGTTGCCTTATACGCCCACATTTATGTGCTGGGCATAATTACACAATTATTTGCTTAGGTTAATGTTGTTTAGTGAAGACACTTAATTTGCTGACTCCTCCTGGGCTGTCATATCACCACATAATAGGCTTCTGAGAGAATTGCCCTATTCAATCTGAAAAAAAAAGAAAAATGTCATGCAATGACATTGACTGGACACCAGATGTCCTCCTATAGACTGTACATAGTCCCCTTAGAGAGCTACCTCGGCAATATTGGATTTTGTCAGTGGATTAAGATATTTCACCAGTAATTCTTATAATTATTTCAGAGTTTCAAATGTGTTATTTATGTATTAACATCCTTATGTTTATTTTACTTTATAATGCCTGGAGCTCAAACTGAAACAGCTTGAAGTGCTGGAAGGATTAGGAATAGTATACCGCAAAGCATCAAAAATACACTTACTGAAGTTGATTTGAGTAGTGGTTGAAAGTAGCTCGGTATATTTATTATAATACTTTAATATTTTTTAAGTACCACACTTTTACAATTTTTAGGTACAATACACATGCTTGAGTATTACCATTTTATGCTTCTTTATATTTCTACTTCATTACATTTCAGAGGGAACTATTTTGCTTTTTACTCGATTACTTATTTGACAGCTACAGTTGCCAGTTAATTTTGCAGATTTAGATTTTATATACAAAACCTATGATCAGCTTAATCAATATATTGCAGGGTTCTAGATTAAACTACCAGAAGTTAAAAGTGAAGTTCTGCACCTTTGCTGCTTACACAGTAGTACATCAGCAATAATAGTAATCCAATGATATGTAATGATATAAAACTCAGAAGGGGCAATGTGTTAACATCAACAAAGTAAATTTGCAGAGCTACTTCACAGAAAGTTTTCCTTTTAAATAATGCAGCCTTAGTTGAAAGTTTGGCTAATATAGTCCATGGAAGCGTCCTGTCCTTTGTATGGTCAGTTGTGCCTGGCTGTGTTTGAATTTGATTGTTTGGCTTAGCACCGCTGCACTGGGCAGTTCAGTAAACACACCCACACACTGGAGGCGCAGCCAAGACTAAATGGACCTGAATGTCATGATATAAAATTGTGTTGCTGCTCTGCTTAAATGTATTTGTAGTATCAAAAGTAAACAGTGAGGACCCTGGATAGTTTATGCCTTCAAAACAGGTATTTTGACATATCTTCAGACCAGCTCGGAGGCAGAGACATGCTTCTGCGTCAAAACACGAATTAACCAACCTATGTACAGCTCATCCTCGTGTAATCTCCTCCCTGTCCTCACTGACTAGCCAATCTAGTTACTTTCTGTTGACATTTCTAACTTAATCAACACTCACAGGGAATTAACACATATCATATAAGTACGTTTGGGGAGCAGCAGGGTACTGCTTTAACGATTAGTCTAATTAATCGATTGGTTGATTGTCAGGAAATTAATTGACGAGTACTTTGATAATCAATTAATGGTTTAAAAATCGAGCACAAATGTATAACGTACCTTGGATACTTTTCTCTGTTTCATATCATTGTAAATTAAACATATTTGAGTTTTGCACTGGCTTAGCATTTTGTAAACAATGCATTAAAATGAAGGATGACGCCATGGTGGGTTATGGTCAAAATTAGTGTTCCTCAGCATTGGTCTGCCAAAAATACTGCATGATATGCTCGTGCTGGAACCTCCAGCAGCGACATGAGGAACTTCTACCTTCAGAGGGGAGTCTGAGGCCTTTCGGGTGATTTCACTCAAAACGTTTTGAATTTGAGGAACGCATTGGGACAGAGAGGCTGAGTGGACTGGTTACACTGGGACAGGGAGGCTGAGTGGACTGGTTGCACTGGGACAGGGAGGTTGAGTGGACTGGTTGCATTGGGACAGGGAGGCTGAGTGGACTGGTTGCACTGGGACAGAGAAGCTGAGTGGACTGGTTGCACTGGGACAGAGAAGCTGAGTGGACTGGTTATACTGGGACAGGGAGGCTGAGTGGACTGGTTATATTATGCATTGAGAATGAATGAGGAGAGATATTGAACCTGTTGCAGATTATGGAGGACACCGGTGACGTTCAGACAGGTGAGTACAACAACAAAGTCATTCATGGATTTAACTCTGTCAAACAAATTAACTCATTTTCACGACATGTACGGCGGGTTTCATAGACAACTTCCGGTGGTCTCTGGCGCTCGCGACCAACGTCAAGCTAACGGTCGGTTACAGACATTAGGTTAGTGAATAGTGATTAGGAGCGACGAACAG
>NTHP01000092.1:319788-355384 GCA_003416845.1 Oplegnathus fasciatus | reverse complement strand
TATTTCGTAAACGTTAACTGGAAGAAATATTAGTGTTTGGGACATACCAAGCTTAGAAATAGACAGAGAAGTGCTGTTGGAGTGGTTTTACATGCTTTTTATGGACGTTTTGAGATATATGGTATTTCTAACCAAAAAAACCGTTAAAATCCGAAACAACACCAACAGGTAAGGGTGCTATCATACGTTAGCGACAAACAGAAGTTGTGTGTTTTAGCTCTGTTTTGTAATTGAGAAAATATCAGTCTTTGAAATATACTGAGGAACAGATAGAGAAATGTTGCTGACGCGGTTTGAAAAGTTTTGTGGACGTTTCAATACATCTTTTTTGAAGGTTTAGCGTTAACTAGCTAGCTAGCTAACTGCCAATCAAGTTGAAGAGGTAGTTTATGTACAACTGCCATCTTCTGCAGAAGGTCACCTTTCCAGCCTACACAGGGTGAGTGTTTAGTTTTTACAACATAGGTTTTCGAAAAGGCTCATTTTCAGTTTTTGAAGGAAGAAAAATGAAAATAAAAGTGAAACAGAAGCCTTTCTGGTAAGAGCTCTCACATTGACGTTAGCTTATTAAGGTTGTATGTGTATCTCAACTATTGACAAGGAAGAGATGCACCTTTATTTAGGCTAATTAATTTCTGTATTTTTTTGTTCCCAAATATAGCTAGACCCCTATTGCTACACCTGTGGATGCATGACTGCAACTGAAACGTAGTTTGCAAAGTTAAGTGCTAGTATGGAGGGAAGGAGAAGAGATGGAGACAGACAGGTACCTGGAGGTGGCTGAGCGCGGTCCACACTGCAGGAAGTAGGGAGACGAAACTGAATCCCTGCAAGGAGCAAGCAGCACCAGTTAGAAAGGACAGATGCAGGTATCGAACACACTAATGCACACCTACAGGGAATCATCTTTCCATACCTACCACAACTAACTCCATGAGATCTAAAGCTCATTAAAAATATCAACAGGATATTTTCTCTTTGCTTATCCAGTTGGTAAGTCAATCAGTAACAGACAGAGAGAGAGAGAAACACAGATATGCTCAACTGACAGTGTTAGAAATGGGTCACATCAATGTTTTTTCCCCACATGCTTAATGTGCAGAGCTGAATGCACTTGGAGAAAGTGTATTTGGCCTATAATGATTTAATATGAGTGAGTTACGTTTACAGTCCTACTGTAACAAACACTGCTTCACTCCTTCACCACATAAAGAAAAAAAGCAATGCTGATTTCTGGGTAACACTCATTATCCAGCATTTACTGTGTTTCTGTCTCAAAATGCAGATGGGCAATGCTCAGTCATAGGCAACAATTCTTCAAGGGGTGCCTCAACTATGTTAAAGTGTCATGGTTCTTATTGTTAGGGACATTTGAATATGTCTGTTTGTCTAGACTTTGTAATTGTTCCCTTTTGCCTCTGTTACAACTGCCAGTATTGTCCAAAAATGTCTCATTGCATTGTAAAACCAACAAAAGAATCACAATAAAAACAAATATATGAAAAGATGATCCAAAGTGGACCAAACTGGAAAACAAAATGGAAATCAGCGATATTGTCTGTAGCAAAAATAAAGGCTAAAGCTTTTGAAGAATCAGTGTTTGCCAAGGTTGGAATTTTGCCCATCTGCATTGTCGTAAGATGTTGAACATCTATCATGATCTAAAGATCAATCTATACTTATCAGGCTTGGCTCGATTGATAAGTCTGTAATGCACTAAAACATACAGCATGACATAACATGCATCATCTGAATCTGAAAACAGACAGCTACAACAGTATCATATTATATATACATATAAGACACAGAGCAGAAATCATTAAAACATAAATATGAAAATGAAGTAAATTTTTAAAATTCAGGATTTAATAAAACCAATTTAAATGATTCCAATTAACAGTTTTAAATGGTGAGATAATTTATTTTCCCCTGATCTTTGGATATTATTCAAAGAAATATTGAAATATTAAATTTGGTTTATTAGCAGTACAGTGTCTCTCAGTGTCTCCTGAGAGAGGCACAGAACATTGCAATTTTTGGAGTATAAGGTCAACAAAAAATGTCATGTACAGACAAAGACTTAGAAGAAGAAACAAAGACAGTCATTATAATCAACTACTGAATTAGCCACTCCACAACTGTAGGAAAATGCCACAAACACGAGCTTGAATTGGAAAATTTCAGTCTCTGTCAAGTGACTTTTTTTTTTTTTTGAGCTAACAGAAATGAGGTTTAGACAGTAGGGAAACAAAGAAAATCAGACAAAATGTGCTGAGAGACCCAGACAAAGAACATGTTTTTAAAGTGAAAAGCAAGACAGTCTATATTTCTCTTTTTATATTTCTGGACTGCCTCTGGTGATGCAACAATCTAGTATTGTATGCTGTATTGCAGCATGTGGAGCTTCTTGAAGTTTCACTTTTCACATTCCCAAATCTTACATTGACTGGGTATGACCATTGTTATTGACCATATTATTTCTATAACCAGTTTACTGCCTTTAAATCCTTTTGTATTTGGTTGCATGAGCTTAAGCCATACTTTACATGAGGTGCAAGTACACGGCTGCACTTAAAATCTATTATAATCACGGGGAATTGCATCGTGTTCACACTTTGCTGTATGCAGCTGAGATTCCAGATTGATTATGTAGGTACTGTAAAAAAAACCAAAAAATTATGGTACTTACATGGACTTTATGTAAAGTGTGACCTAATATCATTAATAGCTTTGGTGCAGAGAATATGTAACAGACCTTCACTCTCGTGCTTTTTCAACAAGGCCCCTCAAGCCTTTTGCTTCTTTGTGGTCAACACTTAAATTTCAGAAAAGTTCTGACAGCGTCTCCTCTCCGTCCGACTCCCTCCATTTGTGCCAGAGGCCGTTCTTGCCATAGTTGTTGGACTCAGACTGGCAAAGAGGCTGGTGAGATGCTGTCCTTACTCAGGTCAGGGTAGATTGTAGCTTAATGACGTGCAATGACTGACGAGCTGCGTATATGAGCATGGGGGCTGAAGATGTAACAGAGTGAATGTGAAGTCTCTTCAGGTCTTAATGTAACACTATGCTTTGTTTGACTCACAACTATATTAACCATGGAAACGGTTGGGTACAGGAAAAAATATGTATTTCTTTTACCTGAGCTATTATAATGCAAAATCATCATAGTCTAAAGCCTAAAAATCACAGCCTACAGCTTTATCTAGCTGCTATATAATAATTTTCTCTCTCACTTTTTAATTCGCTGTACTGGCTGTCAATGCGCAATGAGCAGTGAGTGCAAAGTGTATATGGACAAACAAGTTGAAAGCATTGCTTCTATTTTACATAATTGCATAAATGTAGCATGAAGCCTACTCCAACTTCATGAAGCCAATGTAGCTTGTTTATTGTTAGGCACATCACAACATCCTTAATTTCAAAATACAAAATGCCGTACACTAGAGAGTTACTGTAGATATTACACTGCATCAATAAAAATGTCGATTCAGTGATGGACTCCAGGATTAAGTGCAAAGTAAATCTTACTTGTGTACTGAAATAGTCTAAAATGGCCTTTTCTTTTGAACATTTTTGTTCAAAGAAGTCCCTCCTCTAAATCTGTGTTTTCTTGCTCACCTAAATGACATCTCTTTAGTGTGTACATAAAAGACACATATTGCCACAGGCAAAATAAATTACTGTTTTTAGCAAAAAGAACACTGTGCTTTGCCAAAAAGAGCATTGACTAAGGTGAAATAATTATTTTTCTCTATCAGTGTTACTATACCTGACCCAACCATTGTGAAGATAGTTCCTCAGGCCTAGGACTGAGTTTGAGTATGGCACTAGTGGTTTGCAAAGATGGGTGGGTGGATGGATCGATAAATTGATGAATGAATGGATTGATGATTTGACATAGGACGACTAGCAGAACCTAAGGGTGTGTATAGGTCAGTAATTCCAGCTGATTGTACTGGATTTACAAAATTTAAAAAGTAGGTTTGTGTAGTCTTTTTTTTTCAAGAGCTGTACAATAAAACAAGCATGTTGTTCATAGCCACATACATATATACATACAGTGGTGATGCCCCCATGGATGCAAGGTGGATTAACCTTTTATGTATGATATATCACAACAAACCAGTACAAATCAATGGCCTGAAAGTATCATTTCAACAAACTCTCTTTTGATTGCCTTTGCCCCAGTGATGAGGTAGCGGTAAGTGTCCCAAATAAATCCGCTAAAAGTTTAACCCTCTCCAGCCTTCGCAGATTAAAAAAAAGAAACCCCGCTTGCAGCCCCTAGAAGCTGTAAAGTTCATTGTACCCTATAATCACAAGTGTTGGACAAAACAAAGAACATATTGACCATTTTGCTATTGTTGGAGCCTTACCAGTAGTTGGGTTAAAAAAGATTTTCTTGAATATGGCATTAGAGGAAAAGCTAGAGTCGTTAAAATTAAACAAGGATTTGCCCTCTTGAAGAATTGAATCTGCTAAGAAAATTTTATTGTAAGTTGCCTGTTAGATTATTATTTATTTTTTGTGTGTGCAAAGATGATATTTTGGTTTTGGTGGCACTAGAATAACGCTCTGTCCAAAACGGGAATTCATTTGGGGAGTGTCCTTGTGCTCAGAAAATTTCGAGCAAATCTGCCCGTTCCATGTGTACACATGGAAACTTTGGCCTGATGGTGGCACTAGAGGAAAGGTCATGGGTTCACCAAAAACCTAGTGATCCATCCTTTGGGGATCTGAATCTCAACAAATCTTTGATATCTTTAATATGTTGCCTCGAACCAAAGTGTTGGACAGACAAAACAACGGACAGATCATTGGATATCACCATTCATGGGGTCTGCTGGTAGCGGGGCCATTAAAGTGTGTTTGCTACATTACAGCAGCAAATATAAACATTTCATTATGAACAGACCTTTTTAAATAGAGCCCACACAATGTACGTAGTTTGTAAGAGAATTGTATGTAAGACAAGCTGTGTAAGACCACTCATGGAACCAATAACAACTGTCATATATAAAACTGTACCTACCCAATATATGTATGTAGGATTTTGTGTAGACTGCATGAAAAGTTCTACTTTTCAGCGACTTTAAACATAGACGTTAACGCTTTCCAGTATGCCAGAATCTGCAACCATGTGGTAATTTTGAATACTAAATCCATCACCCACCACCTTTAAAATGAACTTTGAGTGTTGGTAGCATCTGTCATTCCCTGAAAACTAGTGCTTGAAGAATAAGCTGAATTAAAAATGCCAAATGTCAAAATCGCAACTACTGAAAGTAACTGACTTGACTACAGATCTGAAAAGGTCTCTAAATATATCAACAAATGTGGCTTGTCCACAATTTGAGTATGAAAACCAGATTGACGATATCATCTAAAAGCAGCATTGATTTGTGGTGGTTTGTAGAACAAAGCTGTTATGTTGGTCATAACCTGCCTTGCTGCATGCCAGGATATTTAAAATAAAGACACACTACTGTGTGCTGATTTTATTCCCCTCTGTACGCTTAAAGAAAATGTATACAATGGTTAAAGCAAGAGGGTGAATCACTACTAATACCAATGAATTTGAACAGAACTGTAATATTAAAATATAACAAATAAAAACAAACCAAATAAATCATTTTATGGATTGTGTAAAGGGCTTCATGCACATCTCAGTTACAGTACGTTCCAGTTGTGCAGAAGAGATTTTAAATGGAACAATTATTCTTGTGCCTCACTCTGTTCAAATGCAGTTGTACAAAAAATGCCAGTGTGCTAACACAAGGCCAACATGTGGGACAGTAGTCAATAGTTTTGTTTTGTTCTTTTGCTTTGTTGAACTCATTATCCAGTACTAGTACATAATGAGGAAAATTCCACTGGATTCAATGTGGAAACAGATGAAGACATTTAAATGTATTATACATACTTAGTGAGCATGACAGCATTTTCAACTTATGATATATCTTATTTTAGTGGAAAATGTTAATGAGTCAGACAAAATGTATGAAAAACTGTATTAACAACATATAAAAAAAAGATATAATAAAGTGGTTCCCTACCAGACCTACCGTACTCTCTACGCCCCCCAGCTAAGCTACGGGCGCCTGAAATGGGGGGGAAAAAAGGAAAAGAAAACAAACAAACAAAAACAAAAAGGTGATAGCTTAGTAGAAAAGCAATGCATATTGAGAGGGTCAAAGTAAAAGACACTGTGTCTGGCCCATGCTGTGTATTTGTGGTGTGTTAAAGTGTGTAGACTACTCACTATGGACACAAAAAATACTATTTATGCTGTTAGTCAGTTTCATCTTTGGATGCCATTGTAAAGCTATGACCCCCATTTTGCCATTTAAATTACCATAAACATAAACATGATAAACATTTTAATCCATTGTTTTATATCAATTTATGAAAAATACATAAGGCCAATAAAAGTTGTAAATGAAAATTCACAAGAAACACCACAGTAAGCAAAAAAAGAAGAAAAAAAAAAAGTATCACATACTGGTTTCATTCGTTTAACAAAATAAGCATAAGCTAACAAATGCAGGCTAAACTATGGTTTTCAAAATCTGATTCACTAAACAATGCAGTCTGAGATCCCTGAAAATTGCAACATGATTGATGCAAAACAG
This sequence comes from Oplegnathus fasciatus, assembly GCA_003416845.1. Lineage (NCBI taxonomy): Eukaryota > Metazoa > Chordata > Actinopteri > Centrarchiformes > Oplegnathidae > Oplegnathus > Oplegnathus fasciatus. The sequence goes on along the minus strand of NTHP01000092.1, from coordinate 348,752 downwards.
AGTAGCATGTTTTCTCCAAGAAACCTTGAATAAATGCAGGAAGAGAACACAGGGGTAGAAAAGGATTTATATTCAAGCAGTGTTACAGGTTCAGGTGAGATCAGATTCCATCCGAAAACCTTTGTCCTAATAGCTGGACGTCACAGAGTTGGCACAGTTGTTGCATCAGATCTCTGGATGACAACAAAATGTAAACAAAAACTCATGGGGTAATTGACTACATACTGTAACATATTAGAGAGACAATTCAGAATTTCTTACAAATAATTATATATTTCATTACACAAAATATGGTTGCATGGTTAAAAAATTATTGTAAATACCCTTTGTCTATTTCTTCTTCAGTCTCTGTTAAATGTACATCTTTCTGTATATATTTTTAAAATAATATTTAGATCAATATCTGTATTTTTGCTACATTTCAACTTGTTTTAAGGGAAGGGTAATTTCTTTGGGCTACATGATGAAATGATAATGAAACACTGGATTAAACTTATCTATACTGTAGCATAGGTGAGTTCCCTGGCATCAGTCAATCACCAGTTTGCAATTCAATTGGATATAAATTTAGAAGAATGTTAAGCATTTATACAGCATTTCCAATTATATTATCACAGGCTTTGTTTTCTAATTTTGCTGTAGTCTGTAAATAAATTGTCAATGTGTGATGCACTTATGATTGTTCATTTCTTTTGTATATGATGTCACAAAGCACACGGATGCTACTACTAAGCAGGAATCTCAAGAATCTCACCAACAAACTCTTTGATCCTAGTATACAGTTAAGCTAAAAAGGGGCGAAATGTGAATGAAACAACTGTTTTGCAGGAAACACTAAAACAACCTTTAGTGTGGCCTGTGGCTCATGCAATAATAACAAAATAAAATATATATATATATTTTTTTTTTTAAAGAGCCACCAATATTTTCTGAAAACATCATTCTATTCCCGGCATTGATGACTTGCATGAAGGCTTAACATAAACACCTAATATCTATAACTGCAAATATTTAGATGACATATAAATACAACAAAGAACAAAGGACTTGCATAGAATGAATGAATGTAAATTGGAGACATCATGATTGGCCAGTCTTCAGCACCTTTAAATTAGTTTGCATTCCCCAAACAATGGGAAAAGATGTAAGTAAGGAATGCCACTGCAATCCCCTCTTAATCATTCAAAAAGCAAAAATATGAATACAAGCCTTTCCAAAGGTTTTTTTTTATATATTCTGTATATATATATATATATATATATATATATATTAAAATGGTTATAGGCTAAATGTTGTCACAGTCATATGCCTTTCACTGAAATCATTTATGATTTATGCTAACCCAGCCTTTGGCCGGTCTGTGATGAAAAACTCAAAATTATTTTGTTTGGGTTTATAACAACAATAATAGGTTATAAGCTTTTAAAAATTCTTAATCTGTATTGCGAATAGTGAAGAATGGCAACAATACATTTGAACTTATTCCTTGCCTATTATTCTTTGTACCAAAACTTCAAAACGTCAAGTTCCGAGTTATGGAGTTGCTGCCAGAAATTACCAGCAAAACATGCCTTAATATAGTGTTCCTCTGTAACACGTATATTGGATTATCAAGGCAAAAGAATAATTTAGTTAGGCATTTAAGCTCAGGTTACTGTAACAGGAGTGTGGGATGGAGCTATTGCAGTGACTCGAAAAGGAAATGTCTGCCTTTTTTTCTTTTGTGGCTTCAACTTTTAATTTTGGTCTTACCTCTAGTACAACCGTTGTATAAATATCATCTTTTCAAAATGCCACTTTTTCTGCAAGTATTGTCTTTTGGTCGTGCAAAGGGGGAAGAAGATCCGCTCTCTTTATAAAGTGAGAGATGATGCCTCTCCTTTATTAAAAGTCCTTTTGAAAGGTTCACATTTCAGTCAGGGGTCTGATACATACAGGCTTCCCATGGTCCATCGTCCAAAGATAAGTGCTGTCAAGCTTGGAGATGTTTGTCGTTGGCCTCAGTTCCATGGGCCTCAGTATTAACTTTGGTACGCCATGTTGGTACAATGGGACAATGGAGCAGATGAGTGGTTGAGGGGAATGCCAGTGGCAAATGAGCAACTATTATTTTATGAGTAACAGACAAAATGAGCAATTAGCCAAATATAGCAGATGATTGAGGGCTCCCACCCATTAAGGTTTGACAGGAGCCCAGCTAAGCCATCACTAGTGAGGCGGTGTTAGTACATTCAGTGGTACTATACTGCACCTCTGGGGACATGTCGGAGAGGTAGAGGCCCTCAGCGGCTCTGATTGTCTACTTTATAGGGACCAATGTTTCTCTGTCATCTTTCAGCAGTGATGAACCACCCCAGCATGAAAATTTCCACCATTACTAGAGAAATGTGGCATTTAAAAAAGGTGAATATGGTAGAATTTAGTCCAAATCTCTAAACACAATTTACCAAAACAATAAATACAATTCAGTATTTGTTAGACCTTTTCCTCTAAAATAAAAACGAATGGATAGGTAAGACACTTAAGCAAAAGTTTAAGAACCTCCAGTCACCACTGCAGGAAAAACAATAGGCGAAACACTGGTATGAACTACCAACTTCCTTATGAGCACAAACAGCTGGATGATGAACATGATGAAATAAATGGAGACAGACCTCGAAAACTGGAGAAAGTGCTGTGTTTGGTTTAGAACCACAGTTACTACTATAACCCCTCTCAGCACTGACAGAAATCAGTATATTTACAACTGCAAACAGTACAAGTATTGAATATAAGTTTCTCTATATACAAAATGGTACATTTATATACATATACAGAGTTTGAACATGAATGCAGTTTGTGCAGGAATGAACTGAAGCCGATACATTCATACTTCATGATCCCTGTGAATCCCCCTTACTGTTTTCCTCTCCACATGCTGTTAGACTTAGAAGTCAGTCACAAATGATTCATCGTAAACAATTTTAGGCAGGGACCACAAAGCCTTGAGACAGTGTCATCCATACAGTATTCCAGAGGATTAGGCCTTTACAAATTTTATAGGGGTTATTATAAGTTGTTGTCAGCACTCTACTGTTAAATTCTTACAGTTACTTCTTTATGCTGTGTGGTTCACCAGTTCGCCATTGAGAAAACTTTTGTAAGTTGGAAATTTTTAAAATGCCCATTTCAACTGGAACTGGCTACAAAATGGATGAAGGCCATGGTAAAGGAATGCTTAGATTATAATAACTAAAAAGTAAATTATATATCAGTATATTCATAAATAATGTATTCATCTTTTATGAATTCATTAAAAAACTAGGGTTTATAAAGTTATTCACAGTATTTTTTCAGTATACTCAGGTGCTTAAGAGAATGTTTCTACATGAAGAGAAACTGGAATGAACATGAGCTACTCAGATTCATTTTCAGAAACAGACCAACCTATGCCTCACCTCACAATGGCTGATTATTGAGTTTTATCATTAAATGACCCTCAGATTTCCGATCGTGTTTAGTTGAATTGACTTTTTCTCTGAAGGTTGGGTATTTAGGACAGCGGAGGGACGATAATGCTGCACTTGTTGGCACTTGAGGATCTGAACATCAGCCACATTCTCTCTCACATTCTTGTCACCGCATTCAGGTGTAAAACAAAATCATTCTCTTTTATTCCATGGCTAAGCAAGACACTTGATAAAAGATTGCTTGAACAACATTGTAACCTGTTCAAGAGATGACAGACTCTGTGTCTGCATAGAGTAAAGGGACATCTAACAACAGCACTGCCCTGCCTTTCTTGGTAAATGTCAGGTTTTTACCCTGGCTTCCTCATCTCATTTTACAGTATGCGTAGAATGGGAATGATTAGAATGACATAGACAGATATGACATGGGCCCACTGGTGTACTTCCTGCTCCACAGTTCTAGACTGGCACTTCTGTGACCACCTGTGTGGCCACCTGTGTCTGGCTGCTTATGGGCCCTTTGCTTTTTGTTGATCTCCCATGGGAAGTCCTCTATTGGAATTGGGCTGGCAGGGCTGCCTGACCCCTCTGGCGTGCTCTCAGGGGTTCCCTCTATAATTTCAATTCGGGGTGGGTCCATCAAATCCATGATGCTGAAGGGTGCTGGCTCTGGTTGGCACATCACTGACTTGTCCTCTGTATTCTGTCGAATGGACCAACTTGAGCCTGCTTGAATTCCTATGGACACTCTGTCGTCTGTTTGTGTCGTGCTGTCGCTGCAAGGCTCCCGGCACAAAGTCCACATGTTGTAGCACTGAGTAAAGTTGAAGAAGTTGCTGTTGAAAGTCTTCAATTCCCCACAGACATCTCTACGCAGCTCCGCCAGCTCATAGCGCATTGCTGAGATTTCATCCTTCCACTGCATGTTGAAGGCAGCAACCATGTTAGCAGACTCTTTAAAGGCCTGAATGGCCTGAGGGACTGGCGGCTCAGAGGCTATGGGTGAGGCAGAAGGGACCCTGTATGAAGGCGGGGATGCCGGTGGGACAGAGATGGCTGTTACGGTGGAGCTAGTACTGTGCTGGCTGCGAGCAGCAGCAGTCTCTCTCTCCAGCCTCTCCAGCTCCGCATAGGCAGAGGAGCTAGCACCGTCATCATCCTCTATCATGTCGTCATTTAGTAAAGAGGTCCCATCCACAACATCATATCCCTCTGGAAGAAAAATTTGAATATGCAAACAGAAGGACATTCAAAGTGAAAGGAACAGCTGGAGTGTGATTTGATTTGGATTCTGAACTAGAAAATAAACACATATCTATGGAAAACATACAGTATGTGAGTGGCAAGTAATTCCAAAGACATACAAGATCAGACCCAATGATTTCCCATTTGGTTTTTAAAGATTTAAGGGTTAAATCATGGACTGGTGTTCTGTTCTAATGCGACTACATCTGCACCATAATTGTACAAAACCAAGAGGTAACTGAGTAGTGTCATAAAATCACAAAATTACAAATTGTACATTTTTTATCAATATCCAAGTGTATCGTTAGGAATTCATTACAACATGTTTTTGGAAGTTGCTTATCATCAGCAAACATTTTGGGTGAATACCTTTTAACATCTCTACTTGAACTTACTGTGGTGTTGAAGTATAGCTTTTTACGATGAATCCAAAATGGCGCAGAGGGTCAGCTCCAGGTAACAGAGCTACTGCCTGCCAGAGCCAGTACAGAATATACAGCACCTTTTTTGAAATAGGTTCTTGAGTGCCTTAACTAAGACAACGATTGTCATTAAACTCACATACTGTAGGCTTTTCACAATGTTTTTACACTGCCTTCTCAGTCATCTCAAGGCTTCTTTCCATCTTTTCACTGCACAGCACAGCAAAGAGTGGAATTAAACATGAAATACATCAGTCATTATCAAATCATGAATCCATTTTCTGAGAACCCTTTTCTCAAAACATATCAAAATGTTTCTCAATGACTTGAAATTTGTGCCATTTTGTGCCAAAGAAAAGATGTAAAGGGAGTAGAAGAATCACAACCCACTGGGCCAAGAAGCAGATATGAACCCTATTGAACATATCAGGTCCAAGGTGGCTAATTAGACCATGTGGAGTAAGTAACCCGGTGAGGGGAGGGGTCACTCCCCCCTTCAGGGCTGCACCAGGGAGAGGCTGCAATCCCACAGTCAAAGACAGCTGACAGACTCAATGCCAAGGGTTAGAGTTTGCCACACGTGGCCTTTTTAAAAGAAGTCAGATTTTCATGGAAAGAAAAAATAAAGTTCACACATGTACAGCAGACAGATGCTGCTTTCACAAATGATTGGAGACAGTGGCAATGCGATAACATTCAGTGCTATTTTATGGTTACGATATGAAAACATTCTGAAAAGTTTGGGAAGTACATCTCTCATACATTTACACTTACAATGTGGTCTAAGCACACTTAAAATATAGACATGGTAAACAACTCACAAAAGCCAGCATCACATTCATCACTGTAATCAATATTCAGATGTTTCAAGGTTTTAAGAAGAAATCAAAGTGTCTGAGGTTTTGTGAGTTGTTTGGAACCGTGTTTGCTACTTAGGATAACATAATGAGATATTTCTACCAACTATTGATATAAACTCTATGAATCTATTATTTTTACTGAGAAGGCAGTGCAAAAACACACATATACATAGATATATGTATGCGTGTCAACATTAAAATACCTGCAACAATCATCACTGATGCCTCCAGTTGTTCTTTCCCCCTGGTTATCCTTCAAGAGATGGATGGTCAAATGGAGAGGGGTTTGCTGCTCGTCTGCCCTACGGAGCATCAAGGGATCCCTTCCCCACTCAAGGGCCCACTAGCCTCACATGGGATTTGGTTCATAAGCCGCTTACAATTCAATTATAAACTAGTACTGAATACTAACATTAAAACATGATTCCAGGAATCAGTGTTTTTCTTAGCCAAGATCGCCTGATAAGTTACTTTATTTAATTTTAAGGCCACTATTCCCTTAGAACAGTGCAAAGAATACACCAAAGGAGAAATATTATTTATAGTATGGCTTGACAGGGAGGTGACAATACTGTATATAACTAATCACCATCCAGGGAACCCTTCCTCTGGGTTGCTATCACCTTTTCTGACATATTATAATTGATGCATCATGCCAATCTTCGAAATACAACTTCACAACATATTGTACAGTCAACTGTTTGTTTTAGTCCATATAGAGCTGACAGATTTGGAGCAGAGAGCTAAATGAATAGAGTTCAGCAAATAAGACAGTGGGATTGGAGAACACTCTTTTATCCTCAGTACTTCTGTCACATCGAAGAAATCGTAGATGGAAACCCAATTGAAGATGAAAGGATTCCAAAAACAAAAGTCCAGATTGCACAAGAAAACAAAGCCCACAAAATGAGTAAAAGTGCAAATGTCTCCAATATTAAATTGACAGAAAAGTGTACAAAAACAATAAAAATCCAGGTCATATTATTTAAAAATGCACGTAATTAAAGAAAAATGTTTCAATAGGGTTCATAGCTTTACTCTTGCAGGTAAACACCAAATGCACTTAGTGAGGGAGTTACTGCAAAGACTCTGCTTGCACAAAGAACCTGAAATGCTAATTTTAGGAATATATTGCTTGCACTGTGTCGCACAAAACCTTGAAATCCTTGTATGTTCTTTTAAAAAAGCAGCATGTAGTACAAATAAATATGCAAGAGTCCATAAACAAATGTGCTGTTTTAAGAAAATCAGTTTCAAAACATGTTTAGTTTGAGTCCACTGTCATATAGTAATTGTCGCTAACAATAAAATACGACCAATAAAATTCAGTTTGCTCAATTGGAAACTTGCAGTTGAAGACGACAGTGATTAAGAAACTTAAGGAAGTCCTGTAATAAACTTTACATACCATTCATTACTTATTTTGACTGAGACTGCTGCTCAAAAGCTAGAGTTTCATGCAACACAATACAACAATACTGCAAATAATTGAAGGTTGTAATTCTCAAACTGGATGAGTATACCATCAGTGGACAGTTCCTTTGTGCAACCAGCACGTGTGTGTGTGTACGTGTTCTAGTCTCTAGAGGTTGTTGACTTACCTTAAATTGGTTACAAGATTGGGTTTTTTATTTTATGAGGTCAATTACAAGGTCAGTTACAAAGCATATGCTAATGTGTTGGTGCAACAGAGCAGGGGGAGGACAGGCGGAAGGCTTCGCCAGTGTATCCTCTCAACACAAATACGTCAACAACCTACCGCTCCCCTACCCCTGGCCCATTTCAGTCTTCACCCCTCCCTAAGTAACTCATAGGCTTCGCACAACACATATATAACACCACAGTTGAACATGCTTAGGGTAGGGCCTGTTCCTCTTAGGCATGCCATGTAATGTGGCTGTGCTGTGTTGTGATATTGTGTACCGTGAGCGTGTGTTGCCATCTGAGTGTTAATGCGACCCTCCCACCCTTGTCCTAGGCTACAGCTTGGCAACACCACAAGTGACCAACCATAAGCTTGGCTAATGATGCATGAATCGTGCAAGGTAACACACAAGCAAATCCATCTAAACAATCGGGAGTATGCAGAGGCAAAAACAAACACACGCACACCATAGCTTCGAAAGAAAATAACTGGAATCATTCAGCCCGGCATCTCTGAAGCTCAAGGGTTCCCCACTGTACATATGTAGGTATGTCAAGTTTGTGCGCATGTATAGGATGTATGAGGATATGTAGTCTAAGCCCTCTCTCATTTAGGGGGGGGATTGTTTTACCTGTTGTGGATCTGAGAGTTGAAGTGACAGTGGAGGATGTCATTGAAGGCAAGCAGTCGTCATCTTGGGAATAACCAGCCTGAATAGCACGGAGGTAACTGTGGCTTCGAGTGCGGAACGAACCAGGCAGGTCCAAGGCCTCCATGGCCTGGGATTCTACTTCACTAAAAACGGACTCGCAAACTGACTCAAACTGGCCATTGATCTCAGTCTCACTCACCTGAGAGACAAAAACAGGAATAGCAGTCCTTAATTTTTCCTCTTCCTTTCTCTTTCTCACTTTGATTCTTCCCCTTTGCACAGCAAATATGAAGGAGTGTTAGCATAAGGAAATGCCACTGTCAATTCCGACCTTAAACTGAATAAATGTCAAGATCAAATGAAAAAAAAAGGCAGATGACAACAAAAACAATCAGAAAAACAATCAGTTTGTGTTATAAAGCATTCCATCACCACATACCCCGAAACAAAGATGTGCTGCACTGTATACTGTATATTACTACATGAAAATAGGAAAAACACACTGCAGTCTCAATTCTTTATCTTGTAGCTCTAGCAAGTCTCTTAGAAATACTCAAAATTCTTCTAGCTGACACAAGATGGATTCATTTGTTGATGTTAAGATCATGCAACAAAATCATGTCACTATAAAAAGGAGCTATCTATCCAATTCTGTTCTATCCTGTCCTCTGTCCACATAATGTCCTTTTCAGAGTCTAACATACTCAATTATGTTACAGAAGAGAGCTAGGTTTCACTATTATTAAGACCTATTTCTATCATTATTATTATCATTACTAAACTGTGTGTTAGAGCTCGCAGGAGTAAGCTGATTGTACAACCCTTCTTTTGGACAAAATCTCTCCTCTTGTTACTCCATATGGAGGCTTTCTTGCTGTGTCACAAATCTTCTTAGCAACCACGCCTTGTGCCACCATGGAGGTCCAAAACAGACTTGCACAATTGATCCAACTGTATAGATTCATAGCAGAGTATGAAAAAGGAAGAAACCTGAAAAGGTCGGTGTGTGATGTTAGGTAAGACATTGAGTTGCTGTGTCTTTAGCCCTATTCTCTACTTCTAAACATTAGTTGTAGTTTGAGAAAAATAAGCTCAGTTAATCAAAGCAAACATCTGCTTTTGGCTTTGTTAGCTAGCTAATTAGCTGGCATGCCACAACAACAGGAGAGTGATGAATCGTTTATAAGTGGCCTATTCCAGACATCCTTGGGCCAAATCGGGATACAGACTCTATGATGTGAAACTGATATCTTAGTTTCCTAATTAATGTACAATTTCACGTTTCTTTACAGCACGAAACACTTCAAAAAAACAAACTGTAAACAACATTTAACTCTATCTGGAGCTGATTCAGAGGTAGGCTATCAGTTCAAGCATCATTTCCTAGTCCAAAACAGCACAAATTGATTATGTCTGTTGACTTCAGTTGAGGCAGCCAAGGCTATGTCTACTAAACAATCAGCTGTGGACCTCCAATATGGACACCCGTGGATGTTTTATGGCTCTGTTATGCCCTCTTCACAAAGCTACTACATACAAAACAACATAACATGAGCTCTCATTCATGTCTCCAGGTGTTGCCTCTGTGCCATGCATGTGTTTGAGACTCACCTGGCTGACGCAGCTAGCCTGACTGAGGGTGCTGACGGCGCGCATGTAGCTCTGGTTGCGAGAGCGGAAGGGCGGGGGATGAAAGGTGGCAGGGTCCAGTGTGACACTAGGGTGGGGCCGCATATCTCTTGTGGTTTGCAAGTGGTAGCCCTGGCTGAACAAGGACAGGGGGTAGGGATAGATACGATTGCACAGTTCAAAAGCCACACATGGAACATCACCGGATTATAATGTACTTAACAAATCTGCTGGCTAGCATCTATGGGCATGTTGTGTCTTCTGTTTGCTATAATTCATGATTGAGTATTTCTATCTAAAATAAATATCTTGCTATCTAGCTACTCGAATGACTCACCTCCTCACACAACAGTATCTGAACTGCTGGGATCAACATTGAACTATTTTTAATGACTTGAGTCGTTAGTTTCTAGTCTAGCTCCAAGTGTCCTATGAGAAAACAGTGAGCCTTCCATCCCAAAACTATAGAGAGCATGTGCACGTCTTGTCTCTGTTCTTATTAGAGAAACAATGAGAGCTAGGAGCTGCAATAATAGGAGATTATTACATTCTCCACCAGAGGCTCACAAACAAGAGGACTGATTTGTTTGTGGACAAAAGCCAAAGTGATCAGAACCCCGCTGAGATGATGGTAACAAATATAGCGCAGAGCACTGAGTGGCAGTAGGGATGATGAATGCATGACGTGTCCCCAGGTTCACAGAATTTGACTATATCTGAAAGCCACACTGCCTGAAAACAAACAGTCATAGAGAACAATAAGCTGAGTAAGAGTGAGCTGAGCATCAATAAGCTTAGTAGGAATGTGAAGGTGAAACAATAATATCCTCCAGATCAAAAATCACACTTAATGCAATATTAGGTAGTTTGTGCTGGTTTACTAGGCAACAGATACATGTCACCACAGATAGATGATTAGGAAATGATTAAAGAGTAACTTATGACCTCCTGAAAATCTAGTCTTTGCTGACCTCCAGCGGTTTAACTTTTCACCTTGCTGCAGTGAAGTACAGGTGGACTCCACAACCCGGTGACATTACTATCGGCTGTGGCTGCAGGTTCAACAGAGCACACTTGTGACCACACAGCAGTGATGCTGGATGTGGTCAGAGGTGAAACAGACTTGAACTTGTCGGCCAGAGAGGGCAACAAACGCTGCACTACCTTTACTCTTTAAGTAAAGGTAGTGCACCCCAAGAAGTCAAAATTGTTTTTGAAAAACAGGATCCATTGATCTACAATGTGGTAGCCACCAACTGTTTATATTGTGACACTGCATTTAAGGCTTCTGAATGATTAATCCCTGTTGTTTCATACAGTACTTGACCAGTGCAGAGACCTTTGCAACACATTATTTGTATATTTTCACTTTTTATTATTATTGATAGATTCTGTCCACCAGATTTATATCAGAGTAAATATCAGCAACACCAACTACAGTCTCCAAAATGACCATAAAGTTGAACCAACACCTATTTTAAACAGTTTCAACAAAAACTGAAAATTGTAACCTTGATGAAAGTAGGATTTATTGTAAGGCTGTTGTATTGAGTTTATTTCCTTGATTGTCTTTTGTAGTATAAAACCAAAAAATATATTTCTTGGAATAAGAAATATACTCAACACTTTGCTATATTACTGATTAAACTTATCAGTAGTCAGTAGCTTTAACGTATGCCCTTCCATGTGTCAACAATTCACCTATCCAGTAAGCACAGATATATTTAAGTCTGCTCTCTTGAGTCTGACAATGTATAAATGTGACAGTTTTGTCACAGACTTGTCAACAACACTGTGATAAGATGAGGCACATTGCCTGTGTAAGATGTTGGGCAAATATTGGAACTAGCAGACGAAAAAGGTCACAAACACAAAAGCCATTTGGTACTGCAACGTTCAGCAGAGCACTACTTTACCTGATCTCATGAAACAGTCGTGGATCAAATACTTAGCCAACAATGCTCAAGAGCAAGTTAATAAGCCAACAAGTAAGTACAGCTCAGCTCTAAATAGCAGCTTAATACAGTTGTTCAGGCATGCATAAAATTATGTAAAAAAAACAATAACAAAAACCCGTCCTCTCATTTTGTTGCCAAGCAACTTCACTTGGAATCACCAAATAATGTAAAACCTCTTCAAATCTCTCAGGGACAGCTGAGCAAAAACCAGCATCAGCAAACAACAATTTTACTTGGACAGCATGTAGACAAAGCAGTGAGTCAGTGTTAGATGGTTCAGATTTATAGAAACAAAAAGGCTGAGGCTGTGAATTAAAACATTTATTGAAAGCAAGGCAAGGTTTAGAATTTATACAAACCAATTTGAATGCTCTCCCTTGGAACCCTTACGTGAAGTGCAAGTCAGTTGTGCATGAAACTACTGTTCTATTGTTCTCTAAAATTCGCATCCCAGTCATTCCTCAAAAGTTATTACTTATTCCTTTAAATACTATAGCTGTAGAAATGTGTGGAGTGGTTTGCATACGATGCTGAAATAAATGTCTTATTGCGGTACTGACTGACTAACTGTAATTAAGGGAGCTAGTCAAAGCTCAGAACATATTGATGTTGCATTGGTTATGTCACTCACAAGTTTCTGACTGTATTGAAGCTTGAGAAAACCAGCACCTGTGCCCCTGCCCTGCACGACAGCTCTGCCACCATGATTGTGTGTTTGTGTGCATGGGTAAATGTGCGACACTGTGAAGCTTAATCCTAACCATTTGTACTGATCTTATAGTACAGTCTGTGCACCATTTACCACTATCTTTATCAGTCACTGGAGCGGTCCAATTACTGCCTCTATTCCCATTTATGATATATTTTAAAGAATACCAGTTTTATGAGGTACAAAACGTTGAGTGTGAAATGCAATGCGTGCTTTTGCATCATTTTGCCTTATTTTCAGCATACCCTCTGACCATCCATTAATCCTTTTTAATGGTTTCATGGAAACAATTAGAATAAATTGAAATCAACACATAGCTTTGGCATAGACATATTGAGCTTGGCAGCCAGGCCTACCTTTGGGAGTCTAAATGGGGTCTCTGCATGGCTGATTTGAGGACGAGAGCATCAGGCCGGATGGCCTTCTGTGGGGAGGTCTTAGGGCTGGTGTCAGAGTCACCACTTTCATCATCCACCTCTCCCATAGCTTTGACATAGCTGCTGCTGCGCATCCGCCGACACGGGATCTCGTCATCCTTCTCGCCTGGGTATCCACTCCACTCATCCTGGGGCACCTGTGGGAGATAACACACCTGTATTGAATACTACATACACTTTCATAACCATAAGGTTATAATACTCTTTTAAGATATTAATTGTTTACCTAAGCCAATACCTGTGGTGACCTGTTAAACCACTGTGGAGTACAGATGTAACAGTGGGTTGTCCTGCTCAGAGACTAAATATCAGGCTTGTACAGTGAGCTACACCAGGGATATTATTTGCAAGTACAATGGGGCCCAATTAGCCAAACGAGTTTGAGAACTGTATCAGAGAAGTAGTCGGATAAGCTCTGGCGGGTTTTTCCCTAAACAGAAAATTAAGCTGATTCACGTCCCTGGTTTCAAACTCCGCCTCAATTTCATTCCGCTCTGAGCTCTCAAATTAAAGCTCAATGCTTGACCTTACTCCACCCATGAGAATCAGATCCAGCAGGTTTCTTTAAGCTTAAGTTCCTATCTGCAACCACGACCAGGCACTTTGTGTCATTCTTATGAAAACCATTAACCACTGTTGGTGAAATGGATTAAACCAAAGCAACTATGGAACTTAACAGCTAAAGTAGTAGCTTATGTCTACAAGAGCCACATCTCATGTGTGTACCTCAAATGTTGGAAGTATTTATATAGCTTTTTCCAGTAATTCAGTAGTGAAACACACTACAGTTTACTGTAAGTTTAAGTAATGATATTAAGCTTATTGGTGAAAATTGTAGAATTTAAAACTAGTTAAATGAGTTTTAAGCAATAGGACTTTATTACTTTAAATCAGACTTTTATATATTTTATACTTTTTGAAAATGAAATATATGTATATATATATTAGTTTCTCTTAGTTATATTCAACCAGACAAAATTTCCTTTCTGCCTGTCGTTGTTCTTGTCATTACTGCATGTGGCCCCTGGAGGGCCACAAAGAAGCTGCTTTGTTATGCTCTATCCATGGTTCTGAAACATTCCAACGCATACTCAGTATCTCTCCATGGTGCTGAAACATTCAGACACAGTCTCCCTTCATGCTGTGTCTGAAATCATTGGCTGTCGCGCAATTAAGTGTCCAAATTCTGAATGTCCAATGTGTAAAATGTATGCAGTCTGCCAGAACCGAAAAAAATACCACAATGGAAAAATGTAGTCCAGTACATGTACATATATTTTCTTCCTGTTGTAACATGTTGATGCTTGTCAGTGGCAGGACCTCAACAGGGTGTTTATCCTGTAAGAAACCTCTATTCTTTCTTGAGGTATTTTCTGAGGAATCTTTTTCTAATTGATTGTACGGTGGCCCTGAGAGCTCAACACACAGCAGCTTAAGAAAACACATGCAAATAGACAAAACACTAGCAAATTAAGGAAACATCTTCATCAATTTGACAAGACATGCACAGCATTTAGACAATGCGCTACAAATACAGAAGCACGCTCCAAGTACACAAAACACCACCAAATACAATAACGTGCAGCAAATACATAAAACACCACCAAATACAATAATGCGCAGCAAGTACACAAAACATAACCAAATACAGAAACGCACTGCGAATACACAAAACACAACCAAATACAGAAACGCGCTGCAAATACACAAAACAACAACAGAAGTGTTTCCAGAGGACACTAAAAAGTGCTGAACATGGCTTGGACGGTGTGTTGTTTCTACGATTTGTGACTCATGACGTTATTGGTCTGTGTATCATCCCTTCATATTTACGTTGTGGATTTCTGACTTCTGCTACTGCTCTACTCTGCGCATGTGCACCTCGCAGGACCTTGCAGAGTAAAAAAGTGGATCTGAGGACCTTGCATAATAATCATATAAGCATTATTAGACCAGAAACATCCTGAGGTATAGGCTACAGTGGGCCAATCATTGTAATGATAATGATATGACCTCAGCTTTGATGTATAAAAAATTACACATCATCACATTTTTTAAGGGGGAGGAGATTTTTTACTTGTATGTTGCCCCCACCTCCACTGATGAAGGCGAGGATGACCAGTACTGGGATTACAAATAGAACTGATTCACGTGTGCAGCGGTCACTTTCAGCGCATGCGCAGAGTAGAGCAGTAGCAGAAGTCAGAGATCCACAACATAAACATGAAGGGATGATACACAAACCCTACTTCAATAACTTCATGAGTCACAAATCGTGGAAACAACAAGCCGTCCAAGCCAGGTTCAGCACTTTTTAGTGTCCTCAGGAAACACTTTGGTTGTGTTTTGTGTATTTGCAGCGTGTTTTCTAAATACGGGCCACCGTATGATTGTCAGTGAAATAAGTGTGAAAATTGGATTAGATAAGCAGCTGGATAAACTCTAGCTGACTGGTTATAGTGTTAGTTCTAAACAAAGCATGGCCAGCGCAAGTACCAGGTAAAACAGACAATAGAGACATCTGTCAATGTCAGTGATAATGTCTTTCACAAATCAGCACCATTTTTGAAATATCTGAATCACACACAGTTAATACAAAAAGAAAGCTTATGCTGCACAGCTTCAATATTCATGGTTGAGATCATACCATTAAAGTGAAGCATTTTTAGACTTCATGACCTTAAATACTTTGGACTATAGGATATGTTGTTTTTTCTAAATTAAGTCTTGCACTTCAGGGTCATTTTCTAGTTTTCCATGGCACGATTAAATCATTCTGAGTTATCTCTTTGGCTCCTACGCTGAATGATGGTCTTTCCTCTGGCTTCAAAGACGACCATTTAACATTGCCTTTCCATTCTTTTCACAGCCATATATCTGTATGATTATCTTTTAACTGTGCTTCTGCAATACACCAGCAACAGGCATTTTAATCACATAATATATTAATTACACTATATGTTGCAATACACACTAACCGAAGATAAATCATTGAAATCATTTTTGCAAAGCAGGAATCAAACCTATAGTTTGTTTATTCACTGTATTATGTTTCACAGACTTTTATCGACAGCTGAGATGAAGCTTTTATAACTCACATAGTAACACTGCAGTAACACATACACCATCATTTAAATGCTAAACAGATATTAACTGAGAAAAGGCTGAAGTGCAAGAAGGCAGAACAGTTTAGAGTTCAAATTTGTGCAGCAAATGAAGGTGCCTTTGATTTTAAACAACAATTGTTTGACATTCATTTCAAATATTACTTTTTTTCTAGTTGCCTGAAGGAAAAAATAATTTATGTGTTCGTGCACAACTGACTTCTTGTGATCATGAAGTGAAAACTAAAAGCAGAATTATGCATATGTGGCTTCCGTTTAACTTTCATTTGCACCTCCACATGTCAACATTTCAAATGCAATACATTCTGGGAGACATTTAAAGCTTCTTAAGGGGGAAAGAGAGTAAAAGAATCGCTGGTAGACATTTCAGTTACCATGTGCAATATTTTCATGTGACAGTGATTCAAGCTAGCCCCAGTTCATTTAAGCTGCTTCATTTGCTGTTCTAAACACATTGTGTCAGCTAGGTCTTTTTCGGTAAAATCCTCTGCTGCACTAAGAGCAGTGGGTTTTACACTTCCGACAGCAGTGGTTTGTCTGGAATAAACACAAAACTGGCTGGAAGTGTGTGGGAGAGTGTAAGTGAAGGCTCTTTCCCATCTGCATTCTTTCGACTAGTGGGTGGTAATAACATGGAGCACTGCATCCTGTGGGGGAATGTACACAGAGAGATATGTTGATAGTGCTATGGGTTATAAGAAGGACTTTAGCAGCAAGGCATGAGTATGTTTTTGCTATGTTAGCATGGTTTTCCCCAGGATGTTCAGGTTTCTTTGCACAGTCCAAACATCTTGGTAAAACGAGAGTGCTGGATCAAATTAACACCAGTACGTTTACAGGTTAGTTTAAGGTAACTGCATTTGAACTTAAAATTTGTAGACACTACAAACACCTTATGGTGGGCTGGACCCACTTGTGAATCCATTATTTAAATGCATTGTAGCATTTTTCTAAGTCATAGAACTTCTAAAAATTTCTAATCAATATCAAGTTTTCCAGTTTTACCAATTGCGGTATGTCAGCAGTGTGTCAGCATTTCAACAACTATATAACTTTAATAATTTCCACCATCTACCCTTCCATTCATTCATTTTAATAGAGCCCATGTTTGTGGTTTGGAAGAAAATTAATCTGAAGTACTGAGTGAGATTCATCAGCACATTTCTAGAAGGAACCCAAATACTACTTTACATCTGCAGGATCATCAAACCAATTGAATGGGAAGGGTAAAACAACCTTTGAGAATTGCACTCATATTGCAAATCAAAACATGGGCATACTTAATTCAAGGATTTGTAGAAAAAGATTAATAGAATTTGCCTCACACTCTTGGCGGTGATGCGGTTTGTGTATTTTTATGCTTGCACTGCAAAGGCTGCCAATCATACCCCTGAGGCCTAGGGCTGTAACTTTTAAATCAGCACACTGTCATTAATGGCACAGCACCACTGCTGGTACATAAAACACATGAGCTCTTAAATTAGCTTTGACTGACAGCCAAAGGAGCACAGCATATGTTTTTGACGTACTGTGCCTTTAAAATCAATTTAAGATTGTGATCAAAAACTACAGAAATCATGAATATTCAAATACGTACTGTATGTGATTACAGCTATGACATCATGTAGCATAAGTAGCTTTCTGTGTTCATAGTCTAACAGCATCAGGATTAACATAGTGATTAAGTGATTGTGTGCTAATTACTGTACACTGTGTGGTGTTCTGCTACAAACATCTACACATAACCAAGTGCTCATGTACTGAAAACCAGTAGGTTTTAATTAGATTTCCGATGTGATAGAAATCAAGGTAGAGTTCATCCAGTTTAACTCTTAAAAGGCAATTACCCTCAGTATTTTTGATTGTCGTATTGAATACACTGTTTACATTTTAGCTCACCTCATTTTACTGAGATTGAACTGTGATTAACGTTGACAAGTCAAATTATTCACAGGATCTAAATCGATGCCCCTCACAGACACAATGAGGTTTTGTGTTCTTCAAGATGGCGATTTATGAAGGCAGTGTGTCACACACTACATGCTCTGGCACAATATTGATCAGCTATGTACTAAGTACAACACTGTGTCAATGTGTGGTGCAGTTGTAGCAGTTGTCCCAGTGCACAGGGCAGCCTTAGCTCTTAAAACAACAGCCCCAGGCACAGTGCTGTCCCTAATGATCTGCCTGTTACTCACTTTACCCAATCATATAGCTGTTTCACTGCCACAATCGCTGAACTGTTCTCACAGAAAGCAGAGTGGCTGATACCTCCCCTTTTTTTTTTACGCCTAGAGGTAGAGCAATGCTTTCTCTATCACTTCTGTTCTCACTATCTGTTCTTGTCTGCCATCTGCCCCCCTCTCAGTCTTTCCTTTAACACCCAATATCCTCTCTGACTTGATGGCCCGCTTCAGCAGGGCAGACAGGTGAAGGACTAGACAGCATAAGGCACTTACATGAAAATGATGAACAGTTTTCTCCTCTATGGGAGGTGGCAAATGGGAAAACGTAGAAAGATTTAGAGGTGCTAATAATAGCACCCATTGCTTTCCACCGTCATTAATCTAGTACATCTTACTCAGATGTTTTCCCCAAATGCTTTTGTAGTCGAGATGAAAACGGATTCTGAAGCATTTAGACCATATGTTACCAGTACTCCCCTTTGAGTCCAAAACAAATGAACTTCTTTTGGGCAGCATAGCTCACTGCCTCAGCACTGAACACCACATTTCACTATGCAGCAGCAGAGTAGGAAAATGAATGATGATCATTCAGTTTGTTAATGTTGCGATATAAGGCACCATCTTTGTGTGTCATCGGCTTAAAAAAAAGAGAAGGGAGTACTTTCCAACCTTGCCTAACTTGGGGAAGGTAACATGAAAATTAGCTGGCCTGCTTCTGTCTTCCTTCAAAGACCTATCAGTAAAATTATCACGCACACTAATCTGCTATGCATACATTTATCCTCTCCCACATGAGTGGAATAAAATGCAGCAATTGTCTGGAAACTAAATTAATCAGGCTTAAAGACAGCAATAAAGTAAAAGAATCATTTTCCTCCTAATGCACGACCATTGATCGTCTGGGGCTGTGGTTTAACAAGGCAGCCATCGCTCATGGAAGCATCGCGCTAGCTCATTAGCATTACCTTATTTCTGTGCTACACCTGAAAGAACATGTTCAGCTGTGCCTCTGAGGCAGCTAGACGGGCAAGCTGCTTTATACCATCATTAGTTACTACTAAACACTGAGAATGCTTTGTATAAAAATAAACTTGGGATAAAGCTTCTTCTCACTGCAGAGGGAGATTTTGTAAGACCATGTAGCAGATGTTAGCGTGTGTCTGGCAAAAAAAAAACACACTCACCTATAGAACTGGCAGAATGATTTCTAGTGAATGAGTCCTGTCATTTCTTCCCACAGTATGCTGGTTAGTTGTTGGTTGTTGAAGTGTTAAGACATGTGATGTAACATGTGTCTACTGAATTCTGAAGTAAGTTTTTGACAGCTTAGTCACCTACTTATTGTAACTGCAGTAAACAAGTGCAGGATGTTAAACCTCCTTTGACAGGAGTGCAGATTATTACCCAAATCTGTCTTCATAATTTTACTTGGAGCATGTACTTAATGGCAAATGCCCTGTTTGTTCATTTGGGCATACAGTACCACACTCTGTAAATGCTAGGTGCCCCAGAGACATAATTTGTTGCAATGGCCGGTGTATATCAAAGGGAGGACACCAGCTCAACATTTAGGGATGTTACAGTAGATGCTCTAGTAGAGACATCAAGAAGAGACAAAGTTCCTCCCAAGATAATCTTTTCAAATTCCCTGCCATTGCCTGAGAGATTTCATTATTACACTAAAAGGAAAGCAGTGCACTGGCTACATTTCAGACAAGCAAGGGCAAGAACATATGATTGATTGAAGTTCAATGATTTATAGAGTACTGCTGAAACCTTGTACAGTTTGCCTTTACTGCACACTCAATACTGTTCTGCTATCACCTTCAAAACATGCCTCAAGATCTTGGGACCTGGCCAAACCATTATTTATTTACACTTTGTTTACCCGGCTTAATCCTGTTAAAATGAAGTATTTCTCTTACACAGGAGACCTGGCCAAGTTAGCGATAGAAGACATCTCATAATTAGTAAAAGTCAATCTTAGAAAAGTTGAATAAACTTTGAAAGAAAGCAAAACAAATACAAAAAAATAAAGTAGAAAGAAAATTTCTCAAGTTTACTTTTTATACTCATAGTGGTTGATAGCAGGCATGCAAATTTCATTCATTTGTTCAGTCTACGTATGAAGCAAATTTGTGTTTTTCAACACAATAGTTCAAATAGTAATTTGTAAAATCCCTATGGAACACTGTCACAATGCACTTTCTCTCTGCACTGAGCCTCATTTAGAGCTTACAAATTATGTTTTATAGCTGTAAATTATTACAGAATTAACTGAAAATGACAAATTCCTGCACCTTTTCTGTGTCTGTCTGTTGTTTCATGATGATCTTTAAGATTTTCACAATAATGTTTAGTTGTTTTTCTTTCACCACTGTTCGACATAAGCGTCGCCCTGCAACAGGGGTTGTTGGCTTTAGGAAGCTAGTCTGAAGACTTGACACCTGCTGAAACAAGATTATGTCAACAACTTGCCCAACGCAGACCTGTCCTCCTCATCACAAGTGAACACAGACCTAAAGGACCTAGACACATCAAACAGATAAAATCCGATGAGCACACAGAGTGTTGACCACGACACCTGTGTACAGATCTCCCCTCACTTATTCCACTGAATGAGGCTCTCAGTGTGGACACGCTCGGTGCAGAGTGTGCCCATGTGGCAGCTGCAGGGTCTCTGCCTGCTGACACATAAGCTTGTCAAATGCCAGTGAGAGAGCCTCTGTATTGACAGAGTCTTTCTGTCCACATGACAGACAAACAGCTGCAGTTTGTGTGTCTTTGTGTAACTGTGCACTCCACATAGCATCAAAGTGCATGCACTGGGCAAAGATTCAACCTCTTCTCCCTCTCTAAGCATGGACAGGAATGCATCTATTACCTAACTAACTAACTAAGAACTATTTATGGGTTTATATGAGTGCAGCACATCCGCTGTCACTAATAACAAATATGGCGGATTGTAAAAGTCAATTACGGTGCATGCATATAACTCAGTTTCCAATTTTCCTGAAATTGGGTACAAATGCACAACAAATTTTTGCATTTTTGGTAAGTGTGTGAGGTTCAGGCACAATCCTAACAGGGCACAATGTGAAAAAAGGGCTAGAGGATGAATGCAATGTTAGTAGAAGGCATACATCATCTTCAAGGGGGAGCTGGGCCGAGCTTTAATAATGGCCAATCACTTCAGCTCCTTTCATCCCAATTACAAGCAGTAGACCATTTCATAATGGGCTGACAGGGGAGTCCAGGCCAACTTGAAAAGTGTTCTTGGGAGATGCAAAGTTCCAAAGCACAAACATACAGCTAGCCCCCTAAATATGTTATTAAGGCCTGATGATGCCCCTTTTTTAGTTTAATTTAATTTCAGAAGGAAATCCCTGTCACCATGGTGTCATTATTTGTACCTTAAATTACCTTCATGTTAAGCTATTTGAAACAGGAATTTAAGCTTACACTATTCTAATGCTGCACCCACTGTGAGTCACTCTAGATGAGAGCGTTTGCTAAGTGCTGAATATTAAAAATGAAAAGAAATTGAATCAGAAACCTCAAACATTTGGCTTTTGACTGTGTTTTTGAAGCCAGTACCTGTGGCTAAACTAGTTCAGTCTCTTAATGTGTCAGTGGGATAGCAAAGACAGAGGCCTAAAAAGCTGCATATAACACAATTTATTTCTATTTTAATGCGCAACCTCCTACAGTACACCAGCTCCAGCTGAACAGTGTATATTTTTCGTGAAGACACCAAACCTGTGTGGGTTTTCAACATTGCAGGCAAGCTCAGGTAGTCCTTTATTCTCAGTGTCTTCCACCATGACATTGATTCGCTCAATTGATCCCTACATCTTAATAGACAATAGCTCCCTGAGGTGACTACACAAAAGGGAATCCTGGTTAAATATATTGACTTCTCACACTGGACACTGTAATTGCCCTCAGGAGAGTAACAGAAAGAAAGGTGGAACCCGAAAGACCTCCCTGGCAGGATTTCCAATCAATACATCAATCACTGCATTTTACTCAGAAGGGCCTCTATGGGGATGAGTGCATATTGATTGCAATTATTGTTTGTTCAGAAAGGTGATGTTCAGGGTTTCTATGCATCTACTGCCCTTTCAATCTGCCATGAAAATTCAGCCTTGAAATACTGTCTTTTTTTGTTAGCCCTTTCTGAAGTGATAGATATTCAACAATGACAAGAATCTCAGTGAATGGCTTGGAAGAAGGCTACATATCTTAACTTATGGAGAAAGAGCAGCGCCATTACTGTATGTTAATATTGCATTAACGTGCATATAGTAAATGGAATAACTAAAATCAGATTTCCAAAGTCCATCCTTCATTTCTTAAACTGCTTAAACTGCCATAAATTAAACCACTTACTGTATGTGTACTCTTAAGCTCAATGATATCCCCGTTAATACTAAATATGAGTGACAATTTCAAATGAAATAAAAAAGAATAATAAAAAATGTTGTAAATTTTATTTTTACTAAAAATCCTAATTTAATGTGAAATATATATCCAGTGTTTATTCATGGTGACTTATACCAGCAGCAGCATACACACAGATGCACACATGAATATGCATTTCAGTAGCTCCAAACACTAAGGCTACCGTCCACGTAACATATGAAGATTTTACTATATTAATACTCTTCATTCTGCCTTTTCTATTTTGTTCTGTTGACTCTGTCTATTTAAAATATAAATGAAATAAAGGGCCACTCACCTGCAGGTAGTGACATGCCCGCGAAGGCTTGAGGTCCGTGTGCATCATGGGTTTCTCTAGATTAAGCGATGACTTCCTGTAGGCCTCCTTGGCCTGGCTGACTGTCAGTGTCGACCAGGAGCTCCTCTTCATGAATTTGCCCTCGGGCGCCATGGCCATGCTCTCACAGGCTGAGCACTTGACATCATTGTTACTCTTAGACGTCTTGAGTGACAGGTCTCCAAAGTGGTGGCTGTGCATGGAATCTGGGTAGCAGTGGCTGACGTGTTCCCCGTGGTGCCGCGACATGACACTGGGTGTGCGGTAGGTGCTGTCACTATCCAGGTTGTCATCGGAGCTCCACCAGCCGCCAGAGCGGTGTTTACGTTCTTTGCTCTTGCTCCTCTTGCTACCATGTTTGGTGGAGTGGTGGCCATGATGGTGATAACCTGCTCCTCCTCCACCTCCCATAATATCACCTTTTGTGCCATTCATCTTGGATGATCCCTCCAGGGAGTGGGACTTGGTGAAGAGCTTCTGAACAGAATGAACAAGGTGTCTGATGCGGCCAGGACTCTCGCTGCGTTGCTCAGTGGTGGTGGAGGTGCGCTGGTACTGTAAGGTGTGGAAGCCGTCGCGGTGTAGTGGCAGTTGTTTCTCAAACTGGTCTAGTAGGTTAGCAGGAAGGCGGTTGCTCTTGGTGCCGGCGAGATGGGAGGAGGCGGCTGCCGCGGCTGCAGCAGCAGCGACAGCTGGGGAGGTGGCAGAGGCTGTAATGGCAGCGCAGTCGTCCCGTGTGGCGGAGTCATAATACTGAGAGCTGTAGTGCATTCTGGGGAAGGTGCTGCTGGAGATGTGGTCAGACGCAGCAGCTGGGGGCATCATGACAGGGGACATCATCATGCAGTCAGAGTGGATGGAGCTGCGCGGTGAGTAGCGGTGGTGAAAGTCCATGGGGCAGCTCTCTGTGGGGCTGAGCAGGTAGGACGAGTGGCGGGAGTCAGAGCCATGGTGAGCGTGGAGGTCATGGACGTGGGGGTCGTAGTCCAAGCCATAGGGTAAAGGGATCTGGTGCTGGGAGCGGCTGCCCGATAAGCCCTTCATGTTCCTGGCTGGAGGGAGGCGTCTGCCTTCATTGAACTTTCGAGACGGGGACCAAGGTGAAAATTTCTGGTCTGTTTCAGAGAAGGAGAAAGAAAGAAAAAAAAAAACAGAAATAAGATACAAGTGAGTTGGAGAGAGAATTTCTCAGAACAACTTTGAGGAGGAGAATTCTGTTTCCAATCCAAATCCCCTTAAGTTAAAATTGCTATTGTGCTTCTCCTTACAATTACAAGCAAGAACATGACAGATAAATACTCCTATGAGATACTCTCCGCATTCATCCGACATTCTTAATGGCAAGAAATCTCTTTATCTCAGAGACACTGACATTTTATGTGCATGTACATGTGAGTGTATGTAAATATTTCATCCTCCCACTTTATGCTGTTTCCAGCACAGTAGACACCAAGAGACCTATAATGCAAGTGAACACTGTTGCCAAGGAAAGACCTTGTTAAGTGAGATGTTATTACAGTACACATGGAAGTATAATGATTTCTAACTAAGAATGACAATTCTTAATTACAGAGCTTTGAAGTTAACTTAAGTTGTTAACCTCTTTCTAATGAAGTCAGAAACATGGGTTTACCTGCAGTATAAAAAAGAGAAATGTGAACTGTACTGCTTTTAATATGATATGGACGCCCAGATATATTTCTCAAGAGATATATTTCTCTTTTAAGACAGGTAGAAATATTTTCTCTTCTTCTACAGGCAAAGGGTTTGTACTTGTACTTAATGACACACTATGTGTCAAATCTCATCTCATCTGAAAGTAAGTACTTCCACTTCTGCCCTGAAAACAGCTTGGAGGTTTTAAAGCTCAATGAAAGGGAATGTATTTCAAATGTATAATTTGCACACAACTGATTTGATTGTTTCCTGTAAGGGTAGATGAAGATTTTTATTTCTATATGGGCCAATAAAGAGAGTATGTCAGAGTAGAGAAGCAAGGCTGCATCACAGTGCTTTCATCTTATGACTTTAATAATCAACTTTTCTGGCTGCAAAACAGCAGGAAAATGGGAATCTCACATGGAGCCTGAAAACACTGTGCCAGCTAGCTGTGTTAGACCAGTCACATTCATTAGGCTACCTCTTTAAAAAGCAAAACTCCAGTTTGCTTCAATTCATCCAAGATATTTCCTCATAGGAAGACCAGGTTCCTAAACCTATCCCACAGCTTGTAACTAGGGAGCTGACGCTCTCAACAAATTGAGCTAACTCCTCTGGAATCTATGATAAAAGTATTATTTCTCAAGCCCTGCGGTGGTGAACCAGTTGTTATTAGCTGTATGCCTAATTATTTTGAGAAGCGCTGTGCACATCACTGGGCGGTGATCACAAAGAGCAACAAATTTTGTACTACTTCAAAGAGACTTTAAGATGAGAGAATTTAGTAGCTTCTATATGAGGGGTTAAAAAGTTCAGCATAAACTTAAATCCTTTTGCTCTGCCAATCTCTGGAAGGCGCTTACTGTAATGGTGAATGCTACTCAGGCTCCCATGAATTTTTCTATATTGTGTTCATGCAATGCTGAAACAATATGCATTTAGTAAGCTCATAGTTTATTATATCCAACATTTATTGTACTCAACATTCAAAATTAGAAAAGAATATGTTAAAAATGCATACACTTATATCAAGGCAATTCCCTTCCATTCATTCCACTCACAATATTATGATAGCATCATTTTTGATTGTGTTGCCTCTAAAGACTGTATAGTTCTACAGAACTGGACACTATAATCTGTGGGAAGTACAGACCTGTACTTCCAGTTACAAAGCTGTGAGGACACAGTGTCTGCATGCAGCGCAGGAGTTTTATAATTAGTATCTGAGAGATACTGTGAGTAAATAGGATCAGTTCTGTGTGTCTGCGGCTGGTAATATCTCATTGTAATGTTCTGAAACTCAGAAACTACTAATGAATAAGTAAGCTCTTTGGAGTGTTCTGTTTGAATACAAACAAAATGTCCAAAATCTGTCTTCAATTTTTCATTTCCAGATTAATTGAAGTTGGCACTGCAGATACTGCATTTGTGACATTAAATACAGAAAACCCGTCTCTTGGATTTATTGACATATTCTTAAAACTGGCAGAAAAGAGGTTTCCAATTGGAGGAAAAACAAAATACACATTTTTGGCAAGCAAGTTTTTACTAAATTAGATTATATTGAACTTGTGTAATCAAATGTAAATTGTGTTTGACAATACTTTATACTTTAATAAAATAATGAAATGCCCTTATCCAACAAGTGATTAACTACTTATTTAAATCCTGACTTGATGCCACAGTTGCCAGTTTGACCTGTAATCCCATTAAAGTTAATCCATTTTTCCCCAGCCCGGTTTATTATAAATTTACCATTGCAAAGGCACTACCAATATTTATTATTTGCCATGTTTCTCCCTCTCTGACTGACAAACGAATCTTGATCATGATTTCTTTTCTATACCCTATCGGGATACAAGAAGACATCTAAAACAGACAGAACTTTTCAACAAAATGTGTCAAAACGTTATTAAAAGCATCTGTCATCGTGCTCATCCTCCTGCATAACAATTACAGCCTACGTCTTGCCAGTACGCGATAAAAGCTGTAAGGTAAACAGGGAGACGGTGTTGAAGCACCTTGAGTTTCTGCCATTCCCCTGTAATTAATTACTTTAAGTTCTCTGCAGCAGGAAACCCCAGTCTGGAACGGTGCACATCGTCTTACATAACATTTGGGATCTCTGATCTCACACACCATTTCAAAGGAGCCAGAAATAAAATGCACAGTTGTCATGGCAACCACTGCTGAAAACCCAGGAACTGTAATAGGATTTTCAAGGTTGTTTGGGGTGGATCCCGGCCTCAAAAAAAGGAAAAGAAAGACACATACAGTATGTAATGTGATACAGATGCTCGAGCTTGATTTACCATATGTGCTGCTGTGTTTGGTGTACTGTACAAATTGCGCTGCAGAGTTCAAATGAATGAATGCATTTAAGCACAAGATTGGAGACACTCGACCAACCCAGATTTAACAGCACATTTGATTATCACTTTAAATATGTCTTATGATATGGCTTTCAGAATTTAAATGTATCTCACTCAGGGATACCCAGACTTACATTACCCTTTGAAATGAATGCAAGTTCGACAACAAAACACATCTGAATCACAAACCCTTAAAATCCACCATCGGTGGGATTTGTTGAGCTGCAGGGTTTTTTTTACCAACGACTGTCTTTGAACATCACTATGTGGATGTAATTATTGTTTTCATTTGATTTATGTCCTTGCCTTGCTTCAAATTTTGGTTTAACTACAGTACAAGACATTAAAACCCACTGTTATTCATTAGAGGGTGTAATCAACCTTATTATGTGATTCATTTTCACATTTTATTTGTGTCTTTATTTTAGCAGAGGTTTTACATTGTTGGTTAATGTTAAAACACTGTGTGTGACTATAGGAAGCAGTAGATTTAGTGTTGTAGAGCTCCATTGTAATTATCACTGTACAGTGAATATAGTACCATCCTTCTGTGTCCCTCTCTTTATCTCATTTCCACCATCATAGCGCTCTGTTGTCTCCGTAAGTCCCCTCTCACTAGCTCTCAAATTCACCGCATTGAAGTAGATGACATCAACCGGTTGCTTAGGCAACAAAATGTGTCAAATTAAAGCTAACAATAGTAATGAATGCTCACAGATAGTGTGTGTGTGTGTGTGTGTACATACTTACACATGCCATGCTCTGATATGTGCAGTATAATGTAGTCTAAACGTGTACTTGAACATACATGCATACAGACATCAACATATTGTTCAAATACAGGTTCACTTATACAGTGAGATCTGAATCAATTAAAACATGAATCATCTTGCTTATAGTAAACAATAACTGGAGCAAACAAAACGTTTCCTGTTCAGCATTTTGCATTATCTGGTTGGATCGAGCTGTGTAATTTTGATAATTCACAATACAGCAAGACATTAAAGACATCAGCTTTAGACCCTGGTTTTCCAGTTAGAGGTGGTATTAATATTTCAATACCCATCTAAGACCCATTCTTTTTTCTCTCAAGACAATAATCTGTTTTCCCTCCCTCAAAATTTAATCATTTGGGTAGTACTAGATGTTACTGGGTAACAGATAGCTTGAAATTGGTTGTTCAAGCAGCTCGCCCTGCTCATCTATCTCCACTAGTCTTACAAATAGCCAGCAGTGATATCAGAAACTTTTCCACACCATTCTCTGACTTAATGCATCGTTAAACTTTAATCTTATCCTCAAGCAAAGAGCAGATATAGTTCTCAGCTGCTTAATCAGGCTTTATATCTACATTGTATCTGCTTAGGCCAGACTACATTGGCTTGACTGACTCAACTGGTTTGATAGGCCGTTTCATCTGAATGCCATGGCCCGCCAAGTTGGCCAGCCACCATCACTGTTTCTCTAGTTCCACTACTCTTACAAATAGCTACTAATTAGGAACCCCTCTGGTATGAGAAACTTTGCATGAATCATGTCCCTTAATCTGAAAATGATAGAAAGACAAGAAAACATATACAGTCTAATGTAATCCAATTTAATAATCCTGAAATAAATACAGCATCAGCAATACAGCAATACAGCATTGGGCTTTCTCTTCTCTCTACTTTTAGTTCGTCTCACAAGCGAAGCACCTCTGCATCACCATGCTCGTTACTTAGACTAGCCGCCGACAGAGAAAAGCAGGCAGGCGAGAACAGGGACAGGTGAGCGTCACATAGTAGTAGGCAATGTAGTTTATTTAGGGCCATTATGAATCGCCCAGAGAACTTGATA